>CM024789.1:29902452-30228609 GCA_014281875.1 Nibea albiflora
CATCCTTGTTGTTTGTTATCACTCCTGAGTTGATTTGCTAAGCTGTAGCTGCAGTTGTATGTAGAAATGACAAAAATGAATGCACTTACTGACCAACAGTAGAATGTCCCTCCTCATATCTACGACGGAGGTCAGAAACCTCCTGTTCACCTTTAAAGGTCCAGTGTGTAACATTTAATCATCTATTGACGAAAACACAATATAATATTCATATCTATGTTTTAATTAGTGTATAATCACCTGGAAATAAGAATACTTATGTTTATGTTAGCATAGAATGAGCCTCTATATCGGTCCTCTTCCACAGAGTCCACCATGTTGAACCACTTTTTACAAGTTTCATGGCCACTGTAGTTTCTCCTTCATTCTTGAGCCAAGAGGGTGAGGTGAGGGTTTTTCAGTTGGTTGCAGTCTAAAACTTCATCAGTAGATGTCACTGAAATCCTACACACAGCACCTTTAAAACCTGTAAATATGATCACAAATATACCTTCCTCTGTCAGAGTTTATTCATGGAATCTTTCTTTGATTTTGTCTGTTTGATCTGCCTCTCATTCACACGCACACACACACACAGATTGATGGCATTCATTGTCTTCCTCAAGGACAGGAGGAGCCCTGTGATCTCATTCGGTTCAGTGTACATCCAGCGTACAGTTGTGACGTCACACTTTAAGTTCGGGGCTGCTCTCCTATCAGCAGTTGGTCCACCAAAAGAACACAACATAAACATAACTCGTACAATATCTTGTTAACTAAGCTATTCAGATGTTCTGAACACACTGAGTGCCTTTTCATCTCTCAACTTGAAGGTGACTTTGGCCTCCTTTCTCCTCAAGCTTTGTGTCTTTGGATTTGACCTCTGTGCCCTCGTACTTTGACATAACAGTGGCAAGATGAACTGTGATCGACATAAATGTATTTGACTTGTTTTTGTGTAAATGTAACCAATAATATTCACTAAGTATAGTTGTAGTTTACAGTTATGGGTGTTGGTGGAGTTGGAGTTGTCAAACTGGTTCTGTCTTTGTGCTACTTTGGTCTCTCCAGTTCTATGCCCACCTCTGGATTTTATGCCAATGAACTCATTGCCATTGGGTTCATACCTCTCATTTTATACCTCTTCATACTGTACATGTATGTGCAACTCTATATCAATGCATGAATAAAGTGGAATACTGGAGCTGAAGTTGGCTGACTAGCTTTATATGATACTATTAATAAACTGTTCATAAAGGATCCTGATACGCCCCACATTGCAAAGACTTCCTGTCTCCAGTTGATACTCACATGCACTGAAGCGCTTCGCTGCCTCCACACCTTTATTTACAGCAAGTGGAAGAAGACTCTCTCTTTACATTTCATACCATCCTATCATATACATTTTTACGTACTTTCTACAGCTACAGTGTTTGAGTACCCCAGGATCATACTGGGGCATCTTTGTGGAGAGTGTTGCAGACATGTTCAACAGCCATACAGGCAGAGATCAGTGTAGAAGGCCAATACAACAACACGTCAGACAACAGTAGACTCAATAGACCACAATGCAACGTGATTGTTCTGCATCCAATAATCTAAATATTGGTAAAGAAGTGGATCATGGGCTGAATGTCACCTGGGTGCTGGGCATTATTTTGTACCAGCCTGTAAACATGTTTATTTCTGCTGTGAGGTTGGACATTTTAACATGGAGACGTATGGAGACTGACTCACTTCTGGAACCAGCTTCAAGTGGACGTTTGAGGATTTGCAGTTTTTGGGCACTTCCTGTGTCGGCTTCATTTCACAGAGGTTCATGGAGGTTGTGTTTGAGCTAGAAAAGTAAATACACACACAAATATGACATGCACAACAAAATTATGAAATACTGCCATAAAATGTGAGCCAGCCACAGACACAAAAATACATACACACACATAGAGACTGATGGCACTCATGGTCTTCCTCAGTGACGGTAAATAGATTTCAAAATAAACTAAATCAATCACAGTGAAAACAGGCTACATGGAAATTCTCTGTCTTTTAAACAGAAGAACACTCAGTTATTTAACTCAAGAGTTAAATAATGGCTTGATGGTTTCCAGGATCCAGTATGTGAACACACACATCAGTGAAGTTTCAAATGTATTGAGCTGTCAGTGAACACAGCACACACAAATGTGAAGCTGTTCTAAGGATTATAGCGTCCTCTGACTGTTTATCTCACTTACTGAAAATCTTGAGCTGCACGTCCGCCATGGACCTTCTTAGTCCTGAGTGTCACCTCTCAGACTACAGACTGCTCTAACCCTCCATGGATGATTGATGAGGTTTCTGATAAGAAACCTGCAGACACTACGCAGGGCTGAACCAACTCCTCCAGATGTTATTTTGGGAGTTAAATCCTCCACTCCATTTATGTTTTTATTTCCAGCTGATGAAATCAAATGAGATTGATCAGACAAAGATCAATCTATAATTTTGAGATCTAAGTCGAGTCTCAAGTTTCTGACAGGTCAAGTTGTAAGTCAGTGAGTGTAAAACAGTGAGTCCTGATCTGTGTTCTTCACTGTGAAGATGCATTGTCTATCATAAAAGGAAATCTTGTTATCATGTTATGGAAAAGATGCTAGCCAGCACAGTCATGGCCAAAAATATTAATAATAATAATATAACCATGCATTTCTGTCACATAATTCTGTAGCTAATATCTCTGGAAGTGAGTGAAAGAGAAAAAGTGATGAAAAATTGCACCAAAGGATTCTTCGAATAGTGGATAGAGAACCTCGATCACCTTCTAAGAGTTTTGGTGAAGAACCTCATTTTTCTGAAAAGCTGAAAAGATGACGCGCAGCAGCATCTCATGCTTTCAGGGTCAAGCCCTCTCTTGATACTTTTTCTGTTGGTCCCGAGGCCAGCTTCACCCGTTTTGCTTGTGTAAACAAGTGTATAATGTACAGCCAGATCAAGCTTGGTTCGGGTGGTTTGGCCAGGAGCACAACATCAACACCAACAACAACAGTGGCCCTCGGGCCCAGGCCCTTGCTGGGCAGACTGCAGCTCCTGAGGACACTGGACTGGCACAGTGGTGTCCGCCGGACAGAAGTGTGCACGGAAGCAGAAGAGGGGGAAACGGGGCGGACTGCTAGCCAGGCTAAAGGCCAATGCTGGGAGGTCACCGATGCCATGGGGGTTAGGGGTAAGGTTAGGGTTAGACGCTGGACCATGTTTAAACCAACAAGAAAGATGCATATAGAGCCATTCCCCACCTGGGCTTCTCTGACAACATCTCCATCATGCTGGTCCCCGCTTACCATCCATCACCGTGTGGCCCAGTGATGCTGTCCCTGTACTGCAGGACTGTTTCCAGCGTACAGACTGGCAGATCTTCAGGGAGGCAGCTGCCTGTGAGGGAGAGGTAGACCTGGTAGACTACCCCCACCCCAAACATGACCCGAACATTGAAATTGCACAATTGCCACTTTAAACATTGGCACAGGATTTCTGTATGGTTGTCATATCATTGTCATTTCATTCCATGCTCATCTGCAGGTAATCCTTCACTTAATATAGTGTTATCCTGTTGTTTACTGTTTTACATTCTGATCTTTATTTTATCTACTTTGCTTAAATTTGCGTATTTCATCTTGTTTATTTTTATAGTTATCCCATCTTTAACGTGTTGAAATGACTAATAAAACTCCCTAAATTCTGCTTTTAACTCGATTTTACTCAATGTGAGAAGAAGCCACAGAGTAGTTAGCTCTGCACTGCATTGCTGCCTTTAAAACATTACATATTAGAATCCAGTATATTTATTAGTTAAAGAGGGTGTCAAAACCTGCTAGACTTCAGCTTGTGGAGATATTAGAATACAATTGCACAAGGCCGATGCTATGATGCAAGACCAAGATGGCGCTAACGAGAAAATGGACAACATGGAAAAGCAAGTGGAATCCTTTGAATTGGCCGAGCAGGAGTGGTAAGCTAACCCACCAGCTAGACAGATGGCAAACCGCCTGCAGCGCATAATGTTTGCTTCATCTGCTTTCTGGAGGGCAAAGAGAGGGGAGACGTAGTGAAATTTTTGGAGGTGCTGTTGCCAAACTTGCTGAACATAGAGGGGAAATGAGAGATTGAGCAAATTGGGTTGCTAACCAACAATCCACACCAGGAAACAGACTCAGATCAATACTGGCCAGCTTTCTGAGATCGTCGGACTGGTATGTGGTGTTGCGGGCAGTCTGAAAAGGTCCAAGAAGAGTGGTCCAAAAAAACAAACAAAAAAACTCACTGATGGTTACAGGAAGTGATTGACATCAGTTATTTTTTCCAAAGGGTGTACTACCAAATATTAAGATGCGGGTGCTGGTCATTTTGTCTAGTCCATTTGACGAGTTTTTGTGGAATATTTCAATATTGAATATTTGGCTTTTTTGTGTTGTTCTACTGCAAACTACTACAAATATGAGAACCAAATCATTTAGAATTGCAACAGTTTTGAACAAATCATAGAAGAATATGGCACAATAAGTCATTTACAGAATCTTTTTATTATGAGCTTTTATAGCTGTACATATTCATGTCAGAGTAAAGTACTCGTCTTTGACTAAATGTTGCTCTCAGAGGTTTTTCAAATGTAAACACGTTCT
This sequence comes from Nibea albiflora, assembly GCA_014281875.1. Lineage (NCBI taxonomy): Eukaryota > Metazoa > Chordata > Actinopteri > Sciaenidae > Nibea > Nibea albiflora. The sequence goes on from CM024789.1 coordinate 29,907,087, forward strand.
ATATAAAAGTAGAACAATGGTATAGGTGCAATATGTTGAATACAAACTTTATCCAAAGGACAGACTGCAGCAATATGAATACACACACCAGCACATGATGTAATATTGTTAAATGAGCATAAAGAGACTTGATTTGAAATGATGAATATGATTGTACAGCTGCAAGTTAACTGCATGGTTTTTCTCACAATAGATACAAACCACTTCCATGACTTCAACAGAGGTGTGGGTTAAACCTGTGTGGGTCAGAACCAGCAGCATGTCTCAAGAAAAGTACCCCAGTATCTCCAGAAAAGTATTTTTTACTGTGATTAATTTTGCTTTCTCTCCATGTGAGATGAGAAGTTTGATATTCTGTTCATGCATCAGGCACAGAGCTGGAGTCAGGCTAGTTTAGCATAAACACTGGCAACAGCAGTAAACAGCTAACTTGGCTCTGTCCAAGTCCATACACTCAGCACCTCCAAAGTTCACACACAAACAAACAGAAACATGAAAAGTCATTCAGTCATTGATGTTTTAGTGTGTAGATAATGTCTACGTGTCACATGTGGGTGGACGGATGCATTAGTCTGTCAAGACATTGTTCCAGCAAGAACCTCACCCCAAAACCACAACTTGTTTTTTTCTTTTTTGTGTGTGTGTGTGTGTGTGGTGGCACACCCACACCTCACCCAAATGTAGTAAAAAGTATTTAGTTTGTCCATTCTGGGCCATTGTTAAAATATGGCACTGACTCTGTGGAAGAGGACCTGCTCCCTCTGTAGCTAAAAAAAGGAAGTAATTAAGTAACTGAGCTGCTCCACCACACCGTGGCACATTCTTAGGACTGAAAAAACAAAACAAAACATGCAGACAAACAAATCACCGCGTCCAGGAATGACTACATATGTGTACCCTGCTTTAGTGACAAATCAAAGAGTAATGGATTACTTTTGAATAGAAACATCAAAAGTGTAGAAAAGTTCCAGAGGCCTTAAATGGACAGCAGTGCTCCATCGTCAGATAGGACGGACTCTCAGTCCCGCTTCACTCCTCTGTCCTCCTCCACCTCTCCATTTCTCTCAGCCGTCTCTCCAGGATCTTCACCTGCTCCTCCAGGTGAGCTGCTTTATCGGCTGCATTAGGGCCCCTGGAAGTCCCGACGCCCAACACAACGCAGGCGCACACCAGGACGGCTAGTCGGATGCCCATGGTCTCCGTGTCCACGGTGTGGTCGCTCAGGATGAGTCCGAAACAGACCAGAGCCAGGCTTATTTTGAGCAGCCACAGAGCCCGCCTCAGAGTGGACGTAATCAATCGAAAGGCGAGGGACAGCATCCAGTAGCCAATGAGAGCCACAAGAACCCACCGAACGACAAAGATCAGACCCTCTGGAGTCACTTTGTTGAAGGGTAGGCCAGCTGTGGACAACAGGAAGACAAGCACAGCTGACATCAGACTGTGATATAACATTCAATATCATACTGTAATGATATCATGTAATTCAGTAATAATTATTCCATTGCTGATCATTATTTATAGTGATGGACTGTCTGAGCTGATCAGAGGTGATGTCTCCTCCATCGTACACACACACACACACACACACACACACACACACACACACACACACACAACACAACACTCTCCTGATTTATTGATTTACTACTTCTGACTAGCTTTGGTCACAAATGACTCCTCAGCCTGTCAAACATACCGAGTACTCACTGCTCATGAAAGATGTTAATACTTTTCCCACTCACACTGGAATTAAAAATAAAGTCATATTTTTCTATAGCCTGCATGGTATAAACGCACGAGGAGAAGTCTCTAAAATGCACACATATGCCTGTGCACCTGAACACATACGTGCACATGTTCACTTAACCCACATGTCCAAATAATCATAAACATCAGAGACGGGGCTGTGAGTAGGTCACTCCTGATTATATAGCAATATGGTCAGTGTTTTTCTTAACCAAAATATACAAGGCAGGTTATCACCTCTTCTTGTGATTGACCTTTGTCCCTTTGGAATCTGAGGCTAAAAGTCAGTAGTTCCATAGTTTGGATGTCTTTAATTATGACTCGAAAGCTCCTCCAGCTCCTTGTTATGGGTTTTTTGCTCCCTGCCATGAAGATTTTTAGGAGGTATCTGTCTTTCTTTGGTAGTTCTATGTCCATATTACCCAGGTAGAATGATAAACAAATAAAAATCTAATTATACTGCAACATTTTGGTAATGTTTGATATATTTTCCTGTATAAGTCCTTTAATGGTAATGTTTTTATATATTCCATAATGTGGAAGGTCCTCCTTATATTGTCCTGAGTCTGTCTACCTTTAATAAACCCAGTTTACTCTTCATCAAGCAGAAAAGGTATCACTTCCTCCATTCTTTTGGTTAAATTAGCTGCATATCATTTATAATCTTGGTTTAAAGCACTGATAGGTCTATAAGATCTGCATTCCTTCAGGACCTTGCCTTCTTTTGGAGTCACTGAGATAGTAGCTCCCTTGGGGTATAACTGAAGCTTTTATGTAGTATTGGTATTAACTGTGCCTCAGTGATTTATACCATTCTCCTTGTCTTTAACCTCTGACTGGAGTTCGAAATTAACCTTATTTGGCATCAAAATAGCCATGGCCTCCTGCATCCTGTTTTAAAGGCCGAAAGTATATCTAAAACCCATTTTCTTTATCTTTTTGTGTTCTTGATCTGTTAGATGGGTTTCTTGTGCCTTTTCCCTTTTTATTTTTGATATTACTTTACTTCTCTTGACAGCAGTCGACAAGTCATTGACATTTACGGTGATAACCTTAAATTCTTCGAAATTCTTTGTTACTCAGCTAGACCAGCATTCTCCTAGACATTCACTTGCCTCCCCTGAGAACAGCAAACAACAACAACAATGAACAGTAATAACAGAACAGTCACCAATAAAACATGACAGTAAAACAAGAAATGTTCCATGGAAGAGGTTTTTTCCTGGACAGTATTGTGGGCCCCCCTCAAGTTATTTGTGTGGGTGGCTGTCATTCAAGCACAACGCCTTATTCTGAAATTAAAGTGAGAATAATGTTCTCCAGCTCAGATGTAGCATTAGCCATGGCGTTACGGATGGAAGCTAATGAAAACATCTCACCTAGCATAGCCTCGTCGCCGCCACCTGCGCTTTCCGTGTCAGTTTCCCTTTTTTTGCTCCTCCATGACACACTGAGGCCAGGCTCGTCTCCCCCCCAACATTAGTATTTGCTACTAACTCTTACAAAGAAAATCTCCTGTATTATATGGGGGTTTATGGCAGTTTGGTCAGGAGCAAAAGCCATCCCCACCCTCCACTGTGGGTCTCTTTTGTAATGGAAAATGTATATCACATGCTTGTGTGTTCTTTTAAACTTGACCATGGTCCACACGGTCAGAACTTGTTAGTGAGCTTTGATAGCAATGAGTACACTCCACTGTAGCCACCTGTGACAGTTAGATTAGTAAATCAGAATTATGAGAAATACTAGAGGTGTACAAGAATGAGTGTGGGACTGCCCCACTCTGAACATCTTCAGACTGTTGTGCATTTTGTAGGACTGTTCCTCTTGCAAGAATAAAAAGATGAGACCTTCAACAATCAATAGATTCACTCAAAATCTTTTTTTTTTTTTTTTTTGCCTGTTTCAGAAAAACGGCACCCCCTGACTTCCTCACTCTACTCCCCACAACCACTCGCTGTTATCACAGGGTGCTGCTCAAAACACAGGAGAGTGGACAACCAATGAACTTTTATGCAAAGCAACTTACAAAAAAGGAAACAATCAAGATACAGTGTGACGGAATATCTCAAAGGGGAACTCTTTCTGTCTTCCAGAGTTATTTTAAGACACCGGAAAACTTCTGTATCTCCTAATATGAAAGACTGGACTAATGCAATGGTGGAGACCACATCTTATGAGTCTATGCTTCACATACTGTCAGCTAACAAGGAGGATGGGATGAGCTCTTGGGATCTTTTTTGGACACAAGGACTAATGAAAACTCAGCCTAAGAAATCAGAGACTAAATACAGCACAGCTCCTTTCTTTCTTCTGTGGACTGGATTTCCCCATATTTATATTTTCTTCTTTCATACTTATTTTATTTTTCCTCTGACATGTTATAATATGTTTATGTCAAGATTCTGAATGTATGATCAACCCTGTAATCATACACTACACACACTGCTATTAAGAATTCAATACAAATTTAAATGAGAAAAAAGATACACCGTGACGAGGAGATGTGCAGCAAGTACTGTGACAGAGTGGAGAGATTTATCATGTGCAGTTGTTGGTAGTGTTGGAGACGAGGTCTTTGAACGTAGAGAGGGACATCAGCGTGCGTGTGTGTGTGTGTGTGTGAGTGATGCTTACCTTGGATTCCAGCAGCCTTCAGGAATTGTGAAAGATACTGTAGGAGCACGTTCAGACCTCCAGCCAAACTTTCTGCAACAACACCCAGAACCTGAGAGAAAGCCTGGGGGAGAGGGGAGAGGAGGGCGGGGAGGTGAGTGAGGATCAGCCCGCTTTACACACATTTACTTTAGTCCACAGTGAGGGGGAAAACAAACGCACCAGGAAGTAACCCTTTACTCTTCACTTTCCATTCACACGCATGCAAATCCACATCTGGTGCAATCGCCTTCTTCACACTGTTGCACTCTGCTGTCTCCATTATTTCCTTCCCTCACCTTCTGCACCGACAGCACCGTCTGCTCCCCGGCCAGCCTGCCCAGGTAGGTCCTCCCCTCCTCGGTCAGGTCAGCCAAAGCCGCCCGGAGCTCATGGATCATCCCGGAGCGACTCTCGACCACTTTCTCCCCCGAAACTGACATCAACAAAGCGCCGAGCAGCCACAACCCGAACACGGCTCTGTGTCTGGAGGAGCTAAACATCCTGAAAGCGTGTGTGATTGAGGCCAACTATCAGGAAAACACACCGAGGAGCTGTAAAAAGTTACACGAAGCAGCCGCGACGGGAGGCTCCGCAGGATGTGGGCAAACTTGGTATGAATGAAAAAACATGTCTGCCCCCTACTGGGCTGAGTGAGCCAACAAGTTTCCACGACGACTTTCCACTCCTTCCAGTAATGGGCAGAACCAATCTTTTTACGGAGTCGGTTCTTTTGACTTCATGTAGCCTACATGTTTTGAACCTTTCAGGTTTTTATGCAAACTCCTGGCCCCGGGGCCCAGACCCACTTTAATCCGGGCCTGCCTCTGCTACTTATGTATAAAGCAGTGGTGTGCAGTCAGGTGAGGCAGGGTAGGCAGTGCCTCACCTAGGCTAATGAGCAAAAAGAAAAGGTAGGTACACCCACACACACACACATATATCCATTATATATATATATCAACTATATATATATATATAGTTGATTTATTGTTGTAAAAACAAAAGTAAAAGTAAAAAAAAAAAAAAAGTAAAACGTGTTAACGGTAGGAATGCCACTACACCAGGAGAGCTTGTTTTCAAAGCTGGCGTATGTGAATACGTGAATACAGGAGGCTGAGGCAGACTCAGCCTCTGTCCTGTGTGAAATGTGCGCGAAGAGTTTAGAAGGCTCGCGCATGCGTAGTCTGTTCTCACGCTGTCTTCAGTGGGCATCATTGAGGCACAACGCTTCTCTGCCTCCACAGTCAGGGGTTCGGGACATGTCGGAAATCCCGCCGAAATTCCCGACATGTCCTGAACCCCGCCCCCAAGGTCTCGCGATGCTGTTGTCACCTGTGCAGTGGTTTTGGCTAGCGAAGATGGATATTTCGTATCTAAGAAGATTTTCAATCTTGACTTTTGAGGAGAAAAAATATATCATTTTAACTGGGAAACCAACCCGCGAATTAAAAGATTTAAAGGAAGGGAAAAAAATTGTGAGGACTTTTCAAACAGACTGGTTGTGTGGATGTAGCCAGGCTAGCAAGCTGCTCTGCTTCCCGTGCATAAGTTCGTGCAGGAGGACAGGCGCATTTCATCTACAAATAAAGTAAGTGTCCCCTCACTTGTTTGCCAATGGTGCGCCGACACCAAAACTTTACTTTCCTCTCTCCTTCTTTTCAGACAGCGCAGCTCTCTCTCTGGTTATAATGTCTTCTCGTGTTGTGCTCTTATGTGAGCGATGTCATACAGTAGCTATTTTAGGCTTTTCAGACTTATTTTTGCTTAGAGGTGTAATGGTGTGTGATCAAGAGCGAGCAGTGTTTATAATGCTGGTCTGCGCCGGAGCTGTAAGTCCTGTGTTGTCGAGATACAGGTGATTTCTTGTTGTGCTCTTGTCTTTGGGTTCTCCTCTGCTCAGCTGTAAGTCCTGTAGAAATGCAGGTGAATGTATGTCTCTGAAAATTAATTGGCACTATAATATGCTGATGTCAATAACTAGGCTACATTTTTGACAGCGCCATTTTGACTGACTTTGCAGTGGTTTTAATGCTGACTTCTACATAATATATATTTTTGTATGCGATTTAAGCTCTGACTGATCCTGCCTATCCAGCCATGGACTTCACTGCTCGTTACTGGTATAATGTTATTTGTAACTAGTGTGAACAGAGAGGAAAAAAGGAGGGGAGTCAGATTTTGATGGGTCACATTTTACATCTGTCAGAATCTGACTCCCCTCTTATATTAAAAATGCAAGATGTAACACCAACAATTTTCACTCTGCTGGCATGTTGTGACCTCTGCTGCTAATTTATAAAGTTATTTGTAACTAGTGTGAACAGAAATTAAAAAAAGAGGGGAGTCAGATTTTGATGGGTCACATTTTACACCCGTCAAAATCTGACTCCCCTCTTATATTAAAAATGCAAGATGTAACACCAACAAATTTCACTCTGCTGGCATGTTGTGACCTCTCCTACTCATTTGTAAAATCATTTGTAACTAATGTGAACAGAAATTAAAAATGAAGGGGAGTCAGATTTTGACGGGTCACATTTTACATCTGTCAGAATCTGACTCCCCTCTTATATTAAAAATGCAAGATGTAACACCAACAATTTTCACTCTGCTGGCATGTTGTGACCTCTCCTACTCATTTGTAAAATCATTTGTAACTAATGTGAACAGAAATTAAAAATGAAGGGGAGTCAGATTTTGACGGGTCACATTTTACATCTGTCAGAATCTGACTCCCCTCTTATATTAAAAATGCAAGATGTAACACCAACAATTTTCACTATGCTGGCATGATGTTGGCCCCTGGGCCATGCGGTACAGCAATCAAAGGGCCCCTGGGCCCAGGGGAGGTGGACGGTGGGGTGGCATGGCATGGGGGGCTCATGGGGTGGGGGTGCATTATGGGGGTGGGGTCCCTTTGCAAACTCCTGGCCCCGGGGCCCAGACCCACCTTTATCCGGGCCTGCCTCTGCTACTTGTGTCTGAAGTTATTTGTAACTAGTGTGAACAGAAATTTAAAAAAGGAGGGGAGTCAGATTTTGATGGGTCACATTTTACACCCGTCAAAATCTGACTCCCCTCTTATATTAAAAATGCAAGATGTAACACCAACAATTTTTACTCTGCTGGCATGTTGTGACCTCTCTTACTCATTTGTAAAGTCATTTGTAACTAGTATGAACAGAGAGGAAAATAGGAGGGGAGTCAGATTTTGACGGGTCACATTTTACATCTGTCAGAATCTGACTCCCCTCTTATATTAAAAATGCAAGATGTAACACCAACAATTTTCACTCTGCTGGCATATTTTGACCTCTGCTGCTAATTTATAAAGTTATTTGTAACTCATGTGAACAGAAATTTAAAAAAGAGGGGAGTCAGATTTTGATGGGTCACATTTTACACCCGTCAAAATCTGACTCCCCTCTTATATTAAAATGCAAGATGTAACACCAACAATTTTCACTCTGCTGACATGTTGTGACCTCTGTTACTTATGTCTGAAGTTATATGTAACTAATGTGAACAGAAATTAAAAAAGGAGGGGAGTCAGATTTTGATGGGTCACAATTTACACCCGTCAAAATCTGACTCCCCTCTTATATTAAAATGCAAGATGTAACACCAACAATTTTCACTCTGCTGGCATGTTGTGACCTCTGTTACTTATGTCTGACGTTATTTGTAACTAGTGTGAACAGAAATTAAAAAAGGAGAAGAGTCAGATTTTGACGGGTCACCTTTTACATCTGTCAGAATCTGACTCCCCTCTTATATTAAAAATGCAAGATGTAACACCAACATTTTTCACTATGCTGGCATATTTTGACCTCTGCTGCTAATTTATAAAGTTATCTATAACTAGTGTGAACAGAGATGAAAATAGGAGGGGAGTCAGATTTTGACAGGTCACCTTTTACATCTGTCAGAATCTGACTCCCCTCTTATATTAAAAATGCAAGATGTAACACCAACATTTTTCACTATGCTGGCATATTTTGACCTCTGCTGCTAATTTATAAAGTTATTTGTAACTAGTGTGAACAGAAATTAAAAAAAGAGGGGAGTCAGATTTTGACGGGTTACAATTTACACCCGTCAGAATCTGACTCCCCTCTTATATTAAAAATGCAAGATGTAACACCAACAATTTTCACTCTGCTGGCATGTTGTGACCTCTGTTACTTATGTCTGACGTTATTTGTAACTAGCGTGAACAGAAATTTAAAAAGGAGGGGAGTCAGATTTTGACGGGTCATAATTTACAATGCTTATCCGAGGGCGGGTCGCGGGGGCAGCAGCTTCAGCAGGGAGACCCAGACTTCCCTTTCCCCAGCCACTTCGTCCAGCTCTCCCAGGGGGACCCCAAGGCGTTCCCAGGCCAGCCGAGAGACATAGTCCCTCCAGCGTGTCCTGGATTTTCCCAGGGGCCGCCTTCCGGAGGGACGTGCCCGGAACACCTCACCAGGGAGGCGTCCAGGAGGCATCCTTACTAGATGCCCGGGCCACCTCAACTGGCTCCTCTCAATGCGGAGGAGCAGCGGTTCTACTCCGAGCCCCCCGCGGATGGCAGAGCTTCTCACCCTATCTCTAAGGGAGAGCCCAGCCACTCCACGAAGGAAACTCATTTTGGCCGCTTGTATCCGCGATCTCATTCTCTTGGTCACTACCCAAAGCTCGTGACCATAGGTGAGGGTAGGAACGTAGATTGACCGGTAAATCGAGAGCTTCACCTTTCGGCTCAGCTCCCTCTTCACCACGATGGACCGGCGCAGAGTCCGCATCACTGCAGAACCTGCACCGATCCGCCTGTCAATCTCCCGTTCCGTCCTTCCCTCACTCGTGAACAAGACCCCGAGATACTTGAACTCCTCCAGGCAGGATCTCAACCCCGACCTAGAGACTGCACTCCACCCTTTTCCGGCTGAGAACCATGGCCTCAGATTTAGAGGTGCTGATTCTCATCCCAGCCGCTTCACATTCGGCTGCGAACCGCTCCAGAGAGAGCTGAAGGTCACGCTCCGATGAAGCCAACAGGACCAGGTCATCCGCAAAAAGCAGCGACCGAATCCTGAGGCCACCGAACCGTAGCCCCTCAACGCCCCGACTGCGCCTAGAAATTCTGTCCACAAAGGTTATGAACAGAATCGGTGACAAAGGGCAGCCCTGGCGGAGTCCAACTCTCACAGGAAACAAGTCCGACTTACTGCCGGCGATGCGGACCAGGCTCTGACACCGAGAGTACAGGGAACGGACAGCCCGTATTAACGGGTCCGGGACCCCATACTCCCGGAGCACCCCCCACAGGGTTTCCCGGGGGACACGGTCGAATGCCTTCTCCAAGTCCACAAAGCACATGTAGACTGGTTGGCCAAACTCCCATGCACCCTCCAGGATCGTGCTAAGGGTATAGAGCTGGTCCACAGTTCCACGACCAGGACGAAAACCACACTGCTCCTCCTGAATCCGAGGTTCGACAATCTTGCGGACTCTCCTCTCCAGGACCCCCGAAAAGACCTTCCCAGGGAGGCTGAGAAGTGTGATCCCCCTATAGTTGGAACACACCCTCCGGTCCCCCTTTTTGAAGAGGGGAACCACCACCCCGGTCTGCCAGTTCAGAGGCACTGCCCCCGATGTCCACGCGATGTTGCAGAGACGTGTCAACCAAGACAGCCCCACAACATCCAGAGCTTTGAGGAACTCCGGGGGTATCTCATCCACCCCCGGGGCCCTGCCACCGAGGAGCTTTTTGACTACCTCGGCGACTTCAGCCCCAGAGATTGGAGAGCCCACCACAGGGTCCCCAGACTCCGCTTCCTCAGTGGAAGACGTGCTGGTGGGATTGAGGAGGTCTTCGAAGTATTCCCTCCACCGACCCAGGACATCCCTAGTCGAGGTCAGCATCACCCCGCCCCCACTGAACACAATGTTGACAGTGCACTGCTTCCCCCGCCTGAGCCTCCGGATGGTGGTCCAGAACCTCCTCGAAGCCGTTCGAAAGTCCTTCTCCATGGCCTCACCAAACTCCTCCCACGCCCGAGTTTTTGCCTCTGCAACTGCAGAAACTGCGTTCCGCTTGGCATGTCGATACCCGTCAGCTGCTTCAGGGGTCCCACAGGCCAAAAAGGTTCTGTAGGCCTCCTTCTTCAGCTTGACGGCATCCCTAACCACCGGTGTCCACCAGCGGGTTCGGGGGTTGCCGCCGCGACAGGCACCGACCACCTTGCGACCACAGCTCCGGTCGGCAGCCTCGACAATGGAGGCACGGAACAAGGTCCATTGGGACTCAATGTCCCCCACCTCCCCCGGGACGTGAGCGAAGCTCTCCCGGAGGTGAGAGTTGAAGCTCTTTCTGACAGGGGATTCAGCCAGACGTTCCCAGCAAACCCGCACAGAACGTTTGGGTCTGCCAGGTCTGACCGCCGTCCTCCCCCACCATCGGAGCCAACTCACCACCAGGTGGTGATCGGTTGACAGCTCCGCCCCTCTCTTCACCCGAGTGTCCAAAACACATGGCCGCAAATCCGACGACACAACCACAAAGTCGATCATCGAACTACGGCCGAGGGTGTCCTGGTGCCACATGCACATATGGACACCCTTGTGTTTGAACATGGTGTTCGTTATGGACAATCCATGGCGAGCACAGAAGCCCAACAACAGAACACCACTCGGGTTCAGGTCAGGGAGGCCGTTCCTCCCAATCACGCCACTCCAGGTCTCACTGTCGCTGCCCACGTGGGCATTGAAGTCCCCCAGGAGGACGAGGGTATCCCCAGAGGGAGCCCCCTCCAAGGTCCCCAAAAAGGGTGGGTACTCTGAACTGCTGTTCGGTGCATAAGCACAGACAACAGTCAGGACCCGTCCCCCCACCCGAAGGCGAAGGGAGGCTACCCTCTGCTGCTAATTTGTAAAGTTATTTGTAACTAGTGTGAACAGAAATTAAAAAAGGAGGGGAGTCAGATTTTGACGGGTCACAATTTACACCCGTCAAAATCTGACTCCCCTCTTATATAAAAAATGCAAGATGTAACACCAACAATTTTCACTCTGCTGGCATGTTGTGACCTCTGTTACTTATGTCTGAAGTTATTTGTAACTAATGTGAACAGAAATTTAAAAAGTAGGGGAGTCAGATTTTGACAGGTCATAATTTACACCCATCAAAATCTGACTCCCCTCTTATATTAAAAATGCAAGATGTAACACCAACAATTTTCACTCTACTGGCATATTTTGACCTCTGCTGCTAATTTATAAAGTTATTTGTAACTAGTGTGAACAGAAATTAAAAAAAGAGGGGAGTCAGATTTTGACGGGTCACATTTTACACCCGTCAAAATCTGACTCCCCTCTTATATTAAAAATGCAAGATGTAACACCAACAATTTTCACTCTGCTGGCATGTTGTGACCTCTCCTACTCATTTGTAAAGTCATTTGTAACTAGTATGAACAGAGAGGAAAATAGGAGGGGAGTCAGATTTTGACGGGTCACAATTTATACCCGTCAAAATCTGACTCCCCTCTTATATTAAAAATGCAAGATGTAACACCAACAATTTTCACTATGCTGGCATATTTTGACCTCTGCTGCTAATTTATAAAGTTATCTGTAACTAGTGTGAACAGAGATGAAAATAGGAGGGGAGTCAGATTTTGATGGGTCACCTTTTACATCTGTCAGAATCTGACTCCCCTCTTATATTAAAAATGCAAGATGTAACACCAACAATTTTCACTCTGCTGGCATGTTGTGACCTCTGTTACTTATGTCTGAAGTTATTTGTAACTAATGTGAACAGAAATTAAAAAAGGAGGGGAATCAGATTTTGATGGGTCACAATTTACACCCGTCAAAATCTGACTCCCCTCTTATATTAAAAATGCAAGATGTAACACCAACAATTTTCACTCTGCTGGCATGTTGTGACCTCTGCTACTCATTTGTAAAGTTATTTGCAACTAGTGTGAACAGAAATTTAAAAAAGTAGGGGAGTCAGATTTTGACGGGTCACCTTTTACATCTGTCAGAATCTGACTTCCCTCTTATATTAAAAATGCAAGATGTAACACCAACAATTTTCACTCTGCTGGCATATTTTGACCTCTGCTGCTAATTTATAAAGTTATCTGTAACTAGTGTGAACAGAGAGGAAAATAGGAGGGGAGTCAGATTTTGACAGGTCACCTTTTACATCTGTCAGAATCTGACTCCCCTCTTATATTAAAAATGCAAGATGTAACACCAACAATTTTCACTCTGCTGGCATATTTTGACCTCTGCTGCTAATTTATGAAGTTATTTGTAACTAGTATGAACGGAGAGGAAAAAAGGAGGGGAGTCAGATTTTGATGGGTCACAATTTATACCCGTCAAAATCTGACTCCCCTCTTATATTAAAAATGCAAGATGTAACACCAACAATTTTCACTATGCTGGCATATTTTGACCTCTGCTGCTAATTTATAAAGTTATCTGTAACTAGTGTGAAGAGAGATGAAAATAGGGAGGGGAGTCAGATTTTGATGGGTCACAATTTGCACCCATCAAAATCTGACTCCCCTCTTATATTAAAAATGCAAGATGTAACGCCAACAATTTTCACTCTGCTGACATGTTGTGACCTCTCCTACTCATTTGTAAAGTTATTTGCAACTAGTGTGAACAGAAATTTAAAAAGTAGGGGAGTCAGATATTGACAGGTCACCTTTTACATCTGTCAGAATCTGACTCCCCTCTTATATTAAAAATGCAAGATGTAACACCAACAATTTTCACTCTGCTGGCATATTTTGACCTTTGCTGCTAATTTATAAAGTTATTTGTCACTAGTGCGAACAGAAATTTAAAAAAGAGGGGAGTCAGATTTTGATGGGTCACAATTTACACCCGTCAAAATCTGACTCCCCTCTTATATTAAAAATGCAAGATGTAACACCAACAATTTTCACTCTGCTGGCATATTTTGACCTCTGCTGCTAATTTATGAAGTTATTTGTAACTAGTATGAACGGAGGAAAAAAAGGAGGGGAGTCAGATTTTGATGGGTCACAATTTATACCCATCAAAATCTGACTCCCCTCTTATATTAAAAATGCAAGATGTAACACCAACAATTTTCACTATGCTGGCATGTTGTGACCTCTGATGCTAATTTATAAAGTTATCTGTAACTAGTGTGAAGAGAGATGAAAATAGGGAGGGGAGTCAGATTTTGACGGGTCACAATTTGCACCCATCAAAATCTGACTCCCCTCTTATATTAAAAATGCAAGATGTAACACCAACAATTTTCACTCTGCTGACATGTTGTGACCTCTCCTACTCATTTGTAAAGTTATTTGCAACTAGTGTGAACAGAAATTTAAAAAAGTAGGGGAGTCAGATTTTGACGGGTCACCTTTTACATCTGTCAGAATCTGACTCCCCTCTTATATTAAAAATGCAAGATGTAACACCAACAATTTTCACTCTGCTGGCATGTTGTGACCTCTGTTACTTATGTCTGAAGTTATTTGTAACTAGTGTGAACAGAAATTAAAAAAGGAGGGGAGTCACATTTTGATGGGTCACATTTTACATCTGTCAGAATCTGACTCCCCTCTTATATTAAAAATGCAAGATGTAACACCAACAATTTTCACTCTGCTGGCATATTTTGACCTCTGCTGCTAATTTGTAAAGTTATTTGTGACTAGTGTGAACAGAAATTTAAAAAGGAGGGGAGTCAGATTTTGATGGGTCACAATTTACATCTGTCAGAATCTGACTCCCCTCTTATATTAAAAATGCAAGATGTAACACCAACAATTTTCACTCTGCTGGCATGTTGTGACCTCTCCTACTCATTTGTAAAGTCATTTGTAACTAGTATGAACAGAGAGGAAAATAGGAGGGGAGTCAGATTTTGACGGGTCACATTTTACATCTGTCAGAATCTGACTCCCCTCTTATATTAAAAATGCAAGATGTAACACCAACAATTTTCACTCTACTGGCATATTTTGACCTCTGCTGCTAATTTATAAAGTTATTTGTCACTAGTGCGAACAGAAATTTAAAAAAGAGGGGAGTCAGATTTTGATGGGTCACAATTTACACCCGTCAAAATCTGACTCCCCTCTTATATTAAAAATGCAAGATGTAACACCAACAATTGTCACTCTGCTGGCATATTTTGACCTCTGCTGCTAATTTATGAAGTTATTTGTAACTAGTATGAACGGAGGAAAAAAAGGAGGGGAGTCAGATTTTGATGGGTCACAATTTATACCCGTCAAAATCTGACTCCCCTCTTATATTAAAAATGCAAGATGTAACACCAACAATTTTCACTATGCTGGCATATTTTGACCTCTGATGCTAATTTATAAAGTTATCTGTAACTAGTGTGAAGAGAGATGAAAATAGGGAGGGGAGTCAGATTTTGACGGGTCACAATTTGCACCCATCAAAATCTGACTCCCCTCTTATATTAAAAATGCAAGATGTAACACCAACAATTTTCACTCTGCTGACATGTTGTGACCTCTCCTACTCATTTGTAAAGTTATTTGCAACTAGTGTGAACAGAAATTTAAAAAAGTAGGGGAGTCAGATTTTGACGGGTCACCTTTTACATCTGTCAGAATCTGACTCCCCTCTTATATTAAAAATGCAAGATGTAACACCAACAATTTTCACTCTGCTGGCATGTTGTGACCTCTGTTACTTATGTCTGAAGTTATTTGTAACTAGTGTGAACAGAAATTAAAAAAGGAGGGGAGTCAGATTTTGATGGGTCACATTTTACATCTGTCAGAATCTGACTCCCCTCTTATATTAAAAATGCAAGATGTAACACCAACAATTTTCACTCTGCTGGCATATTTTGACCTCTGCTGCTAATTTGTAAAGTTATTTGTGACTAGTGTGAACAGAAATTTAAAAAGGAGGGGAGTCAGATTTTGATGGGTCACAATTTACATCTGTCAGAATCTGACTCCCCTCTTATATTAAAAATGCAAGATGTAACACCAACAATTTTCACTCTGCTGGCATGTTGTGACCTCTCCTACTCATTTGTAAAGTCATTTGTAACTAGTATGAACAGAGATGAAAATAGGGAGGGGAGTCAGATTTTGACGGGTCACAATTTGCACCCATCAAAATCTGACTCCCCTCTTATATTAAAAATGCAAGATGTAACACCAACAATTTTCACTCTGCTGACATGTTGTGACCTCTCCTACTCATTTGTAAAGTTATTTGCAACTAGTGTGAACAGAAATTTAAAAAGTAGGGGAGTCAGATATTGACAGGTCACCTTTTACATCTGTCAGAATCCTGACTCCCCTCTTATATTAAAAATGCAAGATGTAACACCAACAATTTTCACTATGCTGGCATATTTTGACCTCTGCTGCTAATTTATAAAGTTATCTGTAACTAGTGTGAACAGAGAGGAAAATAGGAGGGGAGTCAGATTTTGACAGGTCACCTTTTACATCTGTCAGAATCTGACTCCCCTCTTATATTAAAAATGCAAGATGTAACACCAACAATTTTCACTATGCTGGCATATTTTGACCTCTGCTGCTAATTTATGAAGTTATTTGTAACTAGTATGAACGGAGATGAAAATAGGAGGGGAGTCAGATTTTGATGGGTCACCTTTTACATCTGTCAGAATCTGACTCCCCTCTTATATTAAAAATGCAAGATGTAACACCAACAATTTTCACTCTGCTGGCATGTTGTGACCTCTGTTACTTATGTCTGAAGTTATTTGTAACTAATGTGAACAGAAATTAAAAAAGGAGGGGAGTCAGATTTTGATGGGTCACAATTTACACCCGTCAAAATCTGACTCCCCTCTTATATTAAAAATGCAAGATGTAACACCAACAATTTTCACTCTGCTGGCATGTTGTGACCTCTGCTACTCATTTGTAAAGTTATTTGCAACTAGTGTGAACAGAAATTTAAAAAAGTAGGGGAGTCAGATTTTGACGGGTCACCTTTTACATCTGTCAGAATCTGACTTCCCTCTTATATTAAAAATGCAAGATGTAACACCAACAATTTTCACTATGCTGGCATATTTTGACCTCTGCTGCTAATTTATAAAGTTATCTGTAACTAGTGTGAAGAGAGATGAAAATAGGGAGGGGAGTCAGATTTTGATGGGTCACAATTTGCACCCATCAAAATCTGACTCCCCTCTTATATTAAAAATGCAAGATGTAACACCAACAATTTTCACTCTGCTGGCATGTTGTGACCTCTGCTACTCATTTGTAAAGTTATTTGCAACTAGTGTGAACAGAAATTTAAAAAGTAGGGGAGTCAGATATTGACAGGTCACCTTTTACATCTGTCAGAATCTGACTCCCCTCTTATATTAAAAATGCAAGATGTAACACCAAGAATTTTCACTCTGCTGGCATATTTTGACCTTTGCTGCTAATTTATAAAGTTATTTGTCACTAGTGCGAACAGAAATTTAAAAAAGAGGGGAGTCAGATTTTGATGGGTCACATTTTACATCTGTCAGAATCTGACTCCCCTCTTATATTAAAAATGCAAGATGTAACACCAACAATTTTCACTCTACTGGCATATTTTGACCTCTGCTGCTAATTTATAAAGTTATTTGTAACTAGTGTGAACAGAAATTTAAAAAAGAGGGGAGTCAGATTTTGACGGGTCACATTTTACACCCGTCAAAATCTGACTCCCCTCTTATATTAAAAATGCAAGATGTAACACCAACAATTTTCACTCTGCTGGCATGTTGTGACCTCTCCTACTCATTTGTAAAGTCATTTGTAACTAGTATGAACAGAGAGGAAAATAGGAGGGGAGTCAGATTTTGACGGGTCACAATTTATACCCGTCAAAATCTGACTCCCCTCTTATATTAAAAATGCAAGATGTAACACCAACAATTTTCACTATGCTGGCATATTTTGACCTCTGCTGCTAATTTATAAAGTTATCTGTAACTAGTGTGAACAGAGATGAAAATAGGAGGGGAGTCAGATTTTGATGGGTCACCTTTTACATCTGTCAGAATCTGACTCCCCTCTTATATTAAAAATGCAAGATGTAACACCAACAATTTTCACTCTGCTGGCATGTTGTGACCTCTGTTACTTATGTCTGAAGTTATTTGTAACTAATGTGAACAGAAATTAAAAAAGGAGGGGAGTCAGATTTTGATGGGTCACAATTTACACCCGTCAAAATCTGACTCCCCTCTTATATTAAAAATGCAAGATGTAACACCAACAATTTTCACTCTGCTGGCATGTTGTGACCTCTGCTACTCATTTGTAAAGTTATTTGCAACTAGTGTGAACAGAAATTTAAAAAAGTAGGGGAGTCAGATTTTGACGGGTCACCTTTTACATCTGTCAGAATCTGACTTCCCTCTTATATTAAAAATGCAAGATGTAACACCAACAATTTTCACTCTGCTGGCATATTTTGACCTCTGCTGCTAATTTGTAAAGTTATTTGTGACTAGTGTGAACAGAAATTTAAAAAGGAGGGGAGTCAGATTTTGACGGGTCACAATTTACACCCGTCAAAATCTGACTCCCCTCTTATATTAAAAATGCAAGATGTAACACCAACAATTTTCACTCTGCTGGCATGTTGTTGGCCCCTGGGCCATGCGGTACAGCAATCAAAGGGCCCCTGGGCCCAGGGGAGGTGGGCGGTGGGGTGGTATGGCATGGGGGGCTCGTGGGGTGGGGGTGCATTATGGGGGTGGGGTCCCTTTGCAAACTCCTGGCCCCGGGGCCCAGACCCACCTTAATCCGGGCCTGCTGTTATAGTACATGTATGTTTAACAGTTCATGCTTCCAAATGCATTAACAGTCATTATGTCTGAGTTTACGTTAGTAAAGGTAGGTTGACTATGTAAGCTCGCCATAGTGAAGCCAAGGGCTGCAGCTCCTCAAACAGCCACTTGAGGCTGGCTCCAGAAGTGAGTCAGTCTCCATAAGTCTCCATGTTAAAATGTCCATCTTCACAGCAGAAATAAACATGTTTACAGCCTGGTACAAAAAACAGTTTTGGTCTCTATAGCTAATTTCCCCCTTCATGACAACTGTACTGAGGGTTATGAATTAAAGCATAAGTAACTGCTTTGATTCACAGGTGGGTGTCATCGACGAGGGTTTGTTTGAGCACCCAGGTATCATTTAGCCTGCCTCAGCTCCACCCCCTCCTCCTTGCTGATTTTTAGATTAGTTGGGAGGCGTCAAAGTCGGGAGTGCCACCATGTCAGTGGCCAGAGCAACCACACAAACCTATGGGTGATATCATGGTATGTCAATGTTTTATACAGTACTCTGACTGACTGAGGAATCATTTAAATTTTCTGTTTGCTGTCTTTCCTGGCATCTGAAGTGTTGTATTCAAGTTCTGGTGGGAAAGTCCAGAGGTTGAATTGATTGTGTTTATGTGTAATTTTGTAAAGAATTAGACAAAAAGAATGTACATCATAATAAGAAATGGTGGTATGTCAGGAAGGAACAGGCAGACTGTTTCTTGCCTTGTTTTGTGCTTGTTTTGTGTGTTTTAAAAATAGATTCAATTCAAATCATGTTTATGAGATATGAGAAAAGTAGAAATAATGGATAAATGATTCTCAGAAGATCCAAAACAAAACAAAAATAAAAATATATAAAATTAAATTGTAATAGGAGCTTACAATTGCTTAACGGTACAGTGTATGGGAATTAGGTTGTTCTGTTTACATAATATAATGTGCATAACTATGTTTCATTGGTGGATAGTCACCTGAAGAGAAGAATATGCTTTATCTTTACCCATTACCTTAAAATGAATCTCTTATATCAGGGCTGTCCAAACTTCTTTGAAAAAGGGCCAGATTTGACCATGTGAAGATGCCCGGGGACCAATACTAACATTTAAAAATGAAAAAAAAAGAAGAAAAAAAACCAATAGTTTATTCTAAAAAAAGATTTATAACAGCAGCAGTTATGTCCTTAGAGGTTCAAATGCTTCGTTATGTCAACCAAAAAAGACAAATTTTCCAGCCATACATTATCTGACAATCCTAACAGGCTATAAATAATATAGTATAAAAACAAAGTTTCTGACCGCAAGAAATCTGACTGCGGACACATGATTGGCCCCCGGGTCAGACTTTGGACATGCCTATCTTATATCGACAGACTCTGTGGGTCCTCTTCCACAAAGTCCACCATGTTTCTACAGCAGCCCAGAATGGACAAACTAAATACTGGCTGTACTGGCCAGTTTCTCGTTCTTGCTGACAAGGAGAAGGTGAGGTGACAGGGTTGGCAAACACAACACTAGATGCCACTAAATCATACACACTGGACCTTTAAGAAATCAATAAAAGTGAAAAAGCTTCACTGGTGCGACATGTACAGAAATACTAAGAATGAGTTTATATTCTGTGTGAGGAGACTTAAAGGAAGGGACAGAACTATGAAGCATAGACCTGAGCTTCTCTAGTTTTGAATGCTGAATGACATCTTAACCACAAAATACAGTACAACTGGGAGGCTGTCATTGTTATTTATTATTTGATCCATGGAAAGTATATGAAAGTATGAATGGCAACACATTTTCAAACAGGTACCGATTTTCTCTGTATTTACGTGGACACACTGAAGTCGTACGTATCCAGTATCTGATCAGTTGTTCTTCCTTCTTCTTTTTTAAATTTTTTTTTTACAAAATACAGTTGTTACGTTTTGTTTCGTTTTCTTTTTTTATTCCCACCAGAGTCTGATGTGACGTCTGTAGCAACGAGGACAATAACACCTGATAAGGAAATCACTAAGATGCCTTAACATGATTTATTTTTTTTAAATATTTATGTATTATTTTATTGAGTTGGATACATTATTTAACAGATTTGAACACGAGGGCAGTTCAAGTGTTAAAAACAGAAAGTGAATAGAGCTGAAAGAAAAGCAAACTTTACAGCTGATCTGATTTGAATGAGATTTGAATTACATTTTTTCCTCCACAGATACAACAAATAGAAGCAGAATGGCATGTTGACAAGTGTGTTGCTATCTGGTGGATCAAAACTTCCAAGCTGAACCTGAAGAATTTATCATTCATCAGAGCAGATATATACAATAAATCCGTTCATATTCTCGCATGAATGGAAGTTCTCCAAACAAGCTATTTAATAAAAAAAATGCCAGATTCTGCAGTTCAACAGCTAGGCCTACACTCTAAACACTGACTTTTCCCACTTCCACATGCCACTGTGAACGCAGGGTAGTGTCTTGTTGATGTGTGCTCCTGAATCTGAATCAAATAAAAACAATAACCCAAATATCAAAATATATATGAAAATAAATGATTTATTCAAAAATAATTCAAGCTTTCAAAAAGATCCAGAAGGTGGCAACACTGTGCAATCAGATGCAGCACTGGTGTGTGGCAGTGTTCAGCTGAAGTGATTATGAGTTTCACAGTGCAAAGTTCCCTGTTTGTGTTTCTCTCAAGTCTATTTGCTGAGTTGCAGCAATGTTTGCATTTTATTCAGCAATGATTGACTGACACACACACAGCACACACACACGTTTGGATGTAAACGCAAAGACCCTGTAACCATCCCTGCCCATGACCACATGTACCCCAGCAGTTCCAGTGAGTAATGAGGAGCACATGCTCAGTACAGACACAGCTGCAGCTCTGAGATCAGACCATACTCTCATCCTGATGGACTGTTTTAGTTACACTGTGTTGTTATGACATGTTAGTCACAGTCTAATGATACTGAAGTTTATACAATGCATGTTTTGAATAGTGGACTTCACAAAGGTGAAAATCCAGTTGTATTTTTGTAGTTTACAGCAGCTCATGATGCTCTAATGTTGTTTTTAAAGCAAGGTTTGAACATCACGGTGCTAAAAGGAGAAGTGCAGAAAAGTCTTTGACTGTATGATGAGAACATGTAACAGATGATAAACAGAACATCATTCAGGATCACCCTCATTCAGGTTCCCTGTCTCCTTGAAATGTGAGTAGTTGAATTGAATCCAGCCCACACTGCTTCATGTGATACCGTTGAGGATAAAAGTCAACCCCAAAGACTACATTCTCTTTTTTTCCCCAGCAGGCTCATGATAATCAACAGAACAGTACTGAGCCATTTTTATGCAGACACCCCGACTTCCTTCTCAGCAAAAGAGAAATAAAGAAAGAAAGCTCTGTGCACAGACAGGAAGAGGAGGCCATCCCAGGGACACAAGGCCAGAACCAGGTCCCTGAACAGAAAGAGAGCATACTAGAGCCACAAATGTTGGACTATTCTGAGACCATATAAAGTTCATTGTGAGGGTGGTGTCGGCAGGACTTCTTCTCTTTGTGTTTTCATTCAGAGCCGACATTGACATCAGTCCACGCTGCTCGCACGGCTGAACACACGGGCAGGGCAGTTGTGTCATCATCTTGTGTCATCATCATCTCCTGCAGTGCTGTTTGGGAGTGGTAAGAGGAAGTCAGTAGTCCTTCCACTTATCTCTGACAGCTTGTCGTCTTTGCTACACTGCGGTCCAAATCGGCCACACTGGAAGAACACAAATTTGTCTATTTCTCCCACATCAGCAAGGCTGCAAATATGGAAAATATTAGCTCATTCTGAATTTGATGGCAGCAACAAAGTTCAAAAAAGATCAGGACAGAGCGATGTTCACCATCGTGTGGCATCCCCTCGTCTTTTAATAACTCTCTTCACTTGCTGAAGTTTTGAAAGAAGAATGTTGTCCCTTTTTCATCTTATGTGGGATTCTAACTGCTCAACAGTCCTGGTCCTTTGTTGCTTTTATGTTTTCGTTTATGATATATGATATATCCATTTTAAATCAGCTTTGGCCCAGAGAAGACGGAGGCATTTCTGGATGCATGATGCAGCTTTAACTTTCATTTGTGGATTGCACGATGAACTGTGATTTCCAGTTGAGAATCACGCCTGTTTTTAATCCAATGCTGTCTGATGGCCTGAAGGTCATGAGCATCCAGTTTTGACCTTTTCCTTTGCACACAGAGACTCCTCCTGATTTTCTGAGTGTTTGATTATATTTTACACAGTAGATGGTGGGATCTTCAAAGTCTTTGCAACTTGACATTGAAGAACATTTTTCTGAAATTGTCTTTTTTTGAAATGGGGTTGTACTCTATTACTCTATATATTTTTATCCTAAAAGTCCATAATGACATCCTGAAACGTGACGACTATCTGCTGTTAGCAGTCTGCATGGTAAAAGAAATGTGTGAACTCTCTGTGGCAAACTAATGTTTGTCATGAAATATCATCCAAATCAGGACCTGCATTCTTAATTATGCACAGCTGACACGGCTCACATCTGGAAGTCCTCGTGAATGTTTTCCATTAATAACACATATGTGGCTTTGATCGGATTAACACAGCAGAGCTTTGTGGGAATCACAGCATCGTTTGCTTGACTTCTTCTGTCACACTCTGACACAATGCATCTCACTGGATCACAGGTTTAATTCACATTTATGTACATGTGATTTTAGTCTCCACAAAGTACACAAAACTATATCAAAAGGTTAGTACAAAATGAATGAACATGTCATCCTAAACTGTGTTTAGAAAAAGAAACAGTGCACACGAAAATGTATACTTTGTGCCATACACACATCTGCTCCAAAACTGAGAGAAAAAAAACAGAGTATTGTGGAAACATTCTCAAATTAAGAAGTCAGAGAGCTTTGTGTCTGTGTGGGCATGAGGAGCAAATTGTTCACGAGGTGAGGATTCTTCCTGAAATACACGAGGTTGGTGTTCTGGCAGCTCTGTGCATCACAGTGCTACGAGGCAGAAAATGACCGACTGTATCCTCGGTCAAGTCAATATTGTTGTAGAGTTTCAGCTTTAGGCGAGAGGATTTCCTGCTTTTCATGTCCACAGATTGTGGAGTGGGTGGCGGTTTAATCCAGGACGTTAACATTAACATTAATTAATAGTTCAGATTGTTTTTTATGAATTCAGTTGGACTTAGATAGCACCCAACAGCCATCATCTCATGACGCTTTCCATAAACGGCAGGTCTAGACTGGACTTTTCAAAGAGACTCAACAATTCCCACCATGAGCAAGCTGCTTTAAAGAAACTTGTGTAGTTTTGGATTTACACTGGGCTCACTGTGAGGATGGAAAGCTTACAGACTGCATCAGGTTTGCTTCATATTTAGCTGTATTGACCCTCTATCCTCACAAGCAGGCATGCTTGACAGAAGTTGACAACGGTAACAATGCCTCTACGACCAGGCTTCCCCATGGTGGGGTTGGCCTGAATCGCCTCTTTAACACAGTTTTTTGTGATTTGTGTCTGTAAATCTGTGTCTGTCATTTTAGCATGTTTGGAATAGATTATATAACAATTATATTGGAAATATATTTGAGTCTCCCCACCTCTTGATCCTTTCTAGTCAACAAATTCAGGGAGCGTGTGACTTGTGAAATGTGACACCTTAAAACTTATGAGACCCATAAAGACCTTCCTCCTTCCTTCCAGAGTCTATAGATTATTGTCTGGCCTAGTTTTTTCAGTGGTTATAACCGACAAACCTGACAAAGTCTTTGTGACTTGGTTGGCTAAACAGATGGTGGATCTTCCAAATATTGATGCTTTTAACCTAAACTTTGTTATCCATTGGCTGTCTTCTGATTGGCTAATGTTTCTGGGCTTCCAGATATCTGGAAGAAAGATAACGGATATCCCGGCCAAGACTTCCTCTGCAGTCCGATTAGCAACACAAAAATGATGGTAAAGGCACATTTCTGCCTAATCTGTGAACAGATATCTGCATGAATGTAAATCCACTTAAAAAAATTTTTTTTAAAAATTGTCAGATCAACGCTGACAGTTTCTGAGACAGAATCTTTGGCAAATGCTCTCTGACTTTTTTGCTCCCTATGTGGACTGCAGCAACCAAAGCCTGCACAAACGTGATTGTAGTTGTAGCAGTACTGACCAACAGAAACCAAAATGCCAAAGTCTCATCCCTTGTCTACACACTCTTCATATGCAGATATCTGTCTGTGGGCCTTGTTATAACTTGATTACATGTATTATCTCTCATACAGGATGAATTTACTCACTTTACGTCCATATGACAGATTGTTTCTAATCATCTGTACCCTCAGATGCACCCTGAGTCTGCAGACACAACAATGCCCACTACTTCCTCCACACATGGCTGCACTTTGTATCCTGTACCACCCAGACAGTTTGCCACCATCATCAAGACACATTTTCACATTTTTTGGCCACAAAAGTGTCGTGTGATGGTTTTACCAGAGGAGACAACAATCTTGATGTCTCGATGGTCATTCCAATGTTTTAAAGTTACCATTTTATCCCTTCATTCATTTCTTTGATTACAGCTCAGTGTTCGTTTGACACTTTGGCTGAAGTCTACCAATATTCTAATATTCAGGTCGTAACAGAGACATTCATAAAAACAACGTTGAAAGCAGATGACGTTGACACGTCAGGTAGAACAGTGTGGATAAGTCATAGATACAAGTAGATAAACAAATTCAGTCTGAACAACATGATGAAACATGATCATTGTCATCACCATCATCATCATTATCATCACCTCACTGACCACCGGTCCAGTGAATGATCAGTTCTGGTCCTGGGTTAGTGCTGTGGAGTCTGACTGAGCCGCTTGAGTGAGAGACTGTAAAAAAACAGAAGGACAGCATTCATGTCAGTACTTTGGATGTCTTACTTTACTCTTCATATCAGAAAATATCTTGTTCTTTCATAAAATCAAATTAAATCAAATCTAATTTTATTTGTATAGCCCAAAGTCACAAAACACATGCCTCAGAGGGCTTTACAATCTGCACATTAGTGGTGTAAGGTGGAAGGTACAGGCAATATGGAATAGATAAAAACAATTGGTAGTCCCGCCTCAGCCAGCTACCCATTAATCCAAAAACGGGCAAGGACGTGGAGTGTGATTGGAGCTGAACGCAGCCTGTTTACTCAAACAGGCCGTCTGTAACAGCTGTCAGCCAAAGCGGACACACTCTTAATCCTGCATAGCTTTAAGCCTTACTATCATTTGAACAGGTGAGTTGTATATAAATTCACCCTCAGTACAGTTGTCATGAATGGGGAAATTAGCTATAGAGACTGGAGACTTATGGAGACTGACTCACTTCTGGAGCCAGCCTCAAGTGGACGTTTGAAGAACTGCAGTTCTTGCCACACAGCTACATAGGTTGCTGTTTGAATGCGACACAATTCAATCAGAAATCCAGAGCTATCATCTTCTGACTTATAAATGCATAAATGTCACAGACTGACAGGGTTTTAGCTTTGATACAGACGCCGTCACAAGGAGAGTGACAGTAGAAAGGCTTATATTGGAAGATGACAGCAGTACATGATGACCCGTCTGCAATGACTGCTGATTATGAGTCTTATTTCTGACCACTGTGACTGCTTTGACTCAAATTTCAAAAGGCTTTTCTGGACATGTCATACAGAGCAGCGGGTACTATAACAGTAATCTGGATTTCTTAGTATTTTAACAGTGGAACAGGTCTGATTACTTTGAAATAAAGTCAGCTCCTGAATACAACTATAATATAATTTCACATTTTAAAAATTTAATCTGGATTATATGACCATAGTTGTATTAGACATAGATTTTTTGTAATCTGATTATGTAACCCTGATTACATGTAATCAATGACTTCCCTTTCTCAGTACATACTCAAATAGAATGGGAAAGTATGTCTCCAGCTGTGTTCACACCATCATGAGACGCTACATTACAAATGTACAGCTGCACTTGGGTCGCTCTACGTAATGCTGAGCCCTCAAACAGTTTTTGTGTTTTTTCATGTCTCACATGAGCCTGCCACACTCAACAGTAGCAACTCTTCGTGGTCTGACTGTGACCTTTTCACATAGTTTCTCATAGTTCATGTGTATTACATATCATACACATCATTTGTATTACACTATACTCTGCAGTTACCTCCTGCTGTGTTCTGAGATTCTAACATGAACATATTGATTCCTCAGTGAAAAATTATTTTTTCACAAAGGGCTCATGGTGGTGTGAGTGTTGTGAGTTGACTGATGGTTAACCACATAGCAGTGCCAAGGAGGCAAACTGTTCCCAAGCCAAGCCCCTATGGACTGAGCTACTGCCGCCACAACCTACAATAAATTCATTTGTCAGCCTCTCTTGCAGCTACTGTTTACTACATTGGCATAGCAACGGCCACAAGCCAATGACACAAATCCTCTGGCATGTTTCATGAATTGAGTCTTGTCTGTCACTGTCACTAACTGAAGGGACATTGACATGTGTTGCAGTCATGTGTACTGTGGTGGGTCTTTCACTTACAGCTGCAGATTTATTATGCAGCACACACACAAGTATCTGAACGTAAGAAAAGAACATAATAAAAAAACACTGGACTGAACTTTTGTGTTGGTTGTTAAACTCAGCGCTGAGTCACAGACTGATGACAATCTTTCAGGTCAGGCTGAACCAGGCTTTATTGGATAATTAAAGAAAATGATCTCTCTCCACAGTGGGAATATTAATCATGTCACGCCATGCAGAAAAACAAATATAAAACTACACATGGACCAGTGCTAAACCAAGACCATGTCAAGACTCAAGACCTAGACAAGACCAAGACCAAGTCCTGACCAAGACCTGGCAGTATACAGTATATCCTAGTAGCTAGCATGTAGTTAATATTTGCTAAATGTTGCACACCTCGCAGCATTCTCACTAAGTTCCACAGATTTCCTTGCATACATTTTCATATATAAAATATTATTGTGGAGGGGTGCATCAGCTGCAGGGGAGAGGTGTGGAGACGGCTCAGGAGAGCAGTGCCAGGTGAGGTGATTAGCACACCTGCATCTAGTCTAATCACTCTCCACTGTTTAACACAGTAGCGTGCTGGACGTGGAGAGGAGGGACCAGACACAACCACACAAGGAGTTGCAGCAAGTCATCAAGAGTGTCAGCCTGCAAACGGCTCAGAAGTGTGTGTGTGTGTTGACTGTAATAAAAGACCTGAAAACTGCAGCTGTATCAGCCACAGGTCACATGATGTACAGTCCCTGCTTGATTAAAATACTGAGTTTGATTTGCAGAAGGAACTTTGCAGCTGTTAGCTCATGTTTAAACCTTGACTTGAACGTTTATGTCCTCTCTGTTTTTTTTGGGTCACACAGGTGTTTGCTCTATACATACAGACTGTTTTTTTATTCTTCTTCTTCTACTTTTTTCAGCAGTGATGTCAATTTACCGTTAAGTGGAAGTATTTTAATTGAAATATTTTTATTATTAGGTGATTAATGGGACACACTGCTGATATTCTTGCAGGTGTGGTCTTGACTGATCTTGAAATAATCTTCATAATCCAGAGATAGGTGCACTTCTAATGTGATCTGGTGCAGTAGATTAATCAAGGCTAATTAAGAGAAAGTGTTGGAGTCTTACACTGTAAGACTGTCCGAAGCTGCGTCTCTGTCTGAAGAGCAGGAAGAAGAAGACGCCAGAGATGACTGCCTGGACCAAGGTGAAGAGAAGGAGGGATGACTTCACTCCTCTGCTCAGCCTCTGTTGTAAAGCACACACAGCACACGTTCACACTTTTGTTATTGCAACACAGACAACACATTGATGAGGTACAGCAGCAGGTTTCATTCTTGGAGCAGCTGTGACGGCCAGCTGAGCACAGCCACACACAGTGCTGTTCAGATGGAGCCAAGTGGCATTTAAACTAAACCCAGGACAGTTTAGAATCTACCCCTGAGTTAGGGGTAGTTTTGAAGGAAACACACAGATTTCCTCATGAGACCTTAAAGGAACCCTACAACTTTTTTTGTTGTAGGCAGTAGAAACATCTCTTCCTCCATCTTTATCACTTTTGTAACTGTTATGTAATGTTAACCTGACGCCTGTGTGCATGTTGAAATAAACGGACTAAAGCACCGTAAGTGTTAAACTTGCAAGAAGTCACATGCATATGCTGTGGTGACAGAGGTCTGTTTAAAATTCTTCCATTCTTCTGAGCCTCTTCCAGACTCCACAGTGTGATGGAAGTCTCCAGATGACATGTCAAACCGTCAGGGCTATCCAGCTAGTCTAGCATTAGTTGCTCAATCAGCATGTAAGAAAATATACAATTCAACATCATGAAACCACGCTGAGGTTGGAGTCCCAGTTTTAAGCCGCTTTGAGAATCTGGGTGAAGGTCCAGGCTTTGTCATTTCATGCCTTGGCCTCTACCACAGACTGTAAAAAAAACATGGACGTAGTCTCTGTGACGTCACCCACAGGTTTGTGAAGAGCCATTGTGAAGCTCAGTGTGGTGGTTCTGATGTGTGCGTGCTGAATGAAGCCCGGTTGCTTAAACAAGACACCTGTAGTGGCACCCACCTCTTAATCAAGCATCCACATCACAATTGTGCATAACTCAAAGTCTGAATATCATTTGAGTTGTATATAAATTCACCCTCAGTACAGTTGTCATGAACAGGGAAATGAGCTATAGAGACCAAAACTGTTTTTGTACCAGGCTGTAAACATGTTTATTTCTGCTGTGAACTTTGGACATTTTAACATGGAGACTTATGGAGACTCATTCTGTACAAAGCCTCAACTACACCCCACTCCACCCCGCTGCAATACTTGTCTACCATGCTGCAAATGATCCAGGCCCCCTACATCCAGGACATGGTCAAACCAGACACCACACGCACTCCATTCAGTGCACTCTGCAGGCACACCTCCAACCAACAAACCTGAGCAGAAACACAGCACATCTTTTCTCCCAGACTAAGCCCCAAAAATTGCATGACTCCGGTTTGTATAAAAAGTGCTGATAAGGGTCAGGATAACACTGAGAGTCAGCACTTTGACTTCCGAGTCAGTATTTCAAAGATCCAGTGTGATGTAAGAACAACTGAAAATCTGCCTTCTGCTTTCTGAGGATGTCCACCCACAAAGCACACTTTTGACTGACACTGAAAACTGACCGTGGTGTAGTGTTTCTCGCTACAGCCGCTTGTTGTCATGACGCATGGCTCCTCTGGATTCCTGTCTATGTCCACGGAGTAGATGCTCACAGCCACCAGTGACACTGTCAAGGACACCACGCTTGCCACCAAACACGCCTGTAGCTGAAGGGCAGAAAAGAAATAACATGAGCACCAGTCTCTTAGACCTTAAATGTTTTTTTGGATGTCTTGAATATTTATGGTTTGTCAGAGGCCGAGTGCTGTGAGAGCTGGCCTGCCGTGTGTCTGATCAGTAATAATTGATTGACAACCCAAAATATTTAATGTCAGAGATCATCAAATATATGTACGTGTGTGTTTGGTTGATGGACTCACAGCCTTTATGGTGCAGTGTTTGTCCAAGATGACAGCGGCCACTCCTGTTGCCATAAACTGGGAGACAGGAAGATGGTCAGCACAGAGGAACACAACAGTACATCACAATATTATAATCTCTCTGCCTTTAAAGCAGTGCTTCTCAAATAGCTAGATACAGTAAAAGACAAGATTCATTTTAATGTTCATTTGCCTGCAAGGAGTTGAGACAGGCCGACAAAATAAATGCAAGTCAAGACGTTAGCATCACTGACAGTCTAAAGAATGGACAGCATGATGATGTCGCCCACAGGTTACTGAAGAGCTGCCGCCATGTTGGCTGTACTGTGTCTTCTACCTCTCTGCTAATCTAAATATCAGCAAAGCTGGGGATCATCATGGAAGATGCATGGGTGCTCTAATAAGCCATCTCTATCAGCACCTACCTGTCAATCAAAGTGGCCATACTGTTAATTATGTGTAACTTAGACTCACTATCAGGCCACTCCACCATGGAACCCCCAGGGTGACCACCTCAGTGAACTCAGTGAAGTGCAGAGGAATGGAGTAGGACATGACCATCAGCCCCAGCATCATCTGACTCACCTGGAACACACATACATAGACACAAACACGCAAAATCCATTGTTTAAATCCATTACTCTGTGACACCCAATCCATGATTCAGTAGGAATATGAGGAATGAAGGATAAACCACGGCTCACAAAACACACCCCTACAACACAGCAGAGAGTGGTGGAGGAACATCTCTGCACCTCTGTGTGTACCATGTGGTACACAGTTGTAGACTCACCCCCAGACATTTGGGCTCTCCTCTTCGGATGGCAGTGCGCAGTGCCTGCTGTTTGTCCTGCAGCTTGATAGTGTTTGTATCCTCCAGCACCTGCACGGTCAGATCCCTGGAGACTTCCACCGCCATCACCTGCACAGGACAGCGCAGTCATCTTATAAAGGAGTTTGCACAAAACCAACAGAGTACTATGTTGTAGCTGTGGAGATTTAGGGGGAGCTGTGAACACGGTTCAGTAGACTTAACAACATTAATGAAGTGTCTGTTCTGCTCTGCTCTCATTGTGTACAATACCAGGGCAGGAGAACCGGCTTACCTACATTCACTCCTTGTTAACATTACTGTTGACACCAGATTTGAAATGTCTGAATAAAAACGGATGAAGTGGAATGCAATAAACAGAGACTTCCTGTCTGCTAAGTGGGTGTAGTCTCCTCGCCCCGATCTCTACACCTCATTTGGAAGTGCTGTGAACGTTGTGTGGATGATGAAGACAGATTGTGTTGTTGCAGAGGTTTTAGTTCATTTGTTATTGATCATCTTTGAAGAAACTGAAATCTGTGCTGCTGAGACAGAGACAGGTCTCCAACAAAGTTCATTTTCTGTCTGAAAAATTACATTTTAGTGTCAGAATGTTCAGATGATATGTGACCTTATTAGTCCAATATTTGAGCCCATGTGTACTATACAGTAAGTCACTCTGCATATTTCTGTTTGAGAAAATCGAATGCATTTTCCCACCTTTGCATACAACCATGTCTTCATTATGTGAAAAGCTTTAGGCAGATGGAAAAGATTAATGCAGGCTTTATGTTTTAAAAGTCTTGCTTTTAAAATATATTGGAAGGAAGGTAACAGTGTTAAAACACACTCAGTATGGTCCTTTAAGACTGTGAGTCGGAGTCTTCATGTTCACAGCATGTTGTCACAGCTGTAACATGACACAGGTCATCACAGGCCATCACTGTGATGAACAGTTTACAGCAAACACACAGTGTCAGGAACACTCTCTGTGTCTCAAACAGTCACAGTGCACGAAAATGATTCATTCTCAAAATCTTAATATCATCATCATACACAATCTACTCATGCTGTATATACCGCCATATCCACCAACCTCTTGTACATAAGCAACATGCATAAATACATACATTAAAATTACTTTTAGCATCCATTACACCTCTTATTCAGTCTACAAATATCAGTTGTTTCTATATCTAGTATATGACTATACATATTTATATATCTGTACATAGTAGTTTACCTGTCGGTCTTGCTGTCCTAGTTATTAGCTGTATTTATGCCTGTATTTGTGTGGTAGGTACAGGTAGGTAAACTGGCAGCTGCGGTTGCCAGAATTTGACCATAATTAATACAGTGTAACATTTTTTAATAGTACACTAAAATGATACTGTTAAAATGGTACTGTTGATTTCACATATAAGGTTGATGTTTTACTTTACAGTGAAAACTGCCAAAACATGACAGCAAATTGTGCCATTAAATATTACAGTGTTTTACTGTGTAGTTAACAGTCTCTAATATAAAATACTACTTTGTTCTGTATAAATTCCCTGATAATGTACAAATAAAGGTAATTACTGTGTTACCGTGTACACTTCATGACATATTTCACACTTCAAACTTTTACTGGCACGGTTTGGCAGTTTTTCTGCCAAGACATTTTTTACAGTGAGAGTCACACACATGCCAATGATAGTGGTTTTCATACCCTCTGTTACACACACAACACACTGCAGTCTCTACGAGAGGCACCACGGCATGTAATGTTTCTGTGGAGAAAGTGTTGCTCTCTCCACCTTCTGACATGATGAATGTGTATTTGTGTATTTCCTCGGTGTGTACTGTTACACATTGTAAACGCTGTCCCACTTTGATTGAAACCCAGTTCTGGCAGTGGTGTGGTCCAGTGGTGTGATCCTGAGGAGGTCCTCTGGGTTCTTTTAGATTCGTTCCAACACTAATGGGCTTGGATCCGGTCAGAGGTTTGCGCTCCACCATTACTGCCGCTATCCCCTCGCAGGGACCCGACGAGCGCTGATTAGTCTACACGGGCGTTTACGCACAAGCAACGCACAAATGGATTAGAACGTATTGCGTAATCTTGTCGCTCATTTTGGCTTTGGCCGCGGTGTTTGGGGAGACAGAGTACTGTCGAGGGCCTGTATTCCGTTATACGTCTGTCACCTTACCACCTCTTTAACCATCAACTGATTGCACATATTTAACCACAGTCTAAACACCAAGCCCCTCTTACTGACAGTGACAAGACACATGCAGGCTGTTGTCAAATTATTGGAAAAGACAAAATGTCTCGTTCCTACCTTATTCTTGCGGGATAAGTGAATAAATGAATAAGTGTGTCCTCCTCTATAGGTTTGGGCTTCTTTCGAGCACTCCTTGTTTTAATGTGCCTCCCTGACTCCTCTGTTTTGCAGGCGGGTGTTTATTAAAGGGGGGGGTGTTCTGGTTGTGTGTCTGTATGAGAACCAGTAGAGCTCCTCCTCTCCTAGTTTCACTTCCAGTAATCATTTTGTGGTCGGTGTTTTCACAGTTATAACGACCCGAGTCAAAGAGACCATTTTCTAGGTGTGACGCACCAGCTGTTGTTTTCATCCGCAGAGCTCTCCGCACTTTTAGTCGAGGTAAGTAACCCGCTGCTTTATGTGACGCTGTCATGATTGTTGGAGAGCGGTACCGCGCAGTCAGTCCATCAGCAGGACACTGCCCCATTTCTGTCTTTCTTTTTTCTTATTGTTCCGACAAAATGGGTCAGAACACTGACAACGAGGTATCAAATTCACTTTAAACCTCGTGTGTTGATGATGAAACGCATGGTGTATTATGAGCATTTCATATACTACCGCTGATTGACTTGACAAAAGTGTCTTAGACAAACGAACATAAACTTTCTTAAAGTTGTTCATTTGTCCACTGTCATAGCGTTTGCCTACAGACTCCATCTCTATATTTTACCATACAGCTGATTAGTTCAAACGTCCCTCAGTCTGATCCTGTATCTACACTGTCTACACACACTCTGTACTCTGTGCCGGTATGTAAGCTGTGTCCATACCTGTATGTAGCCTGTCTATACTTCTTTGTATGTGCCATGCCATGGTATACCTGTGTGTCCTCTGTCTATATCCATATCTAGCCTGTCTGTTGTTGTATGTACCCCATTATACTTGTATGTCTTCTGTCTGTACCCATATACAGCCTATCTATACTCACTTCTACCCTGTTCTACCTGTATCCATCCTGTATGTACTGTCTGTACTGTACCCTGTTATACCTACATTTCATCCGTGTAACCGTATACAGTCTGTCTGTGCCTGTGTCTACCCTGTCAGTTGTTGTATATACCCTTGTATGTACTCTGTCTCTACTACCCGTCCAGTTTGCAGCCTGTTTGTATATACGACAACAGACACTTTATACTTGTATGTCTTTGTTTATACCCTGTCTGTACCCATATACAACCTCTCTAACTTCATGTCTACCCTGTTATATCTGCTTGTCTTCTGTCTGTACCTGTATCCTGTCATACCTGTATGTCGTCTGTCCTTACCAATACCTGTACGTGTCTTGATGCACCTTGTCCGACGGCCTTTCTGTACTGACAGAGAAATTTTAATTTCCCACAAATTCTGCTACTTTGTGACACTTAGAGTTCCTCTTACCTTGCATGTATACTCTGAGTGAAGAGAGTTTGTTAATGAGATCCACTTGTAGAATATGGTGAAAATACATTAAACTACTCAAATGTGTGCATGAAGAAAAATCAGTGATCTTGTTTGAGATCAGTCATGGACACAACTTTCCTATCATCAACCCGCACCCACCCACCCACGAGTCACCCTCAGTCCCCACTCCTTTCATACTCTGCTCCTCCTCCTCTTCCTCCTCCTCCTCGTCCCTCCACATCTGCTTCTCATCCTGCAGCATTCCTGTCTTTCCTAAGAGGATTTCGACATGTGGTTTTGATGAACTCACACACTCACACGCTTTGTTTTTCCTCCTTTTTTTTTCTCTCTTTCACTACCTCATTTTGTTCTCTATTGCACAATTCCTGCTTCCCTGTCCAAACAGCTATGCACAGCAGAAACACACACAAGTGCACATGTGCACAAATACAACTCACACACTGCAGTACACTTTTTTTTAGTTTCTCACTGTCCTCTGCCCTCACCACAGATCATGTGGTCTGTCTCAACTGTCTGTCGTTCTTCAACTGTATTCATGTCTTTTCTATTCTCGTGTGCTCTGCTCCTCTTCATCATTGATTATGGTTTGGAGTTTTTCCCAGGAAAAAATGTATTTCCTGCAAAATGCCTTTGATTTAATTGTATCAATCCTACATGTAATGTATCAGAGTGAACATATCCTTGAACACTGTAATGCAAGTATTAACATTTCAACAGGTGCTCATCTGTTGTGTTGTGTGCTACAAGACAACACCAGAGGTTCTGCTATCAAGTGGCGAGATCATCGGTTCAGTCCTGCAGACCGTCAGGATAAATCTAGGTGAGGAAAGTGAAAGGCTGTGCTCTCCACTCCCTCAGTACCGCCACTGACATGCCTTTGAGCAAGGCCCTTAACTCCAACAGCTGCAATGGAGGTGCTCAGTGACTGCTACACAGCATTATCAACACCACCTTTCAGTCACGGAGGTGTACTCAACCATCTGTGCTGTGGTCACTCTCGCGCTGCATGCCTGAATATAATGTGATGTCGATGATACACAGCATGTTTGAGCAATTTCAGTTCAAATAATGGCAGCCAGGTCCTTTCTGTTCCTGTTTCTGATTCCAGGCCCCATTCTCATTTCGTAGTAAGATGATGTCTGAGAGTGTGGCAGTTGTTGGGCCCAGGATACACCGCCCCTTCACCTGGTTTGACCCTGAAGCTGCTGCGGTGAGATCAGTATTTGTATTTATAGTCTTAACTTTGCATAGATTAATATTCGGTAGAGTGTAACTTCAAATGTTTGTGTGTGCAGGTGGTGACCATCCTGTTGGGACTGTTCCAGCTCATGCTGTCTGTCCTGCTCGCTTACTCCAATCAAAATCTGCCCAAATTCTACATACTGCCACTTATCTTAGGAATTTTAGTACGTACCTCATGATTCTTATTCTGATTCTTAGTCTGAATATCAGTGCTAATCCTCCACTCAATGTTCGTCTTTATCATAGTTCACAAAGTTCTGAGGCCACCACAGATTCTCCTACGTGCTTTGAAGCAGAGGGTGAAGCATACTGTATGACTGAAATACTTTGGTTTGACTAAATCTGACTGCTGCAGACTCAGATTAACTTCACTTACAAGATTTTGTCCTCCATCTCTTACATCTCTTTGCAGCAAGTATGGACAGATTACGACCACTAATAACACTTTCAGTATAAATATGGACGTGTTACTGTTGTATTACTGCAAGAAACTACTCTACTCAAATAATCAGTGACCACTGATCTAAAACAAGTCATTTCAATCTATAATGTGATTAATAAGATCCAGCTTCACCTGAAAGTACAAAATAAATCCAACAGCAACAAAAACACAAAAGTTACCTCAAAGATGAAAGTGAAATATGAGCTTCTGTGCTCTTTCATATCGTTCAATGAAAGCAGAATCTCCAGTAATAGTGTTTATGCATGTGTGTGTGCTGCAGGTTGTGGCAGGAGGATCATTCACCATGGCCAGCGAGAGGAACCCCAGCAGGCTGCTGGTATGTATTGTAAAGGCACATGGGAGATTTTGAGCCAATAAAGTTTAAACCATCTCAGAGGTTTTTAGAACATTTCGTCACTTTGAAAGTTTTTAAAGTCACATCTTGAAAATATGTCTTCATCATAACATCTCACGTGGTGTGTGTAATCCAAGAAGACAAACTCACTATGATATATATTATATGACTATATGATAACACACTCATAGTCAGTGTACAGTGATGGATCTTGATTGCCCCCCTCCACAGCTTCGAGGTTGTGCATGCAGTAATCTGGTTGGCCTGCTGGGGGCAGTGATCGGCTTCTTCGTCTACTGCTACAGCTTGAGCTCTTTGCAGAAAGTCAAGTGTGTGTCCACGCCCAGGTTCTACCCATACAGATGGGAATCATTTGAGTGTCCCACCGATATCCTGACGGTCAGTGTGTTTCAAATGTACTTCTGTTCTTTTCTTTTCTTTTCTTTTCTTTTCTTTTCTTTTCTTTTCTTTTCTTTTCTTTCTTTTCCTAGAGATAGATAAAAGAAGACATAAAATAATAAGTTATACTTTATTTAAGATGTTATAAAACCAAATGCATAATGGCAGTAATAGCATCATCTGTACGCTATTTACATCCACTTTCAGTTTAGACACAAATTTCTCAACACATTTCAAGACAACTGGCGTGAGAGCAGCTAATCTAAGGCCGTTGTTTCCAGTTGGATGGGTTTCTCAGGGACAGGAATGACTCCAGAACTTACACCATAAATAGTACACCGTGCTGGTTCCAGATGATCTGCAGGTCTGGTCCCATGGCCTTCTTTATAGAGGGATGTTTGAAAAGATAACGCACATGGCTTCTCCACTTAATGACCAACCTGAATAACATCTCAGTGAAGAGACACACTTTGTGCCTTTGAAGCTTGAATTTTAACATCTTTATTTTGCTTACATTTTATCTTGTGCTCACAACAAATAGCAAGATATAAGTAGGACTTTAGGGGCTCTGTAAAATTCCCCTAACACTCAGTATAGGCGAATGGTTGAGACGTAAGGACTCGACAACTGTTGAGTCCTTAAGATGAGGATCAAGTAAATGTTTGCTGGGCTAATTTTATTTATTTTGAGAGAAATGAGAAAAGAAAGTTGTACTTTATGGCATCCTTCAGGAAAAACAATATGAC
This sequence comes from Nibea albiflora, assembly GCA_014281875.1. Classification (NCBI taxonomy): domain Eukaryota; kingdom Metazoa; phylum Chordata; class Actinopteri; family Sciaenidae; genus Nibea; species Nibea albiflora. The sequence goes on from CM024789.1 coordinate 29,944,625, forward strand.
ACCAATGTGTAAAATGTTGCAGTAAAATCAGGAAATGTGACTATACAGTACACAGAAAAGTCATCAATGCATCCATCCATTTTACATTTTGATAGCATTAAGCTAGCTTCCTGGCTACTCTCAGCTGCTGGTTCAGTCGGTTCAGACGATGGTGATTTTTTTCTGTTTTTATCTGCTTTGTTACTTGAATAGATAACAACCTTCTTTGTGATCACCACACTGACAGTGCAAAATGTATTGTCTGTTATTGCCTTAGTGGCTGTGTCTTGGCTATGAAGTGTCTATAGTGCCAGTTCTAGCTTGTAGTGGCTCCACATGTGCATTGCAATGGATCGTGTATACAGCCAGTTAGGCAGAGGATTATATTCTCAAACTCTCTGGAAGGTAAAGGGCTCTTAAAGATAAGGACAGTAGTTCAATGTTTAGGCTACATACCATTGCTCTTAATGTGCACATATTAAAGGTTCAGTGTGTGTTAGGGTGATCTTTCAACAGAAATGTGATATAACATGCATAACTATGTTTTCTGTGATATATAACATAGCTAGTCTTAGCTTTTACTAGCATGCAGACCAGCTAGCTAAAGTCAACAAATACATTAACTATGAGCTATAGTCTAAAGGAACATCTACAGCTTCAACATGATACTTGTGCTGTTGTTACAATGACCTCTTCAGGCCACCGTAGCCTGTCTTACGCACTTGAAATGGAAGAATCTTACACACTTTTAATGGATTCCTGGCACAGATTCTGGTGTTAATGCAGAGCTCCTCAATTTTATTTAGCGGTGATCTGATATTGCTGTCCACAGCATCGGACTCAGTGTCTGATCCCCCCTGTCTCATCTCTCCATCACCAGCTGAACTCTTTCACAGGAGCGGTAGCAAGTGGTAAACGACCAGAGGGGTGTCCCTTCTGTATGAGAGTGACAAGGCTCCTGTAGTCACCAGTGTTGTCTAGACTGATTGGCGGAGACCTAGAACAGTGCCAGGAGAAAAGGTTTCAAACAAGCTGCCATAATCACACTGTGTCTCAGAGGGCCTTTGCTGTCTTATCTGACAAAACACAGACAGGCCTCATGACAATTAGTTTAATCACATTTAAATAAAGATTAAGAATAAAAGTACAACAAACTAATCTGCAATGTAGCAGCAAGAGTTCTGGGTCACCAGCAGAGCAGCACCACCTGAAGTCAGTCTGTTCTTTGTCTTTACTTAAGAAAGTGCAAGGAAAAACTCTGTAGAAGACTGTAGAGGCAGTTTGGTCACTTCAGCGTCTTTAAGTGTGTGATCTTCTCTTCTTGTCTCCTGCAGGCGTATTGCTGGGCGGTGACAGTACTGCTGATCCTATATGACGTGGGGGCTGTGGTCCTGCACTCCATCCTATCTTTCTCCGCCCTCAAAGCAATTAAAATAGACTAACACATACACACACACACACACACACACACACACACACACACACACACATACACACACACACACACACGTTGAATTACCCACTTACACTTTATAGCAGACTACAGTTTTCTGTATCTGTAGTGACAGTGCACTGAGTTTTCATGACACAGATCAGATCTGAGTTCAGTCTGTGTCCATCATAGAATGTAACAAGAGGCAGCAGGAAACGTGTAAGTAGGTGGATTAAACCACCAAAATCACCTTGTTTGCCCTGCTATTGGCCATGTTGAGATATTACACAAGTGTTATTTTCACATTATCACGAATGATAATGTGAAACATTTAGAAACAGTTTGTCCTTAGAGAGCACTGAAGTGTTGATTTTGACTATAAAATGTCCCTAAAGCTCAACTAACATGTTGCTGTTTTTAAATTTCCTGTATGAAATAAAAAATGAATAAAGATAGCTGTTTCATAAGAGTTGTAGCAATCTTCTGCTTTCACTTTCAGCCACAAAGTGAGTAAGAATATTAACAAAAATGTCCACCAAACATAAATTCAAGGTAAAGTCTGTAGATATGGCCATCCTTACTGGAACATTGGCCAGTTTGCTTTCTCTAGAAAGAATTTTTTTTTAAATCTACCTACTAAATAAGCCTCTATGATTCACTCTGTTGCCCCTATAAAGCTACATAGTGTTTGTGAGAGCCTTAATAATGAAAAACACTGCTGATGTGAATATAAACTTTGAATTACTCCAAAATGTACAGTGCTACATATAACACCAAACCTGATGTACAAAATGACAAAGGTATCTGAGTATAGTCTGGTGTATTGTGGGGAAATAGATGTTGCTGGTGCTGCAGTATTTTGTACCATTACTGAATGTTTTTAACATGTTAACTCATTAACAGTGATTCATTTTTACAGTTTTGAAGCCACACTAATCAAATTTTGCCACTTGGGGGCAGAAAAAATCACTAACATACTCACAGTCTGGCATTTTATTGCCTTACAAGGTTGTTATGTGTTACCATTAATGCCAGTTTACATTTCCAACTCATTCATCTGGAGTCATATTTGTGTCCACCTGATGAACTGAAGTCCACTGTCCGGTCTCCACCAACTCCTGAGAAAAATAAAAGTCCCTTTAGCCTTTTTCCCTTTGACTTTGCTCACCAGCTACTATCTTACGATCTGATGCTGGACCGGCCACAGTTGTTTTATGTTTCAGAGCATTTTAAAATAAACTGACTCCTGGAAATATTGATAAGAGCAGGAATCACACAGTCAGTTCATAAACAAGAGAACCGGAAAAATGATCTAAAACAGGCGACAGTACTCCACAGAGCTGCACAGTTAGATGATAATTAGACATTATAGGTTTTATTTGATTGGAAAAACAAAAAGCGATTCATGGAGGTTTTACAGAGGATTCCGATAGCAATAAATCACACGACAACCCAGAACCCACAAGGAAAAGAGGCTGCCCCAGAAACAAGGGGAGGTGTCTGGTGGTGTCCAGTCATAAGTGTCTGGGAGTGGACTCAACTGGGACAATCTTGAAAGAAAAAGAACCAAGTGAGGTGGAGGACATGAATCCCAAGAGGAGCGAAGGGCTTAAGTCAAAATATAAACAACTGAGAGAGGACACAGATGTATTTTTAACTTCACTCTGTCTTGAAGATCAATCTTTTGGTCTGTTGTTGGAATGTTCGCAACCAAATTCAGAGACTTAATGTCTAATAATAGCCTACTTGGATGTAAAACATCTGTCTCAAAGTGACTGCTTCACTTTTTCTGGCAGGAGATATGACAAAGTGTATCACTGTAAATATCAAGATCAAACAGAATCCATAAGTAAATTTGATGTTCTGCAGTTTTGTGAGAAGGTGCATAGCTACTATTGGTTACACCTGTTTGTTTTGTATTCACATGCATTTTTATAGTTTTTATCGTGTTGTACAACAAAGTATACAAAGTCTTACAAAATAAAGTTCACACATATACTGCAGAATGTTGTAACTGTGTTGCTGTTATTGTGTCTGTGCCTAAGACTGATGGTGTTATTCCATAATGTGAACTGGTGTAGTGTTCTGAGTCTTTCCATGACAGGGCCTGGGCAGTTTCTACCCTGACTTTTATTAGTTGTTCAGATGCATCATTACCTGTCTATGACTCCAAATGTATTCAGTTTGTTTGTCTCTTGTCCTCTTTACATGAGTCATTTTTCCACTTCAGGAACATTCTCCAGGTACTAGTAACTGTGTTTCCACAGCAGGGAAAGTTCAGTTCTGACGTTAATTTACCTACTGAAAAGTCCTTCCACATCCACAGGGTGTAGAACATTTCTACATCCGTGACTGCTCTGACCTGCCCACTTTCAAATCCTTGATAAAAACACACCTTTTTAAAATTGCTTTTACTGTTTAGCTCAGTCTATTGTGTTTTTAGCGTACTATCTTTTATTGTTTTCCTGATTTTATGTTCTTTTTATGTACAGTGTCTTTGAGTATCTTGAAAAGCGCTTCTAAATAAAATGTATTATTATTATTATTATTACAGTACAGGAACTTTGCAGTTAAAGCTTGCGGCGCTGAGCATGTGCTTTGACACATCAGCATGGAGTTACAGAAGAAAACACAGGACTGGTGGGCTGATGACGAAGTTCAGGCCTTGTTATATAGTACAAAAAGTTACTAATCTTCTGTAGGTCTGTAGATCACAGCGGAAACCCAGACAACAATGGGCTGAAGGGACCTTTTAGTTCCTGGGACAAAAAGTTCTGAGTACTTTGAGTGGAAACATAGCTATGATTGTGGAACTGTAAAACTGAAACCAACAGTGTGTCACATAAATGGGGAGATTGATAAGTTAGTGCTGTCTGTAAAAAGTCCCAGTTGTGTTACTGTATGTTTTCTGTAGGAAAAAAACAGGCTTCTCTTTTATTTCTGTGAGAAGCTGAATCCCCTAATGCAGAGCTGTTCCCTGACCCATAAAGGGGTCTGCCAGTTTTTGTTGGATAATTGATAATTTTCACCTAAATAATCAGTGAGAATCATAGTAAGTAAACTGAAAGCATTAATATGCAATAATAAGCTACATCTGTGTCTTTATTTGGTCAGCCTGGCATTAGTTTGACATGGTGGCTGTCGCTTATTTCCATTTAGATGTATATTTCAGTTTGTATAGACCTGACTAACTCTTCATTTGTTGTGATTTTTGTGTGTAAAGGTCCAGAACAAAGTTTTCACATTATGGGCTGAAACCCTCTGAAACTACACACAGAGTAAAGCCCATGACAATTGCTGCTGCTACAACTACACCTGTCATTATTAATAACCGCAGTCATCATCTTTCATCAACATGCTAAAATGTTTAATAAGAATCACTGCAGTGGACACACTGAGCTAATGGATAAATCTGTCTCAGAGCCGTGTGTGTGTGTTTCTATCCACATAGAAAGTCCTTTCATTTCTCCAGCGGTGACTCAGCCGTTCTCGTCTCTAAAGAAAGCAGCGGCGGTGTGCAGCTCCTCCTGATAATTTGCCATTAGCACAAGTGTTGGAGCAGCACACTGGCAGGCAGCAGTGGATGGAACATTACCGTCACGTAGGGGTTCCCCTTATATCAGCTGAGCGAGGGAACCCACCATTATCCTGCGATACAGGGGCCAGCGGCGGGAAACCCGCTCATTTTAAACAATGACACCTAAATATGTCGGCAGACCGGAAATATCCAAAACATTTTATAACCATGAGTCAGCAGTTCTTCACAGTTCGCCGGTGTTGTTTTAGAATATTTTAGTTTGTTCCGCGCACCTCCCCCCCACGAACCACGGAACATGGATGCTTCCTAAAATGGCGGCGGTTTCTGTCAGTGTGGAGTGAAACTTTCCTATTTTTAGCCAAAAAAACACATTTTTTAAACACATTTTATCGACTGTAGCCGTCTGAGTCTTACAGTAAGCATCCTGGGAACATAGAGACGCTCGGCACCGCTCGTCAGGACCGAGTGGACTCATTCAGAGCTCCGTTTTTGGTCGCCAAATCGCTGGGCTTCCCTCGAAGTTGACGGCGGCTGAGTGCCTGACATTGCGAGCATACCGACCGTTGTTGTCATCGTCAGACCGCCGAACACGGAACCGTGAGCTGAGATTGTGGACGTCGGTCGCGAAAGCTAGCTAGCTCGCCGACCGGAGAGCGTCAAACCCGATTCCACCGCTTTCCGCCCGTTAAGCTGGACACCGACCGGGGGCAGGTCGGAGAAGCTGAGGACGTGTCACGTCACCTGTCAGCTGAAATAAAGAGGTGGTGTTGGATGTCACCGCCAGTCAGTGTCAGGCTGAGTTTGGTTTGCTAGCGTCATGTAAGTATGAGTTCATCCACAGCCGTCACAGCTCGTTCTGTTTGTGGCCTACAGCCACGATACTGTGACTTTAATATGCTAGCTAGCTGTTAGCCAGCTGTGTATAATAATCTGACATCGTTAACGTCTCGCCGTGTCTAATATTGATTTAAAAAACAGCCACATCTGTCAGATTTCACGGACACGGCGGTTATTTCATACAGAGGGTGGCAGCAGGTGACATGGTTTGTTTCGTTTGTTGTTGTGTACGTTGTCAACAAAAGCTTGATAAGTCAGTGACTGATAATTATCAGTGAGATGAAATCAGATGAATTAGATTAATTGGATGAATTAGGCCTCTGACTGTCCACTTTCTGTTTCCAAAACATTGTTTTAAACTCTTATTTCCTGCTTCTTTTATGACGGGCAGCCATCCTGGCAAATCAAATGGAGAAGCTCCAGGACTTGAGCCAATCAGAGCTCCAGGAGCTCCTGGACAACCCGGAGAGGGTGGAGTCTATGGCTCTGGAGTCTGACGAGGTAAAAATGACGCTTCACTCTTCAGCTGGCTTTATGTTTGAAATGATTCATTTTGTGTATTTGAGAGGCTGAGCGTTCACATAACGTTATTTTAATTTGAAATAGATTTAATATAAAAGTCTTAATTGCTTAAACAATGTTTGTTCAGTTCCTCTCTCACTCTAGGTACAGTCAAAGGACACAAAACACCCAAACTGTTATGCTAGTGAAATGTATGGTTAATTTGAGGTTTGGATGGCGCTGTGAGTAAATAATGCTTTCCTCTTCAGCTGATAGCCAGCCCAGCTATAATTAAGTCCAATTGTTCTGGCCAGCTCACATTAATGTAATAAGTGTGTAGCGCTTCCTCTGTGTATTACTTCCTCCAATTCACGCTCCAAATGACACTGTCCTCTGGTCTGTCAGGGTTGATGAGATTTGTCAGTTTGTGATTGACAGAGTTACTTTAAAATCACCCCAGTGTCCAGTCATATACCTGTACTGATGATGTGTTCACAGCCTCAGAAGCCAGAGGTCAGCTGAACTCTAAACTTTATATTTTATTTTCATTTGATTTGCATGGAAACTTGAATATGGCAAAAGGATGTTGCCATCTGTGAACAGATAAATGAGCCTGCAAATAAGTAACTAAATGAACACCAGCTATAATCTGAAGGCAAGCGAGTGTTTGTACAAGCACTAACTGAAGAGTTAGTGAAGCACTGCACTTCTGTTACACTCCATATTTGATTTGATTTGATTTGATTTGATTTGATTTAATACTGAATTCAGTCATGGTCAGTGATCTGAAGATATAAATACAGGAAACAAACAAACAGACCTCCTAACATCACTCGGTGATGTGTGCTAGCTTGAACTAACCATTATTATTATATACAGTTTAAATATGTGTGTATATGTTTCAGTGTTTAAAATCATGACGAGACCACACAGAGATGTTTTAGTTTGACTACATGAACATAGTAACAACAGAAAATATTAGGAAATGAAAGCAGAAGAAAAGAAGTATACCTGAATATTTCACCGAGCATTATGGTTAAAGCACAGCTAAAAAACAGAAAATAAGCAGAGATCTGTATTTCAACAATGCTAAAAAAGATCAATGTCTGAACTTTCTCCTCACAGAAAGCTGAACCCTTATTTTTATGAATGTAGACAAGTATCTGTGTATTAGTTTAGTTAGTTAAACACTTGCACACGTTGTCTAACACATCCTCCCATTCTGTCCCAATAGCTGCTGCTGCTTGTTTCTTTTTCTCCCCTGTAATGTAGGGACAGCATGATGTTAGTTTTTTTTTCATATTCATCGTTCCCTTTTCCAGCTCAGTGTTAAAGAAGTGAAAAAAGGTCACAAACATCAGCGTGCATTTCTTTAAAATCATCATGACGTGACCAAGCAGCAACCCCCGTGTCTGTTAAATGAAGCCAGTATGGAAGTGCTAAAAACTGTAACTTGTCAAACGACCACTTGAGGCTGGCTACAGAAGTGAGTCAGTCTCCCAGTCCCGTGTTAAAATGTCCAACTTCAGCAGAAATAAATGTTTACAACTTCTGTGACTTCTGATATTAAATATTAAAAATTCCACAGATGATCCAGCTTCCATTTCCCTTTTCTTGCAAACCGCCTCTCTTCTCAGTTTGTGGTCAATGCAAATACTATAGTAAATATAGATTGTACACTTCCACTTCCTGCCTTGTTACACTGATGATCAGCAGTTACACAAAAGGAGTTAAACATCTGAGTCCAAGAACCTGAAAGTGTTACAGGTAAAAAGACATGATGGAGAGGGGGCAGCACAACTTACATTGATCTTTTTTATTATATATATATATATTAACTATAATAAATAGATTATACAAGTTGTTTCATTTCCACCTGATCAACCAGCAGCGTGCTTACCACAATAAGAGAGGTGAGTGACAGACCACAGCTGTGGAAACTGAGCCACAGGATGCAGAGTCACTCATTAACAGCAGGCTAATATAGTTAGTGGGCACTCAAATACGTCAGTGGGCAGCAGTTAGGCTGCAGACAGAGCCAGCGTTATAGAGCACACAGTGTTCTCTCTCAGGGTGGCTTGTTGGCCATTGAATAGCTTCAGAATCGCCCTCACACCTTTCCAATGTTAGATCAGCGTGATGCTCACTGCGCCGTGAACAGTATGTGAACACAACAATGAGACTGGTTCTGATGGAGCATGACACGCACCTCAATACATAAATGTCAAATCAAAGTCATGAAAAATAAAGAGTAATATGATCTAACCTGAGCTCAAAGGAAGTGATTCACAGAGCAGACAAAACACTTATGTCACTTGGACTTTGAGGCCTCAACAGCACAACAAGGTTTAAAGTCTGTCAGCGGAACACTTCATATTATTACTTTACAGCTGCACTGCTGTGACAGCGCTCCCTCGCTCTGTGCACTGGGAGCCAAACGACACAGAGCATCGTCACTCTTTCTGGAACATCCTGTCATGTCTGAGTGAAGCCTTGAGGAGCAGACACCTGCCATGTGTCTCAGCACTGTTATGTAATCCATGTCTGAAAAGGGCTGCAGAGATGCATACCCCTACAATGCTAGAATAGTACACATGGAAATTAGGCGGGAAGTGCAGAGTTCACATGAATTCTAATGTCAGATCACTCTAAACTAGTTATACACCACATCCACTACCCATCAAGACTCTCTTACATTTGAAATGTGTTGATACACAGTTCTTAGAATGGGATTCATGCCAAGTACAAGGTGAGCTGTTAAACCACCTGAAGAAAACCACAAACTGCAGCACGCTGAACACAACGTCACTAATGTTACCTCACTGGAACCGCTTTCTTCCAACATCATCTCTCAGACATCCATAACATCGACCCTGTGCAGCTGTGTGTGTGTGTGTGTGTGTGGAGGATAAGTAAAGAAGGTTCTGAATCTGACCAGATGGCAACTTTACACAACCCTCCACAGAATGATCAGCTAATATTCCCATTCCATTCATAAATTTCCTGAAACGTAAAGCTGTGGTGCCGTAGTCTGATAGTTGTCTTTTTTATACCCCCGTCAGATCCAGAACATTCAGCTGGAGAGAGAGATGGCGCTGGCATCAAACCGCAGCCTGGCTGAGCAGAACCTGGACATGAAACCTCGTCTGGAGTCACAGAAGGAGGTGCTGGTGGAGAGATACTCTCAGCTCGAGGCCATCAGAGAAACCTACAGACAACACTGCTCCCAAAGAGGTAAGGAGCGAGAGGAGCAAAATGAATGGATGGAGGCTTCCAAACACTGACTCATGGTTGTGTCAGACTGTTGGAGCAGAGCCTGGAAATGTCACAACATTTCCTGCAGTGTGTCAGCGATGGGATCATTGATAGTGTTACTGTGTGTTGTGTTGGAATGGATTTACACAACACTGCAGTTGTAATTTTGCAATTTTAACATTTTTACTGGAAGTGAAGCGGCTTTAATTTTACGAGAATTTCACTGGAAGCCCACACCCACCCAAACACCCACCCACCCTTTAGCATTCAGGCCCGGTCATAACAATGCAACCAAGCTGGCTGATCCAGCACGTGTAAAGTTTATCAGCTGTGTGTGAGCCGGAGTCGACTGCAGGAATTCATACAAGTCCTAGTTAGGTTTACAGTATGCTCTGTTCATTGGGTTGTGATTGATTTGGCTTCACTTCTGTGGAGCTGTCATGTCATTGCACGTGCAGCCTGCAAAACCATTCCTGGATGGTGCGTTCCATAAGAGAAAAGTCATAAACAACAGAGAGCCTACAGGCAAAATGAGAGCCAGATGCCTGAAGGAGAAGGCGAAGGGTTAGTGTCTCAGAACAGATCATCCTCTGTGGAAGGATTTTAGGGTACGTAATGTTAAGTAAGACTTGTGTCTGCACCTAAAAGCAGCACAACTAACTTGAAGGCCAATAAGAACTAATATTAATATATACTAATATTCCATCACTGAAGCATCTACACTGAAAATCCTGATCATCATTGTAGCCAGGTAACTTGAATGCTTACTAAGACGCGTCATGCTGCTGACCTGTCTCTATTGTAGTCACATGAAAATGTAGCGATGGGTGTGGTCACTTGTAGTTGTAATCTCATCCAATAGTGATGTCACAGGATCACACTGTACTGCATCACCGCAGTGAGGTGAGAACTTGAGACAGCATGACCAGACGTTCAGCTGCTGCTGCAGTCAAACAGTCAGTGCAAGTTTACTGCCCTGCCCAGAGACACCGAACAACAGGAAACAGTCGTGATTTCTGTCACAGTTAACCACTCATGTGTGTGTCTCTGATACTGTTACAGTTTGCTGCCTGCTCTGCCTCACACTCACAGATGCAGCTAGCATCTTAACTAAAACTATTTTTTACTTCCTTTCATTCCTCAAGGTGTTTCTGAGGAGTTACAACTGTAAATGGACTGACCCCTTCTGATCTGTCTGATGTCATGATACCTTATATCTTCATACACACACATTCTGTGCTGGCAGACTACAGGATATCTGTCCTGTCTGAGTTTAAAAGGCAAAGCAAACTTTATTTATCTAATTACATTCATGGGTCAACACAACATAAACGCAATCAAAGTGCAAGTGTGTTCTATAAATAGTCCCATAATGTGACACTTTCAGTTAGTTCTCAGATTTCTCATAATGTCTCTCTCTCTCTAACTACAGCTAGACGGGATGTCATGCACTTTATTTTGGTATGTCTCCGTGTGTCTTTTATGTTCTCTCATCGTCTCTCCCTCACTGTTGCTCTCAGACGGCATGGTGGGTCAGGTGTCTCCAGAGGCGTTGTTCTCCAGACTACAGACAGAGGGCAGCAAAACGGAGTCAGAGTCGGAGGTCAGAACTGTTAACGCATGCAAACACACACAAACACTGTTTGTACTGTACATATTTTTATTTAGAATGTTTCTGAAGAAGACACGTGTCATTGGTCTTCTCACTGGCCTTCTGGAAGAGTCTCAGTAGGAGGTGTTGGTGATTTACCTCTGAAGAGACCACCCGTGTTCATGCCAATTTAAGTTTGTTACTATTTTGGTTAGTAATCATCACTTATGGAGACTGGAATGTTCTGTAGTAATTAGAGTTTTTTAGCACCTCCGCAGTGGCTTCATTTCCCAGACACAGAGGTTGCTGCTTGATTTCATCTTATTAAAGTCAACAGAAATGTGTAGAGTTAATGTCGGGTTCCTGCAGGGTCTCTGCTGAAGCTGTAAACTGTGCTGGGTTGAGCATGTGATTTACACTAGCAGTGTGGTGTTGCCTGGAGAAGTCAGTCTGCTCTTATTTTAAGTGGTCTGTCCAGCAAAGAGCACTTTGTGTTGCCTACGGTGACATGTTAGACCAGGGGTCAGGAACCATATTTCAAAATGCATTTCTGTACACAACACTGTATAATAAATAAATGCATACCCCCACTGAATGCAACCATACCGGCTTACTTTCACCCGTCTGTGAGCCAGATGCAGTCATCAAAACAGCCACATCTGGCTCGTAGGCCATAGGTTGCCGACCCTTGTGTTAGACTAACCTTGCACATTCAGTGGTGTCCAATAGGATTTCTGTCAGGTCTTCTTCATAATGAGCCGTGTGTGTGTGTGTGTGTGTGACACAGTTGGCAGTCAGTCTGAGAAGTTTGTGTTTGGAGTGAGTTTTGAGAAGCTGTCTAAAGAGACTTCAGTATGATCTCAGCAGTCAGCGTCACTGCTTGTGTCCTTGTCTGCAGGCTATAGCTGATGACTTTTTGGAGGGTTCACTGCCACTGGACTCCTTCCTCGACCGCTTCCTCTCCCTGCGCTCCCTCGCTCACAAAAGACGAGTGCGGATAGAGAAACTCCAGGAGATTCTGCGACAGAGGAGTGAGGGCAATGCCACTGCCATGACATCATCAGCAGGCATCAGCCAGGACCCCGCTGCCACACCCTCACCGTGGAATCCACAGACGACGACAGCAACAACGACAAATCAGCAGCAGCCGAACTCCAAACCTCAGTCCTCCAGCTACCAGAACGCCTCGCAGCCGGCCTCCTCGTCTGTAGGGGGCTCCTCCGGCCTCCCCTACAGCCCGTACCCTGTCACTCCCCCAAACCCACCCACTGCTGCAGCAGCAAGCTCCGGCCCGATCAACCCCCCGTCGCAGTTTCCTCCCTACCCAGGATCCGGTGCACCTTTCAGCCCGGGAGGGAGCTACTCTGGGCCCAGGCCGGCTTTCGGGCCTCCAGCTTCAGCTGCCTGCCCTTACCCGACCCAGTCCTCGTTCCCTGCCCCTCACCCAGGCTCAGCGTTTGGTCAGTACACCCCCAGCCACCCCCAGAGCGGCCCCGCGCCCTACCCGGCCTCCTACAGCTATGGTGGATACAGCTACCCGGCCGGGCCTGCCTATTCCAATTCTCAGTCGCCAACTGGGAGACCGATCTACAGACCAGGATATGGAGTTCCACAGCCGTACTCCTGAAAGCACTACTGCTCCTCTGTCTGAATTCTTCTTCTCAATTCTTCCCTTCTTTACTGTCTCACCCTTTCCTCTCCCCTCCTTCCCTAAACTCCAGTTTCTCTACCCTGATCCCCTCTCCTCCCCTCGTCTTTTTACCTTTTCTACACTCCTCCTCCTCTCTCCCATGCTCCCTGATTCAAGAGGTCTCTTGCTTTACTTCTCTTTGTTGCACTATTTCTCTCTTTCTCTAATTATACTTTCCTTTTTCCCCTTTCTCTGTCACCCTACAGCCCACTAGTCTCAGGTTGTTGCGTTGTGTTTAAGTGTTAAAACACTTGTACCTTCATACACTCGCTGTCCTCCCTCCTCCTCTTCCATTTTAAGTGTGTGTGTTGCTATTTGGCAATCAGAAAGTCCTTACAAACACACAAGTGCACTCCCCCTTATGACATGAAAGAAATCTGTCTTTGTAACACTACATGCTGTCCTGTAGCTGTCTGATTCACATGATTATCCCTGAGCACATTCTGCAAACTTTCACTGACAAACTAATAATTCAAGTGACAGGCGGACGGCTGTCACAAAATATGGCTCCCGCATTAAGATGCAGCGTTTTGAAGGAAGTGTGTTCTTGGCTGTAGCTGCCTGCTCTATCAGCTCTTCCAGATCTACTCCAATAAATAAATACATGTGGCTTATGCGTCTTATTATGCCCAGTATCTGTAGACAGTGGGCAGAAACATCACCAGGAACTCCAGAAAGCAGTCCACCGCTTTTCTTTTTTCACCGCGTTTCTTTAACCAAAGAGTTAAGGTTTAACGTTGAGCTCCGCGACCCAGTGACCGCTCACAGGGCTGCTTGGTGAAGTGCTGTAGCTGATGAGCTAACTAGGGCAGCTGGGAGCTTCTTTTCTATTCTCTCAGTGCTGGTTTCCTCCTGCTGGTGTCTCGCTCTCAGGATTGTTAATCATTTGCAGGGGAGACGTTAACAGCTACTGTAAAAGTCTCTCAATAAGCCACATATCAGCCCCGGGGCCAGGACTACACAGGCTCTGAGTGAGGAAATGATTAGAGAGTGCCGAGCAGCCCCAGGTTTTGGAAATGACCTAAAGGCTATTTTAAGTCTGACAGTGCAGTTTTCCACAGTGCATGCAGACCTACATTGGAGTCAGAAATAAGACACAGAATTTCTCAAAAATAGTTTAAAGCTGCTGCAGTGTCCATCCGCTACCTTCACTACCCCAACTCAGTTTTTTTCTTTGGCCACTTGGGGGCAGTGTAAAGCTTGTTCCCCTTGAAATGGCACTGAAATACTGTGACCCATGAAGCCGATGTGGCGATCACGTTAGCACACAGTTGTTTTCACTTGTTAGCAGTCTCTGTTAGCATATCTTACATCCGTAGTTTTGATGATGTATCTTATCCCACAAAAAAATTCCAAACATTCAGTGAGACAGGGCAGGGCAGGAGGGGGGGGCAGATGTTTGTAAAGACTTAAGAGGATGTGCCACTGTGGACGGCAGATGTTTGCTACAACACGTACAGCTAATACAGATTGCCCACTGTCCCACAAATATGGACACCACCACACCAACTCCACATCAGTTTTTCAGAGTCTGAATTTGTGGTTCTGGGGGAACGTCAGGCAGGTTTGCCCGTTTAATTAAAAAAAAATATATATATATAAATCCCCACTGATGATGTGTTTCTGTGTTTAGATCAAGTAACATGAAGCCGTGTTCTGTAGGCGAGAGGTGACTGTTAGTTTGTTGGAGGTTCAGGGGGAGTCCTACCAGAGTCTCCATTGTATCAACACAGAACCTGTCAGGTTCCACTTCTTTGTTCCCACTTTGTCTGTATCCTCACTCCTCTGTCCTCACCTCCTCTCCATCACTCTCCTCCTCCTCTTCCTCCTCCTCTTCTCCACATCTGCTTGTTGAACATGAACTGATGCTTGACAATGATTACCAAGAAGAAAATAGTTTTATTTCTATAAGTTCACACTATCGGTGAGAGTACATATGGTCTGTACAGTTTAACGGAGTGAAAATATTCAGGTTGGCCGTCAGCTTTGATCAATTGAATCATTTCAAATAACATCACAGAGTGCAGCAGAGGTCGCTGATGAAGGATCGTATTCTCTAAAGTCGTGTTTAACCATCACACTGAAGTTATGTAACATTTCATCAGACTGATCATGTGACCTCCTCACAGAGCACTTTATTAGTCTTCAGTGTACACTCGAGTTGAAGTTCGGTTTCAGGGTGCTGTGACGTCACGGTCATGGCATTCCTGTCACCAGTGAGCCGAGCTGCATCTTGAAGTGATTGAACTGAATCCAAACTGATCCCAGCCTCTAAAATACTGTACTGCTATTCATACATCATGTATGAGCTCGAGCTCGTACCTGATTCGTTAGATGATAGTTTGAAAAGTGTAAACGCAGCGAGACGAAGACAGACAGAAGGGTTGATGCTGAACAGAGACGGTGTCACTGACACCTTCTATCAGGCCACATCTCACGGAATCTTTGATTGGTGATTGGCGACTTCCTCACCACGGTCTATTTTTGAATTGTTCTTTTTAACCTGGATTTGAGTTTCCTGGTTTCAGCTGTCGGTCCTCACCTTCTTCCTCTGATTGGTTGACGGTCTGTCAGCTGTTCTCCTGTTAGTCTGTCCCTCACTGTAAAATCTCTAACAACAAAAACGTCTTAAGATTTGAGCAGCTACAGCTCTGCCATGCTCGACAACACGCAACTGTGTGTATAAACACACTCATGGCAGCGGCAGTTGGATTTGTAGATGGCAGTGGGCATTTTTGCAGCTTCTCTGCACAAATCTCCTCCAACCTGTGTTACCTGAAGGTGCTAATGGATAACTGATGCAGTGACACAGTCTCCCCATCACAGGCCTGGACTGCTTGTGTTCACATGCCCTCTGCTGTAGCATAAGAAGTCACATGTATCTACTGTGGCTACTAAGGCACCTTCATAAAGCATTATCAGCAGTAACTAAAGGATTACAATGGATGATAAATCATGCACTAATATCTTTATTAGCGGGGCCTTAGTGGAACATACATAACTTCTTGGATGGCCAGCTCCAGATTGGAGACTAAAAAAGTCTGATCCATAAACTGACTCCCATCATGTCTGGTTACATTTTCAAAGCTTGGATGAGCCATGATTAAATCATTTTATCCTCGATGAGGAGACATCCACATCCTGTCAGCTCATCAAACGGGTCATGTGAGCTAAACCACAATCCGACAGAGCCTGTCTGCTCTCATCCAGGACTCTTAGTCATTTATCAGCACCGATCCTCCTTTAATGTCTCACCTTCTGGACCAAAAATCATTAAGGAGCCACTCATTAACATGTTTAGCTGCAGAGCTGAAGGCTCCTCACAAAGTGACAAAGCCCTGGACATTAATGAAATATGGAACGGGCCACAATGTGTTTATCTGTTCTAAATAATGTTTGAACATTAGTGTATAATGTTATTTAACCATTAATAAGCCTTTAGTTCCAGCTGATATAAATGGCCATCCTACTAGATCGTGATCACACACACAGACACACACATCACAGAGCAGCGCGCGTGTCTGATCCACTTCAGATGAGGATACTGAGACAGCATGACAAGCTTTACGTATCAACTTTAGGACATGAATGATTCTGTGGGTTTGTATGAGCAGATAAAGGACAGTAATAATAGTATTACAGTGTTTTAGATGAAGCACAAGGGAAATGTTCTAATATAGTCTAGCATTAATATTACAGAGGGAAATAAGAGTCCGATGGATTTATCTTCTGATGCTGATGAATTATAATGATGACTGTGGATCGTTAAAGAGCCTTTTTTTTTTGTTTCTGTCTCTTTTTTGGGGTTGTGAATAATTAAACAGAAGTTGATCTAAATCAAACTGAGTCTTTATTTATTAAAGTGCTGCTCATTGAAATATACACACTTCTAATAAACACATAACATACTTACATAATACACATGTGGACATTAAAGATGCAAAGTCCGTTCTCTAATATTTATCAAATCACACTTTCCTTATTAAATGTTAATCCTTTAACTGGCTGTACTGTATGTACACACCTAGACTGCACCGTCTGTACTGACAGCTGGTGGATTGATAGGCTGAGAAGGAGGGAGCCTCACTGCAGCAGAGAGATCCTGACATGTTACCCAGCAGATAATAATAGCAACAATAATATCAATACTAATAATGAGAAATAATGTATTTAGAGCACCTTTGATGTCTACAACATGCTTTGACAGACAAGCACAACCAGGGCAAAACAGACAGGCAAACAAAGCGACACAAAAAGATTTAAGACAATAACAAGTAAGATGTGAATAAAGATGACACCATAAAAAATAAAAAAAGTAAAAGTACTGTTTAGATAAAAAGACGACATTATATAAAAACTATATATAGAATATATAGTTTAAATGGGTTTTGACTTGTCAAATTGCTCCTGAAGGCTGTGCCATCAATGTGTGAATGAGTGAATGTACTGCAAAGAGCTTTGAGTGGTCAGAAGACTAGAAAGGAGATATATAAGTACAGTCCATGTACCACTTATCATGTTTGCACCACGTGTATGTTGCATTAAAAGTTGAACTGAGTGACCCCATGTGGCCACATGGGGTCAACACACTCAGCATCTATTTCAAATTTACACCCTTAAATATTATTTGGGGTTAGGATGTTGATTAGCTCAGTTGCTAGAGCATCCGCCCCATGCACAACCTGCCTACCAGCCCAGGGATCAAATCTGACCTGCGGCCGTCGCTGCATGTCTTTCCCATCGCTCTCTCCCCACATTCCTGTCACTCTTCAGCTGTGTCTAGATACATACAAAACAAGTCCAAAAGGTAACACTTTATAATGAATACACACTATTAAGCATTCGTTAAGCATTAATAAATCCTGAATTCATCATTTATTACACATGTACTCATTAGTATGTAGTTTATAAACACAGTTACAAATGTTTTACTCATCATTGATAAGCACAGTAATTATGGAGTAGTAAAAACTGAATTCATCATTTATAAAGCATGTTTCTGATGTAAATACTCCAATGCATGAGCTATAAACAGTTATTAATGCAGGAATTCATGAATTCAGGCAGTTACAAAGCACTTACTACTCGTTAATGAAGTACTTTGTGTGACTGTATGTAAAGTGGCCACTATCTATGCCTTATAAAGCATTTACAAGTGACATTTAAAGGCTGGCAATGCCTCAAGACTCACAAAAGTTTCAGTTATCTTAACAGACCAAGGAGAGACACAGCACCAAGAGATATAGAACAGATTGCATTAATATTTACTGCAACCTCTCATATTGTAACTGTATAACTGTTCTGCTGATGTAAAAAAGAAGAACAAGGGTAAACAAAGCTGAATAAAAACTTGCCAACACCAACAGTGGCTCCCAAAAGTTTAAGCACGACAAACACAATCTTTGAAAAACAAATGTGTGAAATATGTGGCTGTTCTTTTTTTTGACAATTTATTAACAGAGCACCTCGAGCAGGCGGAAACCAGACACACAAGAAGAATATTTTAAAAAAGTAAAATTGTTTGGGGCCTGTGGAAGACATCCTCAGATAATGAATAATATTAATATGAATAATATTCTGTTAGCTAGAAATATTTATATTTTAAAAATACATTTCAAATGCAATAATGGAATGGATGAGGAAAACATTGAAGAATGCGACTATGGTTTTTTTTCTGTTGTCTTTTTGTGAGTTTATACTGTTGTTTGATCATTTGAGTGTCTGATACCTGTATTATCAGCTGGGATTCAATACTGACTGACTGACTAAGTAAGTAAATAAATAAATAAATGCAGTATGAGATATTAGGGGCTGCACTGAAAACATTTTGTGCTAATAACCTCTGGTCGGGTGTAAATCTGATTCTAACATCAAATAAATGTTAAACTTCACAGAGAAAATCACATTTGTTTCAGAGTTGGTCATGTGTTCTTGGTCATTGTCTTCTAAAAGACAAAAAAATAATCATTCTGTGGTGATGCTGTGCTGTGATTGGCTCAGGCCTGTCCTACATTCAGGAAATGCTCCACAGCCCGTCCACTTCTCTCTGCTACTTGTTGCTCCAAAATGGTGGAACAAGCAGAGACTCTACACATCTGACATCATTGTTCAGGCCTCCTGAAATAAACACATTATTATTATATTATTATATAAATTGTTGCTTTGTATCCACATGGTTGAATTGACTTATTGTTTGTTACTTTGGTGAAAAGCTGAGTGAAGGTGATGTCATCATCTCCTGATGGGGACACTGCTGTCATGTGACCCTGACCTCCAACAGAAAAATCAGAACCATCAGGTGTTTGTGAACTTTCATCAAACTATTTTTTTTATATTCTATATTGTCATGTGACTCGTGCTTTGTCATGTGAACGTGCCTTGTATTCTTCCTTCACGTGGACTGACAGTGTTAAAGTGTTGACTGTGAGGCCTGTCGAAGTCCAAACTGCCTAACTATTTCACAACATGATCCTGAGCAGCTCAGCTGCTGCTGTGAACACACACAGCATGAGGACTAACAGTGACACACACACTGATGTGTTACTCACTGCCGTCAGTCAGCCTCCCCTCCGTTCACACCATCCCCTCCTCTCAGTTTCTCTCCTTCTCACTGTGCACTCTCTAAAGCACACCACAGCCAACCACAGCACGGCCTTCTTCTCTTTCTCTCGTCCCATTTGAGCGACAGGATGTGGCTTTGGCAGGAAACAACTTCTGCACAATTGAACAAACATCTGAAAAGTGAGAGGCAACATGCAGTGGTCAAGTTAGAGATTTATATCAGCCTAGTAGAAAGAAAACACCAGAAATGCACACTGATGTGTTTATTTAACACTGACATTCACAGAAAATGAACGTTACATCTTTAAATATGCCTCATTTGCATATTTAAAGATAACATCTCAGACAACTTATGTGTCTTCATATAAATAATAAATAATAATAAAGTTTCATGATGATATCTATTAGTTAATATTTGTAAGTGAAGTTTTTTTTTTCAGACTTCAAATCTTCAGACAACATCAGACCTTCCAGTTTGATTCCTGTCTAAATTCATAAATCATCCACAGCCTGATTTATAAACACATGGAGGAAAGTTCACATGAGTTCATGTGAATATGTTCTGGAAATATTATTCAGATTATCACATTTTAATGAGATAATGTCTAATTTGCGTATTTTAAATTAGCTGAGGATGTTTCATGGTTTCAGAATTGAACACAAGATTTCTTTTCATTATCAACCATTTGGTTCATGAAATTTCTTTTTATATTTTAAAAAGTCAATATTTTTTTATTCAGTTTACTGTGAAGCAACATTCATAAACTGCATACAGATTATCATTAAAACTGCAGCTGATCTTCATTTTCATTAATGAATTATTTTCTTTTTAATTATTCTGTCTAAGTAACTCATTAATCAGCTAATTGTTTGAGCTCTAACCATATCATTATTATTATTATTATTATTATTATTATTATCAGTGTTGTTTTAGTTTTTATAGTATGATTTTTCAGCAGGAAGAGTCAAAGTACTAAATGTTCTGAAAAACTACATTTACAGAATCAAAGTACGCAATTTGAACATAGACTGACTCATAGAAGAGTAGTAAAGCAGACAATGACTCAGCGCAGACGTGGAAGAAGCTTCTGCTGGTTTGGAAAATAATTCTACAACTGTATGTTTTTGTAGAAAGTGAAGGACGTGTGAGCTGATGCAGTCACCTGTTGCAGAGGCTGCTCACATCATCTAATATAAAGTATATCACACGTGACTTGGAAGAATTCAATCAGAGTTATTTTTACTTCTCACATTGTTCGATTGGAATCATCAGTCGAGGTGTGGATGATCAAACTAAACGCACCATTTATTATTCACTTCTTCTTTATTTATATATAGCGGCATATCAGATAACTAAAGTTATCTCATGACACTTTCCATACAGAGCACTTTATAATATTATTTACAGAGACCAACAATTCCACCACGAGCAAGAACTTGGCAACAGTGGCGAGAAAAAACTTCCTTTTATCCTTTTAAACCTCGAGCAGACCTAAGCTCATTGGTGGACGGTCATCTGCTGTGACGGGTTGGGTTTAGAGGTGGAGCACATCCATTCACCTCACTGTAAAACCAAAGTTTCTTTGGTGCTTTGGTGAGTTGATCATGTGAAAAGAAAGAGCATCTCTGGCCCTCTCTCTAGAAGCCGTTCAGCGTACACCCATCACAAACCTAACTTCATGCTGAACTCTGACTCCTGAGAAAGAGAGTGACCTGCTGATATGTGCCAGCTTTGAACTTCTCCTCCTCTTCCTGCTGTCTGCTCTGCATAGTCTTTCTCATGTGGAGGAGGAGGTGGATGTGAAATTCTGTGGGGATTTTGTCATGATTACGGCGCCGTAGACCAGAGGCGGAGGATGACAGAAAACAAGAGTGATGGAGTAAAGCTCTGTGTGAAGTAAGAAAACCTGAGATGAGTCAGGAGAAGGAGGTGATGTGTGACACAATCACTCCTCATTCAGCCTTCTTACAAAAACAGGCTTCTACACAGCAAGGAGGAGAACATGCTGGAAACTTGGCATTCAGCATTGCATCATGGTACATTATGTATGAGCTCTGAAAAGCAGACGACAACGTGACTTCTCATTCCATTCCAGTAAAATGACATGAAGCACACGGAGGAGAAAACATGAAGAAGAAAACTGAAGTCCACGTGCAAAGTTTCAGATTCATTAAATGATTGTCATATTTTTATTTTTTGTTGAACAAATAATATAATAATCTGATAATAATAATCATAAAGTAGGTGACTCTTGTGTTGTTCCTTCATGTAACACAGTGTAAAAAAAAAAAAAAAAGAATATGTCATATTATTCTGATGGACACATGAAGTTATTCTGTTGAGTTATGTCAGGACACTTCTCACACAGACGTATCCTTTCTATATACTTCTACATTGTGTACACCAGGGATGTTCAACGTACGGTCAGATTTCATGCGGTCCAAACCTTCATTTTTATAATATATTATTTATAGCCTGTTAGGATTGTCAGATACTGTATAGTGGACAGACTTGTCTTTTCTGGTTGACATAACGAAGCATTTGAACCTCTAAGGACATAACTGCTGCTGTTATATATCTGTAGATGTGACACAAAATATGACTTTCTGAATGATTTTGTTAAAGACAAAGAAAGAGTGATACGTTTTAAACTGAAATGTTAACAGACTTTGCATTACTCATAATAAGTCATGTTTAAAAAGAACATGGGGTTCAGATTTGTATCAACTTCATGCAAGTTTAACATATTCCTACAATTTATTCTGTTATCTGACTGCAGATGTGAAAGAAAGGAAGAACTGCTTTTTAGATTTGTTCACGCCTGATTGGTTGTTTAGATTTGTTGTTACATTGCCAAAATTTAAAAAAGATAACTGTGACAATGAAAATAAAACTGTTACAGACGAGTACATTTGTACGGAGCTTTTATTAGCTCTTTTATTAGCTCCGTACAAATTTGTTAATTTTAAATGTCAGTATTGGCTCCCTGATATCTTCATATTGATGTCATGTCTGCAGTCATGACTTCTCATTACATAATAAAAGAAATATTATTGTGATATCTACAGGAAATCTGAAAAACCTATAAAAAGATGCTGTAAGTCAAAGTCATCTGTAAGGTTTCTTGTGATGAATGAGTGTATGGAAGTGGAGACAGAGCTGGATTATTGATGCATTATGTATGTATAGTTTTTACACATACATTAATCACATGCAGCTACAGAAATATGATAAATGAATCAAGAAAAATTAGATGTTAAATCTATGATTGGATTCTTCAGCGTTCACATTACAGCTCTGTCAGATCTTCTGTGTTTTGATCCACTGGAAATGATTCTCAAATATTAAACAGGCGTTCTAAGCAGTCTTTATCTTTATCTCCAGGATTTACCGTGTTAGCAGAATCTAACGTAAAATTGATCCATTTTGTTTCTTTGCTTCCACAGCTGTGATACATTTTCATATCTATCAACGCGGAGCATCAACTGACCAGATCAAACAGAACCAAAGACGTGTGTGTGTGTGTGTGTGTGTGTGTGTGGCCATACGGCAAATTGTAAAAGCAGAAACACACTGACTGTAGTGTTGTTGTCCCTAATCTCTGATGACACAGCATGTTCATTTTATGATTTACTACAGTAAATATCTTACATATTGTTCTTTGAATGTTGTTGTTACACTTTATTGTCTCAGTGAGGTTTTGTATAGAGAAGCTACATGTTTAAAAATATCATCTTTGGCAACAGACCAACTAGACCAACACCTTATTTTTTATTATTATCATGTTATATATTGTAGTAGTATCATATTTTGAATGTTTTATTGCATTTTTAATTAACTAATTCACTTTACACTCACAATTTTGTTTTTTATACTTCTACTCTATAACGAATTCTGACCACGTTATTTATGTTGTTTATTCATTTTTTTCTGTTTTATTTGGAAAATACCAAAAAAAGACTTTGTAGAACAAAGACAATGATTATAGTTATTGTTATAACAACAACGCTGATGTGTTCATAACATATTTAATGAATACATGGAAAATAAAAACAATACAGGTGACACACTGAGAATGAATGAATTTTGAATAATAATATTAGTGAAGCCATATAATTGCATACAGTGCCACGTGTGTGATTACGTGAAACAAAACTAGTGAAAATATTTCTTCGCTCAGTGAAACTTCATCTCGCCGCCTGCCGCTGGTCTACTCATCACCGACAAACCCACACAGCTTTATTAGCATACACTCTGTCGTGTGTGTGTGGAACATGTGTAAAAGATTTCCATCTGTGTTTGATCGTCTGTTTATAAGAATAAAGAGCTGGAACACACACACACACAACTGTCTGACAGTAGCATATACAGCACGCATGTGTGTATCATATCATCAAGTATGTCAAGATGATGTAGATGATGATGATGATGTATTTTCCCCTCATAGGACACACAGTTCACCTGGTCTGACCTTTTGTGGCTCATATTAGTGATCAGTTAAAAGCAGTTAATCTATATGAGGTGTGACTGTTTCCTTCATTTTAGCATGTACTCTGTTCATTAGCCTCATTTCCACTGTATAGCTCATTATCCTGATTGCAGCACTCCTCACCTCTCCTTCCCTGCATGAACAAGAAGCCTGTGAAAAAAACATGAAATGCCCTTATCCAGGGTCACACACTTCCATACTTACAGGAAGCAGTGACTTCTCTTGCCCTCAGTCATCGCCATTTTGGCCACTTAACTGAAGCTGAAAATGGTGTCTTAGGAAGCTGCTGGAGCTGAAGTGCAATATACAGATGTAAGTTGTATTTATGCTTTTATATGATTTATATTTTGGCAGTCATTTTAAGAGGCTGCTGATCTCTGGAGAAAAGTACAAACTAGTACAGTGAGCTAGTCATCTTCATCAAATTACAGGAAGGTGCTAATTGCAAATGTAAAGTCCTTTTTAGTAGTACAAGTTGGGACCTCAGGAATTCAACATATCCAGCAACTACAACCATTAAAATTCAGCTCATTCATTAATTGGGACTAATTTACACTGCAGAATATCTCAATAAACAAATTAAGGACAAGAAAGACTGAAAGCAACAATGTGTGAAATTAGTATTTGTTATGATTACATTACTTATGATCAAAATATTACTTACTAGTCTAACAGCAGTCAGCCCAGCTCTGCGTCTGTCTTTCAGCCTTTTGTTTCACCAAATTCTCACCAACCACTAAAAGTCAGTCCCACATTTACTCCTGTTTGACAGCTTTTTGCTCACTGACTCTCTTTTTCTCTTCTTGGCCTCCTCCGTCAACGTCCTCTTCAGTCGTTTCACCTCTGTCATTATGTCCATAGAGGCAGCTGAGCCCAGTTACATTGCCCTCTCACCCAGCTGTGGTTCTGGCATCACACCTTCTCTGCTCCCCCGTCAGCATTCTATCGGGTTTCTTCTTCCCGGTGGTACAAATATTACCCTACAACATTAGGTCACAGCTCAGTCCGTCTGGCTAACAAACTGAGCTAACATTTGCTAACAGCAGCTGCAGTCAGTGGCAATTTACTTCACTGTCTATCAGGAAACTCTGTAAAATCACAGAGAGTTGAAGAAACCAGAAAACATTTTCTCCATAAAATATGATCTTCACTCCACAACTTTCACCAAAATCAGTCAAACAGTTGGTGGTGTGTTATGTACTTGTGGGAGATTGTACTCGGACCACAAAGTGACTTAGTGCAAATACATACGTGCAGAGTGCGATTTATTTTTTATTTTATAAAAGTTAGGAAAGTTACATAATGTTGTTTTAAAGTGGTGTTTTTTAATGTGACCATAGTTACCTTAATTTCTACTAATATAGAGTGTAAGACAACATTATAAATAACTATGCTGTAGTATAATTTGCAGTATTTTGGTAATGTTCAGTACTATCCGTGTGCTAAACAATAAACATCATGAGTGTTTTCATGTTCCCCGTCAAAGCACTGATGTACTTGCGCACTGTCTCTCAGCACAGGCTCGTGACTCACCAACGAGTTGAAAAAAGGTGAATTCAGTCGAGAGTCACATAATTCTTCCCTTCACCTCTTCCTCCTACCTCTTCCTCCTTCCTCCCCTCTTATCATCATTTCTCATTTTCCCCACCTCTCTTCACCCAGCTCACTTTGAAGGGAGGAAATCTGCACTTTTGCACAAGCAGCAGCAGCAGACGCAGCAGGCCGGGGATGAAGTGATTCACTGTATGGAGAGAGAGCGAGAGAGAGAGAGAGGAGTGCTACACCTCTGCACCGTTTCCTCTCTCATCAGTTTTTCTGTTGTTGGCGTCTTGATCTGATTTGTGTCGTCTGCCTGTCTGTCTGTCTGTGTTGTCTTCCTCCATTTGTTGCTCATTGTTACTGTGATGGATCTGGATCTCAGGACTATCATGATCTCAGCTCTTTTACTCATGCTGGCTGGTAAGTGCACATTCATTTGGAGATTATTTAAAAATAAAAGAACCAGGCAAATAAACTGGTTCGGTATGATTCTTGCTTGACATACTGGGACATTCCCAGACTTGAACGGAAAAGTCAGAAAATGTAAAGTGTGGAAACTAGCAGCAGTAGACAAAAAGTGAAGCGCAGTATGAAAGAAAACACCAAATACATACAACATATACAAAATGAAGAGATAAAAAATATTTTAAAAAGTGACATGAAATCTTGACGGTGGACCAACAGCAGGTTTAATGCGTGTCACCTGATGATCATCTGTAGGAGATCACTGATGAATCCTGGGTCCTGGGTGCTGACACTAGCCTGAAGCTAGCGAGTTGTGCTACAGCTGGCCTTCATGTTGATCCTGTGGTAGAAGGTTTTGTCACGTGTGGTCAGCTTTCATGCCAGCGTGCTTGTTTGGTTGTAGAACCACCTGAAGAGTTAGGCTAGACATATGAAATGGGTTTGATTCAAGTAAAGCTCAGTCCTGGAAACATTATGACTGTCGTTCACTGTATTAACACACAAACATGATGTTGTTTCATGAATTAACCGTACGATATTTGACCGGCAGATTCAAAATCTGCTGTTTGTTTCACTTTACATGCCAGTGCACACTGCTACATGCTAACATTAGCGCCACAGTACAATGTGAAAACAATGCCAGTCCTTTCTTTATCATTTTTACATCATACACACTTGATGAGATTCCTCACTCTCTCTTTGCTGCTCAATGGTTTTCAAACTCTCGGCCCGATTCGACAGCTGCTCTCGCATCGTGTCGAGGCCTTTCTCACAGCGGCCATTTGTGACTTATCAGTCATCAGTGGCTCTGATAATGTTAATCATGACTGCAATCCAGTTCACATACCGGTTGTGTTAGGTGGCTTCACTGATCAGGCCGGTGCTTCGCCTGCTAGGATGAGTGAAAATGTCTGCTGTGAGATCCGGTTCCCCCAATCTAACATACATATAGTTTCATGCTTTTGAATACAACAGAAGAACGGTGACTTACACATATTACGCGTAATTTTCCTGCTCAGACGTGAAGCCATGTTCAGTCCAGAGATTAGTCGTTCATTTCAATGAGACCAATGTGTTAGCACTTTTCTTTTTTGCCCAAGGGCTCGAGGAAAAAGTTATTGAAAGTCAAAAAAGTTGCATCTAGCTCAGTACTGTGCACCTCAAGGCGTGCTGTTGATGCATTCAAACAAGTGACTTTCAGCTATCTTACTCTGTAGCAAACACAGGCAGTGATCATGCATTAGTGTGATGGAGACAGAGGATGAAATGATCATCACACAGATGTAAAATCATGCTGGCAGTATTATAGACCTATGTGGAGTGTTGTTGTTTTGGCTGTTGTGTTACTTCTGGTGACTCACTGATCCTTGATCGTACTTCATCATCCTCATCACCAACCATCAAACAACACATTTCCATATGTGTGTTTCAAAAAACAGAAGTCTGTTCTGTGTGAACATCCGGTAAAGGCCTTGATAGTTGTGGATCCCTGCTACGAGTGTGGAAATGAAGACTTACGTGTGACATTTGATACTTGCAAGAAGCAAATCTTTAGTCATACTATATTTAGATAAAGTAAGTGATAGGTATTTACAAGGTAAATATCTGAGCAACATTTTGTAGAAATAAGTTGGGTTTTTTTTATTAGCTTCCCCGGGTTTCAGAGTGTAATCGCACTGTGGTGAATGACAGCTGTCATTCATTGTCATTTAATCATTCATTGTAATTGTACAATATGTTTGTGTTGATTGTTCTGTACATGTGACATCCATTGCACGTCTGTCCGTCCTGGGATAGGGATCCCTCCTCTGTGGCTCTTCCTGAGCTTTCTTCCACATTTTTTCCCTGTTAAAGGGTTTTTTGTGGGCAAGTTTTTCCTCACTGGAACCGAGGGTCTAAGGACAGAGGGTGTCACTCCCTGTACAGATTGTAAAGCCCTCTGAGGCTAAATTTGTTTGTGACTTTGGGCTATACAAACAAAATTTGATTTGATTTGACCTGTATTTATTATGATTACATTACTGATGATCAAAAAACTAGCAGATTAACAACTTTAACAGCCTAACGGCCTTTTGCTGTTCTTAGCTTCTTCCGTCAAACGTGTTCTTTCTGTTTTTTCAGCTCTGTCATGTCCATAGAAGCTGCTAAACTATTGCTCATCCAGCTCAAGTTCTGGCACGACTCTGGCTCCACTCTCAGTGTCAGCATTCCCCCACGTCCCAGGCCTGAAAACCTCCTCTGGTGCTCAAAAATATCAGTGCTACAAACATTAGCTAACATTAGCTATTAGCTTTGCTGTCCACCAGGAAATTATCCCCTTTCACCAAAATTAGTTAAATTAGCCCAGCGAGTGTAAGAACGGACATATACACCCATTCACCTACATGTTAATGTAGCATCAACACAATTTAAAATCATTTGATTGTTTTTATTTAAATAAATGTATGACCTTTAAACTTTATTTATTCATTTAAAAAAATTTATTTTACACAATGTTGCTTTAAATGTTTTTTTATGATGATGGCTATTACTATCTGCCTACTATGGAATTATTATAGATTTTTATTTATTTTTATTTTTTTTATCAGTATCACACTTGAACATTTCTCATTATAACGTGATTCTCGGTACAACGTGTAATGTTCACGTTATGTGATCATTTCTATTGTTATATATATTGTTGATATAACGTGATAATATATATTCTTATAACATGAAAGTTGTCACATTATGACGTGAACATTTATATTGTTAAAATGTGAAAGGTGTCGCGTTATAACATGATAATATATATTATTACAATGTGAAAGGTATCACATTATAATGTGAACATTTATATTATTAAAATGTGAAGCGTTTCACATTATAACATGATATAACACAATTTATATTGTTATTACCAGAAAGGCTTTATGTTATAACATGTTAAGTTTGTATGTTGTAATAACATTAAACTCCTGTTTGAATGAGTAAAGGTGTTTGAGAGTGGATAAACTGAGGAATACATTAGAAATGATTTTAAAATGCATGGGGCAAAAATAGGAAAAATAAGTCTGACCTCATTGTTTCTCACTGATCAGCAGATGCGACACGAAGGGTCCAAAGGTTCCTTCCTCCACCTCCACCCAAGATAACATGAAACCTTATAACAATAAATTCAAGTTATAACAATAAATGATCGTGTTATAACATTATAGATTTAACATTCTAATATTATACTGATACATTTCTAGCTGTCTGCGGTGGCAGCAATATGTTTCTGTAGCCTACAAATCAGAATTCATTTTACTGAGTCTTGACTTTCACCATAAACTGAAAACAAACTGTGGGCCACAGCGTTTAGTAACTTTGTGTTGCTGTATTTGTTGGAATGCACGACTGACACGAGTCAAACCCAATCTACCACCTGCACAGGTGGAGGCTCTCTCCACCTGCAGGCGGCATTCTCCTTTTCTGTCTTGTTCAACAGGAGCATTCCCACATGCACACACACAAACACACACACTGCACTAATACTCATTTTATGATTTAAATAAATTCTTATTTAATAAATATATAATGAAATGAATGCTGGCTTTGATGGCCATGTAGCTGCTTCACTGTCAGGGTGTTGGTGTTGTTCATGATGAATAGAGCTATGCAAATTTGATCTTTGTGTCATTTAATGAAATACAAGGCTAAATAAACACACAAAAAAACAACAACAAATTCACACATTTTGTGCATTATTGAGTCTAAAATGGCTCAGGCGCCAAAGTGTGTCTGGACGTGTTCACCGATGCTGAGGGATCGGTCTTTGTCACTTCACTCGAAACTCCTTTTGTTTTTGTTTGTCATTTAAAAAAATTATTTAGTTCATGTTTGTCTTCTTTTCACCTTTTCTAAGTAAAAAACAAGTTAAAAAATATGTGACTATGATAATATAATATTAATATAATAGTTATATAAACCTAAAAATATCTGAAAATGAAACACGTACATAAGTGAAATGATAATAAGTATGGAAAAAAACTGCAAAATTCATTCAATCATTTTTACTTGATAAGCCTGCAGCTCCACACATCAGTTTATGTCTGTAATGTACACATATATTAAGCTTTCAACATTCAGTCTGACTCAGCAAATATGTGAGGAAAACGATAACAATACATCACACTCTGAGTGTCAGCCTCCGCCTGTGGAGACGTGGTGGGTTTTATAGGCAGGAGTACTTCAGAGCACTTTAGAGGTAACTGTACATTACTGTAGTATTTTCTTTCTAGATTGAGATTTGACATAAAAATGTGATGAGTTTATAAAATATGTGATATATAACATTATAAATATGACACATAACATGCCATTATGTTATGCATATAATGTTATAATTATAATATGATCCTCGGTGTAAACAGCAAGATTTCTGATAGCTGACATGTTTTTGTTGTTTCACCATATTCTGCTGCATCATGAGTACTTTTATTTTGAATACTTCAAATGCATTTTCTTGTATTTTGAAGTTTTTACTCTTAGAATAGAACTGATACTGAATTGATACTGAATTGATACTTTATTAATTACTTATTATTAAGTTTCGCAGTACTTCTGCCACCACTGCTTATAAAATGTTCATGAGTTCTACACTGAATATACACTATATTAAAATATAAATATTTTTACTAATAATAGATTTATTATTTTTAAACAATTCAAGCATCTCAGCCCAGATCGTACTAACTGGTTTCAAACTTCAAAGTTTTTTTTGTGTTAATGGTATTCAAGTTCTTCAAAGGTGATTTGGTTTCCCACAACAGGATTTTTTGCTTCATACTAGCATATGTCACAAGATTATAAAAAACATTTCTGGTTTGTAGTTTGTAATTCATAAGCATATTGTGTGGACGCAGTATATTCTGAGCTCAGGATGTAATTGCTGTAATTTTTTTATTTATTTCATATCATCTCCATTGAGTACAGCAAATTAAAAAGTAAACTCTGTAATGCCATTTCTAAACATGCAAAATTGGAATTTTGTGCAGGCTTAGCTGCTGCTGAAAGGTTCATGTTTTCATGTTTATGTCTGATTAACACTCAGAGAACACAAATACTGTATATAATAAGAAGACACAGAGCCAGCTCAATGACTTAATTGAGGTCACTCTTAAAACATAAACATAAACACAAAATCTTTTTTAGTGATTCCTAAAATGTTGAATAGAATTTTTGGTCATGCCAAATAAAAACAAGCAAAAAACAAAAAAAAGAGATTTTGACATTTACCAGTACTATCTCACCATGCAGACGGTTTCAGTTCTGCTCGCAGAGGCTTTGAAATCCATGCCGCTGAAACTTGTGCCGCCAACCCAACACAGCGGAGCTGAATTGAAACAGTTTTGTGGTGTTCAGAGCATCAAAAACTGACAGAGCCGAGACCAGTTTTGATAGAAAATAGTTCCCGGGGGAAATGTCTGTGTCTTTACAATGTTAAATCTTTGCTTGTCTTCTTTTTTTCTTCATTTCTAAAAGTGAAACATGATCATGAAAATGCTGCAGGTCAAATAAAAATAATAACAGATCACAGTTGAACCACGATTACACAATGAAAATGGATCAGCATGGAACTATGCTATCGTGCGTGAGTCCAGACAGACACAAGTATTGTTCATATTATTAAGTTAATGAACAGTCACTGGGTATGAGTGTTGATGTCATGCTATTTGTTAAATATCATTTTTTGTTCAATTTAAGGGATAAGACGCTGTAAGATGTACCCCAAAGGTCAATTCTTGGACCCGTTCTAATTGTATGCTACTTGCACTGACTGCCAGTGTGGACGCTCATGGGGTCCTATCAAGCTTTTACATGGCTTTTAACTCCTCATTTTCTTCTGGCTTAAGTCTTTTTGCTGTTCTGAATTGCACGTTCAAATCAAGCTGTTAGTATATCCAGCCATTTTTTGGGCCTTTTTGCTTTTATTGACAGAGACAGATGAAGAGTGACAGGAAATGCGGGGGGAGAGACGGGGAATGAAATGTGGGAATGAGCCGCACAGGTCAGGATTTGAACCTGAGCCCCCGCAGCGAGACTTTGCATATGGGGCGGCTGCTCTATTGACTGAGCTACACACTGCCCCAGAAGCTCTGATTTTATTCATTCTCAGATTGTTGTATTTTTGTGTAATACAGCTCAGCTCAGTGAATGCACACACACACACGAGGCGTCAAGCAATCCAGCCAACTCACCTTCAGTGTTGTAGTGCTCGAGATTGGTCTGGAGCCCGGTCTTAAGACCACTTTTTGAAAGTCTCTTCTTCCAACCGACTGCACTTTTACTTGGTCTTGTCTCTGTCTCAGACAAAGAGGACTCTGGATTTTATTTCAAGACTGGTTAAGTCACTAATTCACTAAATAACGTCCAGTTTGTCCCACCACAGCTTTATAATGAGCAGAGAAAGTGATGACTAAACAGTAAATACTAAAACAATGTGGAGAATCAAAATGGAATCGCTTAATGTGTCTGTGTGTTGTCTGATTTATTACAGGTCAAACTTCCTGCTTCAAATTAAACTTGAATCATTTCTAACTTTACATTTTTGTGACTGTTAACTGCAGTCAGGCATCGCTGCCCTCCTTCACACACACTCCTTGATTGTGTCTGTCTGTGAGGAAACGTCAGATAAAACTGAAAAAAATTTAACTTCCTGAAGCACAAAGAGCTCGTCTGTAAAACAGCATCCAAAATAAGACACCAGAGCAGTTTACCCAAAGAGATATACGTAGTTGGGTTAGCCACCTTAGTAGTCTATATACTGTCTGGTCTTGGTCATAACTCGGTCTTGACATCTCAAAGTCTTGGTCTTGTCTTAGTCGTCTTGACTGCAGCACTGGTACATGTGAGAGTTTAGCGTACTTTTAGTGTGCTCGGCTGATAACGATATCTGTTACATGTTACATTCATATGCTGTTCATGCCTCCACCTACCTCATATACATAAAGTAGCCTGCTGCAGGAATCATTTATCCTCTGCAGCACTACACTATCATCTACAAATGTTACTGCTCTGATTGTGTTTTTGTGTGATGCAGGAAACACCTACACACCAACACGCATACATGCCTGCACACCAACACGCCTAACCTAGAACTTATATCAACGAAACGTATTGTGTTCTCGGCATATTGCTCGCTCCATTCACTGCTTTGGAGATAAAGGTGGATAATAATGAGTTCCATTATTATATAGCATGGTTCACTATTGTCCTTCGCTTGAGATGGCCAGCAAAATTAAAATAAGCTGTTTATAAATATTCATCACAGTGCAGGGTTTGGTGTTCGTTACCACTAAATGTACAGTTCTTCTGTTCAGTTACATCCCTTGTTACATAAGCGATCTCATGAACTGCACAGTCTGAGGACATTTTTTATTAGTTTGAGGATTTTCTGAAGCTGGAAGAACCAAACAGAAGAAGAGTGTGTGATGAAAACACAGTGAGCTTCTAGGTTAGGTGTGTTTGGTGTGTGGATGTGTAGGCGTCTGCTGTAGTGCACCAACAGCAAACAACTCCATGTTCACGTGCGACGTGCACGTATATGCATGCAGTCACTGATCAAACTGTAAGCTGTGTGTGTTGCAGCGAGGTGTACAATGTTAGCTGGCTGAGTCGTTTGACACCTCATCTACACGATTTCATATTTCAGATAGAAAAGAAATGTATCCACACAGAGCGTTAGTGGCAGCAGGACGGTGTGAGTCAGAATAAACTATGAAAAAAAAAGATGACTACTATACCTCACATTCTAAAATACACACAGGACAAGCAGTGACTTGAGTCAAACAGGCCCGAATGTTGCTGCACTGCTGGCAGCTCTGTCATGACATCACCAGACTTTATCCCACCATGTTCGTCTGCTCTCTGTCTTTGTTCTTTATTTGAAGAAAAGATTAGCTTTTTCCTGAAAATGCAGAGGAGGTGGGGGGATTTGTTCAGCCCTGATTAGTGCCTGCAGGTCATCTTTTCTGGATGCACACACCCCCAACACGTTTTGCCATTCGCTAGTGGGAATGTATGTTGCCTGAAAGGCAAAACACAGGTCAAAAAATCCAAAATGACTCACTGTTGATTGTAAAACTGAAGTTCTCCTCTAACTAATGTCTGTCTCCCTTAATCAGAGAACACATCACCTACTCCACTCAGTACTGCCACCACGACTCAGGACAACACCACCACCAGTGCCTCTCCCATGCCCAATGAGACTACAATGGCTATTGCTACCACACATACCCCCACCACCACCACCACCTCTGCACCTGTCC
The DNA here is from genome assembly GCA_014281875.1 of Nibea albiflora. Lineage (NCBI taxonomy): Eukaryota > Metazoa > Chordata > Actinopteri > Sciaenidae > Nibea > Nibea albiflora. The sequence goes on from CM024789.1 coordinate 29,978,794, forward strand.
TGGGCTTCGTCAATATCACATGGCGGAAGAAGTGTGAAGGAGAAATGATGCTCCACCACCACTCCAAAATCCTTCCTGTTTGTCACCAAAGTCAGACAGATTTCACGAGTCTTTTTGGAAATGTGTGTGCGAACAAGAAAGGCTGTGAAGGCAAAGCAAGATGGGCGCGTGGAAACAAGGAGACTGAGGGTTATTCCCTCAAGGAGAGAGGAGTGAAGATCATCTGTAAGGCACTGGAGGTCAAGTGCAACAGTGAGTCTACTGTAACTCTGAGATCATTTCATGTCCTCTTTCTGTCCTGTTTAAACATATGTTATCTAAAGACACACTGGATTTGTCATCACCATCACTGTTAACCCAACTGCAAACTATAATGCTTTAAAGTCCTCATGAAGTCAAACCTGATGTTTTTGTCCCATCTGCCCTCTGTTCTCCAGTTTCTGAACCAACGCTGTCAAAAGGTCATGTTTTCAGTATTCTCAGGCATTCTTCATGCTATTACAGTTTGTCGTTTCTGGAGCCGAGGGCTTCCTGTTTGATACAGTCTATGAGTGATTGTGAGGGCTGCTGCAGCCATCTATGGCTGGGCCTCACTGATTACTGTACAAAAGTAATAAGTAAGGTTATATAGTAAGTTAAGTTATACTTTTGTATAACTTTATAACTTTATTCAGTGTTTTTTTTTTTATCAAACTGGATCAGAACACTCTGTTTCCAGATGGCCTAATCAGTTGCTAAAGTTGCTAATTAACTGCTGCTAACTGAATCTACCATTATCAAGCAGCAGAACTGCAAGGCCTCCAAAACCAACAAGGAGTAACATTACTCTACCAAGGTGATTTAGGGGCTTTCTTGACTAACTAGCTTTATCTGTCATGTAACTAACCAAACTGCCCCGGGATGGCAGGAGCCAAATCTGGCAAGAAAACCACATTGTATGCTCCCTCTATCTGTCACTATCCACTGCTGGTTTCAGAGGTTGTGTCATTCCACGGTCCATCCATGTTCACTGGAAGGTAGAGGCTAACAATAATTCATACAGGGTCTCCGCAGGGTGTTAAAAAGTATTAAAAGGTAGTAAATCAACGTAGTGAAAATTAAGGCCCTTAAAAAGTATTAAATGTCTGATTGTGAAGATTTTTTAAAGAATAGCACGTGAATTGTTTGTTAAAAGTTTGCCAGAATTCATTACATAGACTGTCGTAGCAACTTCTCTGTCATTATTTCCGTCATTTAGAGTTCACAGAGGCCATTTATGAGATCAAGTGTATATCTGAACAGGGGGTGATGTTTTTATTGGCAGGTTGTCACACAGCCAACGGTATAGTTTAAAATGTGTGTGTGACCACACACCAGGCCGGGGTCTAAACACGGAGCATCAGCGTTAAAGTTTAGCTGCTTGGTTAGCATGGACTCTTGTGCTGCGAGGTCACAGAGCGGCGACGTCATTTTGAGACTCAGTTTGTAAAGTTCAACATGTGAGAACTCGTCTGACACTGCTGTTTTTGCTTTATATGTGAAACAACGACTCTACTCTACATTATCATGTAAAAATAGCATTCAGCGTCGCTCCCTCTCCTCCGGCACCGTGAGTTAACATGGTTACGGGAACACCCAGGGACTTTGTAATGATTCTCAATAAGATGTTTGTGGTTTGTATGATGGTACAAAATCACGGAATACTGAAAAGTTCTGTAAATGGTTGATTGCTGGAGCAAAACTTGAAACAAGCTTTCTGTTTTTGCTATATGACTAGATGCAAGTTGAGGTTTTAGAAAAATATTTAGGAGGTATTAAAAAGGTATTAAATGGTATTAAATTTAACCTCAGGTTTCCTGCATAAGCCCTGTCATAGTACTACCTGTACTGCATAGCTGGGGCTGTAATGCATACTCACTATTTCACTAATGTAAATGTTCCTCCATATCTGACTGTTCTTACGTAAACGTTAAAATGAGGACTCAAACAGTGCTCTGCTTTCTGTGTTCTATTTCATGCAGGCTTTATAATTCAGCCAATTGCTATAGTTTGTAACGTACCAGAAAAATGATTCCAATATCTGAACTCTTGGGCAATTTAAGAGCACTTCTGTGAAAATTATTTTGCATCTATAGCTTTCGCTGTTTCATTTATTCAGATCATTTTGTTGGCCTTATTCTTAATTGTGACAGCTGAAGAGTGACAGGAAATGTGGGGAGAAAGATGGAATGACATGTGGGAAATGGCTGCACAGGTCAGGATTCAAACCTGAGCCTCCACAGCAAGCTTTTGCATGAGGCTGCTCTACTGACTGAGCTAAACACTGCCCTTCATTTTTTGTTTACTCAGGACCCGAAAGAGAAATTTGGTGTTTCACCAGGACCCAAGCTCATGCTTTTACAAGCAAGCTCACTTGCTACCTCCAAAAATTTCAATGACAAAATGGCAGCAGAGGAGACTTGGAGGCTTGGTGTACCACTTGTGAAGGTAGACAGGGGTCTTGTCATGGTGGCAGTCTGACAGCAGCCTTCAGTCTCTTCTTCTTCTCTGTCATTATGTCCATAAAGGCTGCTGAGCAGTTACGTTGCCCGCCGCACCACCTCGCAGCATTTCCCTCCACCACAGGCCTCAAGACTTCCTTCCTAAACACTAACAGCTAACAGCAGCTAGTCAATTTCACCAAAATCAGTCAGACAGTTAGCGGTGTGTGACTTAGTGGTGGAAAGTGTTACATGCTTTTCACAGGTGAAAAGCCGGATCACAAAGTTACAGTGTGTGTGTGTGTGTGTGTGTCCAGATGAGGTCACTGAAGATCTAGCTGGGAAGCTACAGACCCACAAAGTGGTGATAGCTTTGCTCTGCTGTGTGCTGCTGATCTTGATACTGGTCCGCTTCACCAAACCCACCGTCAAAGCCCTGCAGAAGAGATGTGAGTACACACTAACAGACACACACACATAACACAAAGACATGCACATATGTGCACGTGTGCACGTTTTTTTTGTTTTTTTTTCCACTGCAACCAGTTCTGACCTGAAAACAGACATTTTCAGATTAAGACTCATCAGATTAAAGATTATGTCTAAGAAAGATGCTTTAAATCCAAATAATTCTGTCGGACTGACACGACACAGTAGAACAGACTGGTATATATATAATTAAATAGAGTCTGGACAAACAAAATATAAAGGCGTGAATGATGGACAGAAGGCGTCACTTCTGTGGAACATCACAGAAGATCTTTGCTGCACTACGACTACAACTAATGTTGTACATACAATATCTTTTTTCCTGCTCTGAGAGTCTCAGTTTTTCTCTATAACATAGAAATACATTTAAATATCCATAAATCAAAGCTAAAAACAATCTTTAGGTATCCTTTCTTAAGATTTCTACTCTTAAAAGCTGATCAGCTCTGAAGTGATTGAAGGTGAGACAACAGCTCAATGACTGTCTTCAGGTTCAAATGTTGCTAAACCTTTATGGTTGCATTAAAGGTCCAGTCTGTAGAATTTAGTTGCATTTAATGGTCCGCTGCATTGCAGCCTCCTCACATCACCCTCACTTTCCTAGTGTAAAGGAGAAACAACACTTGAAATGGCCTATCTAGAGTCACTATTTAGTTTGTCTTTTCTGGGCTGCTGTAGAAACACAGTGTTTCAACATGGCGGCCTCCATGAAAGAGGACCTGCTCACATTATAGATATGAAAGTATAATTATTAACTGACAAAAATAAAAGGATTCTTATTTTCAGGTGATTATACATGCATGAAAACATAGTTAGGAATATTATTTTCCATGCCTCCCTTATTCTGAAAATAAAGGCCCCAATTCTTTTTGCTTTTTCCTTGCTAGTATTGATAATTAGGAGATAGATAAGGAGAGGTAAGAAAAAAGTATTTTCTTGTGATTTGAGTGAACTGACCCTTTAAATGAATGACTTAATCAATAACTGTAGCTGTAAAATAGAAGCATTTGAAGCTTTTTGTCCCTTTTCTCACCATGTTTGACCAAAACAGAGCCCCCTATAGGTCAGTGCTGAGAGTGCTCTGTCAGTGATCCCTGCAGTACTTCCATGCATGCTCAGTGCTTTGGCTGTTCTGTTGTTGGTTTTTTAGTATCAGACAAGAGGCAGAGCCGCTGGATCGGACCCACACAGAGTCACAGTGGTGAGTCTGACACACGCACACATAAACGCACACATTGGCGATTTAATTCATTTCACTTCATTTTAATTTAAAACCCAACACATTCACTGACACACTTTTGCACTCAATTGTTTCATTATGATAAACACACACACACACACACACATTTATCTTGACTCAGTCACAGCCATACGCCATCTTCTGCAATCCGTCAAATATTCCATAGCGCTCTACATATGGATTCATCCACATCTGAGAACAGTCCCTGACAAGTGAACGTTTGAGTAACGTTTGATGAAAAACATTGATCTTTGTGTTTGTCTCTGATCCGTTCATGTCTCTGTCTCAGTGTCTTACCATCGAGGAAAAACTGCAGTGAAAAATAATGACGGAGACAAGAGATGGTCCTACCCTGGTAACACACATACACACACACACACACACACACACACACACACACACACACACACACACACATTATATACAGTGGTTAGCTGATGTCTCCTCCAGCAGTCCTTACGTTGGTTTATTCTTGCTGCTCTTCTTGTGTGTCATCAGCTTTGGAGCGACTTGCAGTAAGGGATAGCAGAGAACCTTCATCGAACAGGAACAGTGACTGCAACTACTGATGCATCATCATCATCATCATCATCATTGTCATCATCATCATCATTATAATATCTTAAGTGAATTTAGCAAGCCTCTTTATACATCAAACAGGAAACTGTCAAACCAAAACAATTTCTATCAGTGTGAGTGAAGGTGTGTGAGGACGTCATATTTGAATGGAACATTACAATATTTTAGGAAACACACTTTTTGTTTGTCATTGTATATTGTGCTCTTACATCCTGCTTTTAGCAGTTAGCATTGGAGCTACTTCTTAAATAACAACAGCAAAGTGACTGCACACAGGAAGTCCTGGGTGGTGTTGTGGTGGTTTTGAGCTCCATCCAGGTGACTCTTGGATGTGTAGGTGACTAGCTTGTTTGCTAACAAGCTCAACATGTTATTTCTTTCTTTCATGTTTTATTCTTCCAGTCTTTGAGCCCTGCCATGATAGATACATCCAGGACGTACAGGATCTCTGTTCTGGACAAACAGCAGTAAAACTAAGAAACTAGAAACTCACAAAGTCACCCAGTAATAGCAAAAGAAGTTTCCAAAGTGTTAGAATGTTCCTTAAATCATAAAAAACATTCCTCAAAAATATCTGAGAATACCAATTTAATAATCTCTTCTTCATTGATACTGTGATTAACTGTATTTTTTTTGTTGTTACCATTTTTTAATTATATTTTCAATAAAAATGAAAAAGATATATGACGTGTCTGACCTGATTTGTTGTCTTTGAAGTAGGTGAATGGAAAATGTTGTAGATTTTGGAGAAGACAAAGGCAGAGAGGAGAAGGAGGAGGAGAGAGTGAGAGACGAAGGTGGTTTTCTAAGAGCAGAGATGTGGTTTCCTCTGCCGTTGACACCGATTTCCTGTTTGTGTTATTTCTGTCATAACCTCTATATCTTCCCTCCTATCCACAGTCTCCTTCTCTCTGTGTCTTCCTTGTTGTCTTCTTGTGTTTCTTTCAGTCACTCCTCATCATCTGTCTCTTGTCTTTTCTTTTGTCTGCGTGTGTTCTTTTCTTTCTCTTCGTCTCCCACACAGTTGAAGTCAGGGTTGAGGGTGTCAGTGCTGGTGCTTTTCTCTAAGGACCAAGTCAAGCACATTTTAAGATTTTGTGGTAGGTTCATAAATTAAAAAAAAAAAAAAAACATCAGCTGCTGTAAAACAACTTCACACCAACTATTGCAGAGCCCTGTGAGGCCTATTAAAGGTCTTTAACTCAATAAAAGAGAATGTTATAATTCAGGCCACCAGCAGTGGCCATCATGATGAAGGAGACCTTTTGGGTTTGGTTGGCCCAGGGTCTCATGAGACAGGTACCAGGGCGTCAGTATGGCTGCAGAATAGCAGACTGGTGTGGTGGTTCCGACTTTTAAAAGGGTGTGTTCCACTTATCACACTTATAGCGCCCTATCGTTTCCCCCTCTGAGAAATGACAGGGCCCTGGAAAGGAGGGACGGACTGTTCTGTCCAATCAGATCCAGGGAGAGAAATGTGGATTCCAGCTTGGTCATACAGCCGTACCTCAGCTCTCCACCTGTACAGAGTCTGTTGTCTGTCTGTACAATTGCATTTCTGTTCTTTCCAGATGATGTGGTTCTGTTGACCTCATCAGATCGTAACCTTGATCGCACACTAGAAGCTGTGTATGAAGTCTTTGGAATGGTATTTTTATCTTGCACCTATCTATCTATCTATCTATCTATCTATCTATCTATCTATCTATCTATCTATCTATCTATCTATCTATCTATCTATCTATCTATCTATCTCTATTAGCATGTTTTTTTGCAAGATAAGAGCACGGCAGTGATGAACAGTGACAACAAAGTGAAGACAACAAAGTCTTGCCAACAAAGATGTTGGAAGATAAGGGCATCTTAAAGTTTGCCCATGAGACAGAACATCAGGTATCAGACAAGGTCTTTCTCTGCACAAGCAGAAACAACCTTTGTTGTAGAGCACTGGCAGAGCTCAAAGAGCCGAAGAGTTTTTTAGATATTCATGTAAAAATGATTGCAGCCTCCCCTGAATCACTTCCGTCCTACCAACATATTTACTTACATGGACCACCAACCATGCACGATGGGCACGATGGACCCCAAGAATAAACTACAACCACCACTACACTACACTACAACCATGAATAAACTACAACCACCAAAGCAAAATGTTCACCTATTTCCTCTCAAAACATTATTAGATATGTAATTAATTTTTAAGACAGTGATTATTATAATTCTCTCTGTATCCTTAAACAGTAGTTACATTTGTTTATGATTATGTAATTATGTGTAATTATTATTATTATGTGTAGCTGTTTTCACCCTCACCCTCTTATTCCCTCTTATTTCTGTTGTAACACACACACACACACACACACACAAATATGCAAACAGGGTATGTGTTGTATTGGTACTTCATGCTGTTCTCTCTGTGTCTGTGTGTAGACTACAGTACAGTCAGTTTCCTGTGCGTGAGTGCATGTGTCCAGTGTGTGTGTCCATCCGTGTGTGAGTGGGTGTATTGTGCCTTGTCCTCCCCTCGTCAGGTCACGGTATGAGATGATAATCTGGCCTCATTGCAAATGTCCCATCCAGAGAAACAATGACAGATGACTGCAGATTACATCCACAGATTATCCAGCAGGAGATTGACACAGGGGGGCAAAAATGGAGGGATAGGAGGAGAAAGAGAGAAATATGAAGTATGTGACATATAAAGACATGAAAAACAGGAAGGAAGAAGTCTAAGCAGGATATCCTGCAGATGCATCAAACAGGACATTTTACATTTTCAAGAACATTTTGTTCCAGAATGCTGGAAAAGACGTGCAAGATAAATTCACATCCTCATCTCGTCTAAAGGTTAAAGTTTGACAGACAGGTGATCTACAGGCAGCACTGTACAACAACACCAAACACAGAAACCATAAACATCAAATATTAAATTCACAGTAAGCTGTGAGCCATCTGCCCAAATAAACCTCTACACAATACCAGGAAAGTTGCATAAAGGTTCCTGATATCTTACTTATAGATTTCAACATATGTTTAAAGGGGCACGAATCAGAACATAAATAAAACAAAGACAAACTTCACCAGCATCACAAAAAAGATATGTCTAGTGCCTGAAACATACCCTGAAAGTTCCCCATCACTGGGGGGGCTTAACAAATGCAAAAAAAAAAAAAGAAGAAGAAAGAAAAGAAAAAAGGAGGCATGGCATTGTTTGTCCTATTATAATAAAATATTATAACAGCAAATCATAACATTGTTGAACTCAAGTGGCAACATGATTGCAAAATGAAGCCAAGGCAGACGAAAACTGTCAAAAACTGCTGTCCCTCAAATGGCCACTTGAGGCTGGATCCAGAAGTGAGTCAGTCTCCATAAGTCCCCATGTTGAAGTGTCTCCATCTTCACAGCAGAAATAAACATGTTTACAGCCTGGTACAAAAAACAGTTTTGGTCTCTATAGCTAATTTCCCCGTTCATGACAACTGTACTGAGGGTGAATTTATATACAACTCACCTGTTCAAATGATATTAAGGCTTAAAGTTAAAGATAACACATCTCTGTATCAGAATTAAAATATTTCATTAAAAACCTATGGCATTTTAAGGGAGTTTATACAGCTTAAAGTAGTATTTTAACTGGACAGTAAAAAAAAAAGGCAAAATTCTTTTGATGGTAAAAACCCTTCTTTTTATATAATATTATTTTTTTTATTAATAATATTAATATGAAATAATACACAAACTGTAAAAACACAAATCAACAGCATCAATATCCTTTTGTCATAAAAAAAACTGGAAGCAATGGTTGCCAGAATTTTACAATAATAAATACAGTATAACCTTTCAATATTACCATAATATGATATTAGTACTGTTGATTTCACATATAAGGTTGGTGCTTTATTCTATATTTTAAAATGTCTGTAGATTTTATTTTTGTATACTATCAAAACATGACAGTAAAATCGCTTAATGTCATATCTGATTATGATAACATTGTACTCCACCACTGAGATCTAGCAACAGAGCAACATTGCTAAAATGGGTCCAACAGGGCAACAACCAGATGATCAGACAGAAGAAAGGAGAATAATAAAGGCAAACAGTGAACTTGGTTGGACCTCCTAATAGTAGTTCATCATCTGCATAAAATCTCATCAATATCAGTGTTCTTCAGTGGTCAAAGAGTTCAACTGTCTGTACTTCTTGTCCTGTTGGACCAATATTAGGTGCTGTTGCCACATTCCAGATCTCAGCTATAACTTTGGTGAGAGCAATGTTCTCCAAAACTGATAGAACGAAAGACAGCAGGTCCACATGTCTGCATATGCATTGTTGTAGTCAAGACCACATACATACATACATACATACATACATACATACATACATACATACATACATACATACATACATACATGTATGTATGTATGTATGTATGTATGTATGTATGTATTGCAGCTGATAATATGTATCAGCTGCAAAACCTGATACATATTTGGACTGTTTTTCTCCCATTGACCTTCATCAAATAACTTCGATAATTTCTTCATCTAAGTCGTCAACCTGTCTCCTAGACTCCATCCCAACCAGGCTGCTCAAGGATATTTTACCGTTAGTCAGCCCTTCTTTACTGGATATGATTAATCTGTCTTTATTATCAGGATATGTACCACAGTCCTTTAAAGTAGCTGTAATTAAACATCTTCTTAAAAAGCCCACTCTAGATCCAGAGGTCTTAGCCAATTATAGACCGATATCAAACCTTCCCTTTCTTTCTAAGCTACTTGAGAAAGCTGTAGCTAATCAGCTGTGTGAATTTCTTCATAAGAACAGTTTATTCGAGGATTTTCAGTCAGGATTTAGAGTCCATCATAGCACAGAGACCGCACTAGTCAAAGTCACAAACGATCTCCTAATGGCATCAGACAAAGGACTCATCTCTGTACTTGTCCTGTTAGATCTTAGTGCTGCATTTGACACCATAGACCATCAAATTCTTTTACAGAGATTGGAACATCAGATTGGCATCAAAGGAACCGCCCTGAGCTGGTTTAGGTCATATTTCTTAGATCGAACTCAGTTTGTCCACGTCAATGATGAATCCTCCTTGCATACCAAAGTCTGCCATGGAGTACCACAAGGTTCAGTACTAGGGCCACTTCTATTCAGTCTATATATGCTTCCTCTAGGGAACATTATTAGGAATCACTCTATTAATTTCCATTGTTATGCTGACGACACCCAATTATATTTATCGATCAAGCCTGATGAAACCAATCATTTAGCCAAACTGCAAGCGTGCCTTAGGGATATAAAAAATTGGATGACCTACAATTTTGTGATGTTGAACTCGGATAAAACTGAAGTTCTTATAATTGGACCCAAACACCTCAGAAACTCTTTGTCCGGAGACTTGGCTACCTTAGACGGGATCATCTTGGCCTCCAGCTCCACCGTAAAGAATCTTGGAGTCATTTTTGATCAGGATTTGGCCTTTAATTCCCACATAAAACAAATTTCAAAGACTGCATTCTTCCACTTACGCAACATTACCAAAATCAGACGCATCCTGTCCCAAGCGGATGCAGAAAAACTAGTCCATGCATTTGTTACTTCTAGGCTGGACTACTGTAACTCTTTATTATCAGGCTGCCCCAATAAGTCTCTTAGGACCTTGCAGCTAATTCAGAATGCTGCTGCACGTGTTCTGACAGGAACCAAGATCAGAGATCACATCTCTCCCATTTTGGCTTCCTTGCATTGGCTACCTGTTAAATCTAGAATAGAATTTAAAATTCTTCTCCTTACTTACAAAGCTCTTCATGGCCAGGCACCATCATATCTAAAAGAACTTATAGTACCTTACTACCCCTCTAGACCACTGCGCTCTCAGAATGCTGGGTTCCTTGTGGTTCCTATAGTTTCCAAAAGTAGACAGGGAGCCAGAGCTTTCGGCTATCAAGCTCCTCTTCTGTGGAACAAACTACCTTTCTGGGTTCGGGAGGCAGACACAGTCACCACCTTCAAGAGTAGACTTAAGACTTTCCTTTTTGATAGAGCTTATAGTTAGGGCTGGCTCAGGCCTTCCCTTAGTTATGCTGCCATAGGACTAGACTGCCGGGGTTATCTGGGTTATGCCGTCAGGCATGGTATTGGTTGAAGATGTAGTCACATCTCCCTTTACTGAAAAACCCTCCCTCTCCCTCTCTCTCTCTCTCTCTCTCTCTGTCTCTCTCTCTCTCTCTCTCTCCCTCTCCCTCTCCCTCCTTCCCTCTCTCCCTCCAATCGCCATTATCATCAATGCATGTTACTAACTAAACTTCTTCCCCGAAGTTTCTGTGCTTTGTCATCCAGCAGGTTCTTATGGATCGTGGCTGCTGCTGTGGTCAGCTGCTGACGTCCACTTGACGTCCCTTTGCTGAAAACCTTCTCTCACTCCCTCTCTCTCTCCAATCATCATTATCATCAATGCATGTTACTAACTAAACTTCTTCCCCGAAGTTTCTGTGCTTTGTCATCCAGCAGGTTCTCATGGATCGTGACTGCTGCTGTGGTCTGCTGCTGACGTCCACAATATATAGCATTACTGTCATTGCTACCATCTCCACTACAGCTTAGTTGGTTAATGACTTATTGCTGTTGTGCATCTGTCTATCTCTACCTCTATCACAGATTCCACTGCTACTGTAATTCACTCTACCATCTATTGTAATTCATTGTAATTGTACAATATGTTTGTGTTGATTGTTCTGTACATGTGACATCCATTGCACGTCTGTCCGTCCTGGAAGAGGGATCCCTCCTCTGTGGCTCTTCCTGAGCTTTCTTCCACATTTTTTCCCTGTTAAAAGGGTTTTTTTGTGGGCAAGTTTTTCCTCACTCGAACCGAGGGTCGAAGGACAGAGGGTGTCACTCCCTGTACAGACTGTAAAGCCCTCTGAGGCAAAATGTGTTTTGTGACTTTGGGCTATACAAATAAAATTTGATTTGATTTGATTTGATTTGATACATACATACATACATACATACATACATGTAATGTCCTGACTCGTTGTTAATGAGTTCATGTGATGTAAACATCAAGCATGCTGGATGAATGAGGGTTGTATTGAAACTTTGTGGACGTCTCTTTAGAGGAATTCTGTTGCTGTTTTTCATTTTTTCTCTCTCCGTTAAGCTCCTCTCTCAGTGTCGGATCCATTGTCCTCTAAGCCCCTTCTGCTGCTCTATTACCACTCTCAACACACACACACACACACAGCTGTCACAGAGCGGGATGATGGGAGGGATATATATATATCTATATGTGATGTGTCTCCTACTCTCATAGCCTACATCAGAGCTATGATTCTCTTTTTTGGTCATTATCGTGTGACTTTTTGTGAATTTAATTTATTTTATTGACAGTGGATATACTTGGCACATTGGGCACATACATACAAACAACCATTTACATTCAGATTCACACCTCCAGACAATTTGGAATCACAAATTAACCTATTAAGTGCATATCTTTGGAGAGAAACCCGAAGAGAACCTGGTACTCCAGAGACCATGCAAACTCCACACAGAAAGGCTGCAGCTGGAACCTTCTTGCTGTGAGGTGACAGTGCTAACCACTGCACCACCATGCCACCCTTCCTTAGTGTATAATGTCCTAAAAATAATAATCATTTTGTTTTTGTTCCCTTAGCAGGAGTCTTTTAAGACAAACTTAACAGACACTAGACAGACCTTTCATGTTTCTGCACACTACACACACTGCCCCTTTAAAACCAGGCCAGACAAGCACAGTTACATAGTGTGACAACAGTTGTCCGGGGGCAGAGTCACCGTTCACCTGATGTGCATCGTCATGATAGTGAAGTTGGTATTTCCTCATTTACAAACATGAAAATATGGTCACCATGTGGTCAACACTGCCATCCAACACACATCATGTGACCTGTGACGAATAAAAATTAATAAAGCTCTAATGTGGAGCCGTCATGCTGGTCTGGATCCAGCTGACAGAATGGGATTTACATCACATGGCTCTGACGAGCACTTTAACTGCTGAGCTTCAAATGACACATTATCATCTTAATGCACAGCTGCTGTGTGTTTCTTTGTGCAGCACTTGCACACTCCTTACTTCAGTGTGTATGCATGATTATAGTTGGTGCGTGTGTGTGTGGAGAAACCCACATTCTCCCCCATCCATCCAGACACTGTGATACATAGAGAAACATTCAAAAGAGTGACTTTTGCAGGGAACAGACTGGGATGGGACAAAAGGAATAACTCAGAGAAGAGGGGTGAGGAAGGGGAAGGAGGGAGGAAGAAGAAAAAGCTATAAGGACAAAATGAGACATAACAGAGAGAGAGGGAGGGGGGAGAGGATTATTTACCGTTTTAAAATGACTAAATCTGTATTGTGAATCTGGAACAGAGCGAGAGAGAGAGAGAGAGAGAGAGAGAGGGACATAGAGAGGAGGAGGTTCATAGCGGCGGCAGACAAGCAAAGAAGAGTGTGAGAGAAAAAAAGAGCATATAACTGTTTATGTTATTTATTTTGAATAGTTCTTATTGTGTTTTTTTTTAAAATCCTGCTTCAAAAATGGCTCGAGGACAAGATGTAATCTGGACATGAAATATACAGATACAGGTGGGTAAAAGGATGGAGCAGTGTGTGTGTGTGTGAATGTGCGTGTGTGTTGACCAGAACTTGGTATCGTATCATCTGACCTGTTCACACAGACTGCTGTCATCAGCAAACACATAGATAACACACACACACACACACACACACACACACACACACACACACACACACACACACACACACACACACATTAGCTGCATGTCTGTTGCCCGCTCCTTAACCAGAACATATTGAACATCAACTCATTTCCACCCAGCTGTGTGTGACTGTATGTGCATACATGCATGTTCCCTTGAATCGCCCATTTTGAATGTGACATTAGCAACACGTTTGAAAAAAAGTTGCATCGAGTCATGTTTACCACTGTTCAGCAGCTCTTTTTTAATAACTCTGTAAGCTCTGTGAACTGAGGAGACTTTGCTGTCATCTTCAAAGTGGAAAGTTTCTCATTTTTCCTTGATGTCGGATTTTATCTGCTCCACAGTTCAGTGTGTCCTTTGACATACATTTGACAGGTTTGACATCATGTGGTCGTCCCTAAAGAAGACATTAACTTGGCAGCACATGTTGCTCCAAACCCTATATATATCATAAAGCATTAAATGGTGCAGCTTACCCATCATGCATCATGTCATGTGCATGGATGCAGATTTGAATTGTGCACTGATAACATGCTGGATGGTCCCTGTCCTCTTTAGCCTGGATGCTAACAGAATTTCAGATTTGGACCTGCAGATCACAGGACAGTTTTCCACTTTGCCTCAGTCCATCTTAAATCAGTCATGTTACTAACCTGTTGCTAAACTCACTCATTGTGAGATGTTCCATCAGCTATTTTCTTTCAGCATTTCACAACATTTTTTGTGTGGTTGCCGCTGACCAGTTTTGTTGCTGCCTTCAAATTAAAAATGGACATATCAAAAATAATCACATTTCTCAGTTTCAACATTTGCATGTTTTCTGTGTCTCTCGATTAAATATGGGCTTTCAATGTTTTGCCCGTCATCACAGCTTGTTTCAGTTACTTTAACACAGTAGATGTTGTAGATTGTAGATGGATCTGCTGTTTCTAAGACCCATCAATGAACTAACCACTCAGAGCTCTTGATTTTCAAAAGGAAATGGCCTCTGTTTGCCTCTGGTTGAAAGCTACAGTAGAAGTGAATAAGTGAAAACTGTTTCATCAGGTCATTTTTAATAAAATATTATTTGCAGATGGCAAACTGTATTAATATAGTTCAGAAATAGAAGAATTAGAAGCACCAGAGATTGTGGTCATGGCAGCTTAACCTCACATCCTTAAGGGTCCAGTGTGAAAGATTTAGTGAGGATCTATTGGCAGGGCTTGGCAGAATTGGCAGAATTGTTGTGTTCATGTTGTCTTAAAATGAGCCTTTTATATTTTCATTTAGAGCGGGTCCTCCTCCCTGGAGTCTGCCATGTTGAACCGCCATTTTTCTACAGAATAGACAAACCAAACTCTGATCTAGATATGGACTTTTGTTTTTTATGTGAATTTCACAGCCAGAGTTTTTCCCGGAAGGAGAGGGTGAGGTGTGGGTGAGGGACTGCTAGGTGCCACTAAATCTTCTACACTGGACCTTTAAGTACAGCTTAGGTTAGGGTCAAACATTTCCTGTGCCAGTAGAGAATGTTGTGACTGGATGAGAATAATGCAGAATAGTGTCATACTGATTTTATCGACATGTTGTCACATGTTGCTGTCTTGCATCATCAGGTTTGTAGGGATGGCAGACATCAGCTGGGCCTTTGTGCGCTGGGACAGAAGAGGAGTTAGCACGCTGCTGCTCCTTTGGATTTTCATAAAATGTAAGTCTTTGCTGCCTGCAGACATTCATTCATCTTCAGAATCACAAACATTGTCTAGAACAGCCACAATTGTCTAGCAAAGCGGTCACCTTTGCCTGGTGAAGTTTAGTTGTAATTCCTTGTCCACAATCTCCAAAGAATAGAGGGCAGATTGTCCCAATGACGATGTAATGCAATGTCCTCAAAGATGCATAGTAAACAGTCATACCAAGTGGTTCCAATAGAGAATCGATCAATATGTATGAGGACACGAGATGTCTTCTACGTCACTGAAAAGTCCATTCTCATTGAAGCTTCCACATCACACAATCATCACTGTGAAACAAGGTTTATGTTTTCCTGACTTTCTAACATGCATACATGTTCCCTCAGTCCCTCCATCCCTCCTGCAGCCTCCTCTCCCTCTCTCCCTGCCAGTCCACATGTCGGTCATCCCTCCTCCCTGGCAGTTCCTCCCTTTGTCCCAGGCGGAGCTTGGCCCTATTTTCTCCAACTCGAGCCCCTTCTCCTTCTCCCAGAGCCTGTTCATGGTGCCCCCACACAGCCGGGCTCCCAGACCAGGCCTCCAGGCTTCATTTGGCCCTTACTCGGTTACACAGGTAAGCAGACAAGTGAGTTGACTGAAGATGAAGCCCATTCTACACCAACCGCTGAAGCTAATAGGCTACATACTTGTGTTTCTCCTTCCACAGCTCATGTCAGAGCCCACACCCTCTCTGTCTCCACTTCTGTCTGCCTCCCTCCTCTCAGAGCATGTGGACAGAGAGAGGGATGAGAGGGGGAAGGAGAGCTTCAGGGTGAGGACACTGTTCCACAAGCTGGGCGACACCAGTGCCCGAGAGACCTGCATCACTCTGCATGCCTTCAAGGAGACAGAGGAGCACAAGGCCTCCTGTATGGCACAGGTGAGACACTTTCTCACTCATTCACTTCACCATTTCCTCTCTCCTCTCTTTAATCTGTCCATCCTGTTTCCCAGCCTCCACTGGGGCTGTGCGTGGTAACTCTGACACTGCCCAGTGACTGGTTTGAGGGTCAACGCACCAACCAATCACATCAGGATTTGGACAAGTGGCACGGTAGTGTCCACCGTCGTCGCTCGGTGCAGAAGCGGGAATGGCACCGGGGCGGGCATCATCACAGCGGTCCGAGGTGAGATTCTTTTAGCAGTTAAACATTCATTTTTTCATCTTGGCTCTTCACCTTGCCTCTCTCCATAAGGAAACAGCACATCCAGTGCAGCACGGAGGGATGAAGGTGGACTTCAAGTTTACAGGTGCATGCTGGGTAGTGTTCCTGTTCCTAGAGCAGCAGCAGTAGTAACAATAGATAACTTCATCAGCGACAGCATAGCTTTTAGGTGAGCAGTGTGGCAACAGGCATGGAGGAAGAGGTGCAGCACCATGAGTCAAAGGTCACATTGGATGTATGTAGTAATGTGAGTGAAGCAGCACACTCCACCTGTGAACTGGCTCCATTTGTTCCCACAGGAAAGCTCAGTGAGGTGTGGGTTATCTCATGACACTTTCCATACAGAGCAGGTCTAGAACGTACTCTTTGTTATTTGCAGGGATTCATCAATTCCCACCATGAGCAAGAACTTGCCGACAGTGGTGAGGACAAACTTTCTTTTAGAGATACAGACCTCAAGGAGAACCAAGCTCACTGGTGGACGGTCATAATAATAACTATTTTTTAAAATTATTTTTTAAACTATAATTATAATAGGAATGTGATCAACAAAATTTCCACAGATCCACAGAATTTTCTGAATTTTGGATGTGCAAGAAAGGATGAAGTCATCGTTTCTTTGACCCCATCCATCAATCCCAACCTCGTCCAGACATTCTTGATCTTTATCCTCTGTCACCTGACCGTTTTCTTTCGATGCACACCATATGTAGACACTGATCAAAACTAAAAATGTGTTTTTGGGGCGTTATTCATGCACTGTTTGGTAATGATTGGTGACGATATGTGATGATATCTTCATTCAGATACCATTCAGGTGTTGATGAGGACATTCAGAGGGATCTACCACAGGCCCTCAGGTACCAACGTGGCCCCACCAGAAACCAGATACAGCTTTACTACTCATCCTTTGACACTGTCGCCAACTCGGAGCTGTCGCCACAACGGTATGTGATGACAGAGTTTTTATTTTTCATAAATTCATAAATTCATTCCTGAAATTCATCATCTGATCTGTCCCTCTGACCATCCAACAGATGTGTGGAGGAAAGAGCGGCACCTTCCCAGCGGCAGCTTTTCCATATTAAAGCAGTGACACTGAAGGAGGAGGAGAGGAAAGAAAGAGAGGAAAGCAGGACCAAAGAGGAAGAAACCTGTCTGAATGGGCAGGAAGAGGAGGAGCTTAACTTGGACTCCCATGTTGTGATTCGTTATCAGAAAGGCCTGGTCCTGATAGGACAGCCAGCCAAGGTGTCTGTGAATCTGAGAACCAACTTCAGTGCTGAGTTTGTTGTCATAAGGTAAACACAGAATGGTGTCAGTACAACCCTACATTCATGTTCTTAAAATACTGTCTTGTATAACAAACTGTTAACACACTCCCTTTAATCTGACAATCCGTGTGGGTGTCTTCAGGTTGAAGGTGAAGAAGGGCTTGGTGTCAATAGTGGCTCAGAGAACTCTGACCTCTGACCTGTGGGCAGTGACACTGGAAAAAAGCCAAGGCTCCAAGCATGATGTGTTGTCCATCTTCTGCCACAAACACAACACGGTCAAGGACACACACAAGTAGGACAAGATTTTGATTCTAGCTCAGTTCAGTGTGTCAGTGAGCCAGCACAGTGTGCAGTTTGTGTGTTTTTGTCCCATCTTTTAATCAAACTGGATCAGATTTTATGGAGAAAACGTTTTCTGATTTTCACTCTAATGTCCTCCAGCTGCTCAGCTTCAACTCTCTGAAGCTTTATCCTAACTAATTAACTGTTACTAACTACATCTGCCCTGCAGTCCCACTCTCCTCCAGCAGGTTGCGTGTCTGTCAGTCGACGGCCTCAGGCAGCGCTTCGGTGTTGCCATGGCAGTGCGTGCTAACTGGTGGGTGGAATACTCCGGGCATAGAAACCCCCAATTGCCACACGGGGCAGCAGAGAGCATCTTCTCGTTTGCTGATCGACACATCTTTGGAATCGCTCCCATTACAGAGGTGCTTCATTCCTTCATTCGTTCATCCATTCATTCATTCACTCTCTCAAATCTTTGAAAGGTCTTTCTAATCTGACATGTTTTAACATCACTTGGTGTGTTTTCTGATCCTGTCATCAGAGTAACACGATCATCAACACAGCCATACTGACAAACCAGCCTGTGTCACTTCCTGTCATTGTGCTGGCCGTAAGTCGTGATGGGAAGGTGTCTGACGTCACCTCTGCTGTCACGTGTCACTCTACCAATGAGAACATTGTCAAGGTTCGCTCCAAGTGTCAACTCAGTGAATGTCGTGTAATGTTAAAAAGTGCAATAAAAAGATGAATCCAAACAAACAGATTAAATAAATTCAAATAGAGTGACAATTTCCAGGGTCAAGAATTAACTACTGCTCAACTTTAGCTTAGAACAAGAACTGGGAGCAGTTTTTTGTGGGCAAGTTTTTCCTCACTGGAACCGAGTGTCTAAGGACAGAGGGTGTCACTCCTGTAAAGCCCTCTAAAGCTAAATGTGTTTGTGACTTTGGACTATACAAACTTGATTTGATTTGACTTGATTTATGCTGCTCACAATACTAATTGTTATAAAAAATATTGATTGCTGCAGCTTTAAAGATTTGTTATATTTAAACATATTTTTCAATTAGGACAGCGATCTTTGACTTCATACAGAACTGTTCAAAACTACTACAATACGTCCTCTGTCCATCTCGATCCTGACTGCAGGTGACCAGCGATTGTTCCACCCTCTTTGTGGATGGTAGTGAATCAAGTTTGGGTAACACCTGTGCAAGGGTGGAGTTTCTATTGGGCACACTCCATGGCTCTGTGTGCCTAGAGGTGTGGGCTCCCTCTGTGCCCCTGCGAGTCTCCTTGGCAGACCCCATTCTCAATGCCATTGATGGATGGAACCACTTCACAGAGACTGGGTAGGACATAGCCCCAAACCCCAATGTGTCTCCACTGTGTCTCCTCTTTCTCTTTGCAAACACACTGCGAGTCTGTTCACACCTTGTATTGCATTTGGGTGATCCGATTACAAATGGACAGCTCTACATATGTTACACCTGGCAGAATGTGTCTCCAGTGACCGCTTAAGCAATGTTATATTCCATTTTGGTCTCACACACAAAAAAGATTTTATGGTCCTTGTGTGTGTCTTGTCTCCTCAGGTGTGTGCCGGTGTATCAGCGCTCTTCAGTCCAAGTTCTGACTCAGTTCACAGCCCAGGACTCCCACAGCAGAACCACACATCTCCTGGGCTCGTCTGATTGGTTCGTGGATGTTACCGAGCTGGTCCTTAACTTGCTGAAAATAGAAGATCCTCTAGTGGCTCGCCTTGGCAGAGAGAACAACTTGATTGGTTTACAACCAGGAAAGACATCACTCAATGTAGGTGATCATCGTCATCAACATCATCATCATCATCATCATCGTCGTTATCTCACTCCCCCCCCCTCCCTCTCTCTCTCTCTCTCTCTCTCTCAGGTCATCTCAGAGCAGTGGGATGGTGTGCTCGGTAGATGTGATATCACTGTGACCTCTGACCCTGTTACCCCCGGGGACCTATCTGTGCAGGTGGTCAGCGGCCTTGGCATGTCAGTCATGGCAAATTCCGCCCACCCTTCCATGATCACAACAACAGTGACCGCCTATAACATCCTGTACAACCATAAGCAGGTGAGAGAAGGGTTGATTTCAGACGTCTTCACCGTAATCCTCACATGAAGCAGATACCCAAATAACAGTGAGTGTGACACAAGTATTACCTATTACCCGGACACTATAACATGGCTCATTTAGTAGCATTCTTGATGGATTAAGGTCCAAATCTTGACATTTTAGTGTATGAAATCTAAATATTGTGTGCATATCTACCTCCCTCTACTGGTTGAAACCCGGCTATTGCAATTGAATTTTTTTATTGGCTGATCTGAAGGCAGGTGATGTATATGGTGGCCAAAAAACCAAGCTGCCCTGACAATATTTAAACCTACACAAGCCTAAACTCCCATAACCCCAATACAACTTCAGAGTCATGACATACTGGTCCAGACCAATGACAGTATAAAGAATGGACAGCACAAGTGATGTCGCCACAGGTTTCTGATGCGCTGTTTTGAAGCCAAATATATGAGGCACTGGGAACTGCCGTGTTGGCTGTACCGTCTCTTACACCTCACAGCTAATCTAAATATATAATATAACAAAGACACAGATCATTGATGGGCCTCAAACAAGCCATCTGTAACAGCAGCTACTTGTCAATCAAAACTGTTATGCTGTCAATCATTTTAACTTTTAAGCATTAATATCATTTGAACAGGTGAGTTGTATATAAATTCAAATTCAGTACAGTTGTCATGAACAGGCTATTAGCTATAGAGACCAAAACTGTTTTTGTACCAGGCTGTAAACATGTTTATTTCTGATGTGAAGTTGGATTTTAACGTGGGGACTTATGGAAATTGAAATATTCTGTTGCCAGCCTCAAGTGGATGTTTGAGTAGTTACAGTTTTTGGCACACTTGAGGTTGCACCTCAGTCCAGACTGAAACTTGACTAGCATTGAAAGAAATACCATGACATTTTTGTGTTTTCACTGCTGACTTTCCCTGCAAATGTGTTACATGAAACAACTCCAACAATGACAAGGACAACAGGAGTCAAGGACAGTATTTCTTTTCTATTTCTTTTTCTGATGGTTGTGTATGACATGAACCTGTTGGTGTACCGATGGGATTAGTCTTATGGAAAAGTGCATGATACTGTATTTATGGAGACAACAGGTACACATGAAGAAAGTGCTGAGTTTATATCAGCAGCAAAATACATAGATCTAACATGGTTCTTGCTAAAATCATATATGTTATAAAAGCAGGGAGCATTTTGCTAGTCTTGGTTAAGGCTGCTGTTTTTTGAATTTACTGGCTGATAGTTAAAACCAACTGGCTTACAATTCAGAAGACTTTTGACATCTGATCATCTTTCTATTGTATCTCTCCAGGAGGCGTCCATCAGCGTATGGCTCCAGTTCAGTGATGACACCGCCTCCCTCCTCTCCTCCTTCAGTGACCTTCCCTTTTTCCTGCATCTCTCCTCATTGGCTGAGACAGTGGTCATGGTGACATCTGGCCCAAGCCAACGCATCTTTGCTCAGGGCGACGGAGGAGGGCCTTTACTGCGTGCAGAACTTCTGGTTTCAGCTTGCACTGACCAGCCAATCACCTCCAACTCTATCAGTGAAGGTGAAAGGGATTGGATGGACAATGGAGGAAGAGGCTGGACCAGGAGGCTGGCTAGAGGATCTGGCTGGATAAGAGTAAACCTAGACCTAGGCTTCCAGCAGCCAGTGGGGGAGAAGAATGAAGATGGTGAGGAGTTTGAGTTTGACATTTCAGACACACTGGTTGAGTCAGACAGTGACATCTATGTATCTAACTTTGACGACGATGAAAGTGGGAACGTAAGCAGTGACTACTCTGACAAAATGAGTGGGAAGATGATCGATAGAAACTGGAACACAGTGGGGAGCAGAGGGATGGTCAGTCGGAACAATCTGGAAAGAGCTATGCTGATCCCGAGTCAGGAGGAGAGTGTGTACTTCTCCCCGAGCCAAGAGAAAGAAGGAGAAGGGGAGAACGAGGAGGATGGAGGGCAGGGAGTTCAAGAGCTGGAGGTTGGTGTGGGCGCCGTCCTCTCTCTGCTCTGTCTCTCTGCCATCCTCTTCCTGGCAAACTGTCTGCCCTGTGCCCTTCGAGACAGGAAAAGGAAAATGAAAGAGGGGGAGAGGGAAGTAGAACTGGAGGGAGGCACAAAGGAAGATGAGGCAGAAGAGAAGAAGAAAACAGAGGAAGAGGACAGAGAGGCAGAAGAAAGAAAGAAGACAGAAGGTGAACACAAGATAAAGCAGCCACAAGAGGAAAACAATAAAGATGATGTAAAGGAAGTAGAGATCATTTGTTGATATACGCTCAGGCTAAGTTGAATATCACAAACCACTGGTCACTTTAGAACAATCACAGCAAAGTCAGTATTGGAACACTATTAAACAGACTAAAGCATCGCTCTCTTGAGCACTTTACAGACTGTGATCACTCTGCTCAATATATATTTTTGTCACCCAAAGTAAAACATTTTTTTTCCAGGGTAATTGTGTTGCATCACTTGGCTTGCTTAGAATGATGTGACGCATATAGCATATAAAATTCTCAGCTCAAGTTGAATCACATAGGCCCATTTCATTCCATCTAGTCTTTAAGCCCGGGGGCCAATCACGGCATATCTGTAGATGTGACAGATAATGAAAATAAAATCGTTATAGAACAGTACATTTGTATGGAGCTTTTATTGTTCATTTTTATATTTTTTAAATGTTAGTATTGGCCCCTGGACAGCTTCACATGGTCAAACCTGGCCCTCTTTCAGAGAAGTTTGGACAGGCCTGCCATACAGTGTAAATATGCTGAATAATAACTTTGTATGTAGAAAGTGTACGTGGAACCTGAATGTTTTATTTTCAGAACAGGTCATGTGTCATGTCTTCTGTCTTCTGGTTTCAGTGTGTTTCAAATAAAATGTGCTGTATGAGGCTTTCTGCTTTTTAAAGGACTGGTCCTGATAAGAACGGAAAGACTCAAATTGACACAGGTTTACTGCAAAGAGATGTTTAGACTAACTACGTGATCTATCTAATACTTTAGGAACAAACATATAGAGCGAACATATAATTCAAATTTCTAGTGAAAATGTGACAGCTGAATTGTCCTTGTCCAACGATGAATTGCCCAGCGTTAAAACGTTGAAAGAGCCCCAGCATAGTCAAATAAATAGATATTGCAAACGTATCCCTCGTAAGCAGAGTGGCGCAGCGGAAGCGTGCTGGGCCCATAACCCAGAGGTCGATGGATCGAAACCATCCTCTGCTAGTTTTATTTTCTTCACTGTGATCAACGTCGGTCTCGTTTCTTACACGCGCCTAATTCAACACTGACAGCTTCGTTGGAATCGGTACTAATAAATTATAAATCCTTTAAGTAATTTCACAAATACAAAATTGGCTCGCGCGCACACATCTGTGGATACGTCATCACGATACGACATACACCATACGACACCATTGTTAACACACCGGTCACCTCACCTCACAACCAAAACCTCCATGTAACGTTAGCATTAAGTCTGTTAAGACTTAAAAGGCTTTTTATGGTTATATACCGAATGAACTGTGTAGTGTGTGGGTTTGTTTGACACGCGACTGGCTAACTTTGGTGACGTCAGACAAACATCAAACGTTATGGACATGCGGAGGCCCGCAGGGGTCATCAGAAAAACAAGACCGGCACTGTAGACAGTGCACTCCAGGTTTACAACCCACGGGCACACTGAGGGCCTATGATGTCACTTTACAATAAGAAACAAGCTGCAGTCATTAAGTACATAAATAAATTCAAAGAAATTTTGTCTGTGCCTCATAAAATGTTTATTGTGTATATTAACAAAATATAATCGACCTGTTCACAGTACAAAATCATTTCAAGCCAAACATGGACACACCGGCTCATGGTGCTGTGGGACATACAAAGACAGCAAAGATTCAGTCACACCTTGAAGACGCGACTGTATCAAGGGTATGATGCTCCTGCTGGTGTTTCTAACATTTCTTATAATCCTGAAAAGTTACTTCTTGGCATTTTTCACTTGAAATGGCATGATTGGTCTCTTTTGTTTACAGTAAACATATACGTTTCAAAATGATTGATTATTTAAAAAGAAAGCACATCATAATGAAATGTGAACTCTTGTTTTCAGTCACTTTAATGTTCACACACCACTGAATCCTCTGCAGAACAGTCTGTTAGTTAAACACTTTACAGTTTATTAAAGCAACATTATGTAACGTCTGTACAATAAAAAACAGTTTAAAAACATTTTGATGCCACACTGAGGTTTGATCAGGTGACTTAGTCATTCCAACTGTAACTTTGGGCTCCGTTTCAGGAGAAGTAGGCTACATAAGTCACACACCACCAACTGTTTGACTGATTTTGGTGAAACTGGATCATATTTTATGGAGAAAATAATTTCTGGTTTTCCCTCTGATGTTCTCCTGCTGGTCCGCCTCAACTCAATGTGTCAATGTGATTTGCAGGGTTTCCTGATGGACAGTGCGGAAAACTATAGCTGCTGTTAGCTCAGTTAGTTGGGCTCTGTGAGATCAGAGCACCAGGGGTCTGTTAGTGTTTGTACTACAGGGGTTTTGGACCACTTGGAAGAAGAAGAGGAGGTTTACAGGCCCGGGGAGCTACTGGAGTTACTCCTGGACTAGTAGGTAATATTAGCTGGCTGCTCTGTCTTGTGTTGATGATTTTGCTTGACATTTGGCTGTTAGCAAAGTTGTTAACTCCCTACTTTTTGATCACATTAAAATTTAATTTCTACAAAGTAGACATTTGATTTGACCCCATTTAGCACAAGTCAAGTCTAGATGACATTACAACCTACACCGTTCCAAAGCATACCACAATCAACATACCACTTGTAGAAAACATGAATCACAGTGAACATTGTGTCTGATTTTGTTTTTATAGATCAGCTTATTACTGCATGGTACTGTAATGATTCAAATGAGTTGGCATTGAAGCTGCATTAAATGAGAGCAGTGATTGGCTGGAACAAACTACAGTAGTCAGTAGTGACGTGAAGTACACAAGCTGAAGAATGTAAAACAATGGTTTGGTAATTGAGCTGTGCGCTGATCGCTGTGCAGTGTTCAGTGTCTGAGAGACAGATGATACGTTGTATTGCTGCCGTACTATTCAATAGTAGTGGTGTGCAAAGAAAACACTCCACAGTGTGTGTGATCAGCCTAATCCTCCTCTGGCCTGTGGTCCGCAGCCGGTGGCAGACTGCTGGTGTGTCCTCAGGTTGCAGATCCAAGCGAACCTCTTCCCGCACTGCTCGCAGCTGTAGGGCTTCTCCCCAGTGTGAACCCTCTGGTGCTTCTTCAGGTTTCCGGCCTCCGAGAAGCGTTTCCCACAGGTGTCACAGCGGAAAGGTTTCTCCCCTGTGTGCACCCTTTCGTGGGCCTCCAGATTGGACAGGCCGGAGAAAGCTTTGCCGCAAGCTCGGCATACGTAGCTCTTCCTGCGTCGCTCCCCATGCAGAGCACCAGCTGCCTGGTTTTTACTGTGGTGTGCCAGGAGGCTGGCCTGATGCTGTGTGGCAATAGCCACCTCAATGCTGGCCAGTGCAGCTGCATTTCCCCTGGCAGGTAAAGCTGGCTGTGGAGCCAGTGTGGAGCTCATAGTCCTACTGGTTGAGCTGATGCTTGTTTTATTAGCACTGTCAGCTGCAGTCTGTGCAGAGGGAATTCTGAGTTGCTGCTGATAGATCCTGTTGCTGTTACGATGCTGCTGCTGCTGCAGTAGCTGGGCACGTCTGATCATGGCTGATGTTCTGCTCCATGGATGCTGGGAAGATGGAGCCTGCATCTTCAAAGGTACAGACACAGAGGTCCCTGCAAAAAAAACACGAAAAAAATAAAACAAGTCAGCACATATTCATGACAGCATTCTCTCAGAAACATGACACAGCAACCTGTGAAGCCTCTTCAATGGAAAGCAGACCATCTCTTACCTTGTGACGTCGATGGCTGGACGTGAACTCTGGATGCAGAGGAGAAACTCTGCCCTCCACTCACTGCTGAGGAGACTGAGCACTGTGGTTCAGATTCTACAATAATAACTCCATCCTGGTCACACTCGGCTGAGTCTTCAGTGGTGACAGAACACAAAGGGCCAGCAGGGGCTGATAGAGAGTCACTATCAGGGGCCCAGCGGGTGAAGAAGGTCTCCAGCTCAAACAGAGAGTACTCGGAGCTCAGAGGGTTGTCGTTACTGGATCTCTGTTGTTGTTGTGTGTTGGAGCTGACTGGTGTGTTGGTGTCTGGTACCCTCAGCTGGACCGCCAGTACAACACTGGACTCTTGTGATGTTACAGGGGGCGAATGAGGTGCTGCAGACTGGAGGGGTGCAGAGAAGAAATGACAACTCCATAAATTCATTAAAAATCAATAGAAACATGCACAGATGAACTGACGTGATACAGGTTTAGAGCACTTAAATATGTGTACATTCAAATACCATGTGACCTTTCCTATGTCCTGCCCCTTTTCACTCTGTGATCCAATAACAAGCAAGCATTTTTAAAAGTTCCTCCTAAATACCTTCCTGTACTTAGATATGCTGCTACTTAAGTGACTACCTATACAGAGTCAAACTTAAAGTTAGATAACTTTGTAAATTAGCTAGCTAGATAGCTAATTTTAGCCATAAGCTGTAACTAGTTAATGACTGAAGTAGATTAGCTCGCTAGTTAGCCACAGTTTTGTGAACATTAACCATGAAATATATTTAGCTGGCTTGTAAATGATATAGATTTGCTTCCTAGTTAACAAGCATTCTGCTTTAATTAGCTATAAGATGTCACTGTTGAGCTAATGATGGATGGAAGACTAGTGACCACTTTGTGGAAACCATAAGAATAAAGTTTACTGGGGTTCTGACCAATCACTGCTCAGTGATGGAGTGAAAAGGGGCAGGGCTTAAAAAAAGGGCAACTGTTTCCCTTAAAAGAGGAGATTTAGAGGAGTCGCAATTAGCTTAGCTTAGCATTATAGAGTAGAAGCAGGGAGAAGCCGCTAGTCTGGCTTTGTCTAAAGGTCGCAAACACACTACGAGTAGCAACATGAATAGATGTCACAGATTGTGTTTTTATGAAGCAGATTTTGGCAGGATGTTGTGATTTTGTCAATCATAAAGTCTGTATGCCAAGAAAAAGTCCCCTACGACCACAGCGTTTCATTTGAACATTATGTTTGTGTACTGATTAATCAAACAACATGTTAATTACAGTTACAGAGCTCTTGGTAGGTGTATATTTTCACTTTGGACAAAGTCAGGATGTTTTGTCCTGCTTTCAGACCTCATGCTAAGCCTAACATGGCTTTAATATGGTCTAATCTCCCTGGCTTGGAGATGAGGATGTGGAATTTAAGTGGACATCTTGGTATTAATCTGCACTCACAGAGATCAGCTCTTAAAAGTCTACAACACCTGCAGATGCAATTCAAAAATCAATCATCCTTGACTATAAGTTCTGCAGCTCATCTCTTGGCTGGAAAACTGTAGCTGGTTGCTTACACTACACGCAATAACACTGTCCGATCACGGAAAATGGAACGAATCTACGTTGAGGGCTCATATATGGTAAATATATGAGTTAGGTTTGATAATAATATTGTGTCACAATTTTGTAATGTTTTGTCATGTTAGAATAAAAACACAAATTCACATGTTGAGTTGTTAGAAAGTTTTAATGATTTACACGCAGAGTGGACATCGAGCAAGACTTTACAAAATTGTGACACAATAGAAAAAAAGCTTGTGTTACATTTACAGTATATGTTGATGCTACAGCGGCATGTAATTTACATGAGTCACACTAAGACATAAAACAAAGAAACAAAAGATGTATCTGAGATGAAGTATCGTATAACATGTCCACTGGAAGAACCTGATTAAAATATGTGAACAACATCAACAGTCTCTACTCTGCTCTCTTTCTAACACAAATATTATATTTAGAATTGACTATATCCAGTCACTTACACTATATTAAAGGTCCAGTGTGTAGGATTTAGTGGCTGATTGTAGCCAACGGAATACCTCTCGTTCGATCCCCTTAAATGTTACACACTGGACCTATAAACCACTGTCAACTCCACTGACCATTAAGAGCCTTGTAACAGCACAAAGGCCCTGCCGTCAGTCTGTTCCTGGCACGCTTTCAATGTGAAAAATCTGTCCAGACACTCTTGACACGACAGCAAGTCAACAAGAAGAATCATGATGTACTCAACACTCTTGCTTTCAGATTGAGCGTTCACAACTTAAAGCTGTAAGTGTTTAAACGCTTTAAACAAACTAAAGTGAATGCATCTGTCATGTAGGAAAACGCCTGCGGACACTTTGGATATTGTCACTGCTCTGGGAAAGCAACTACAAGCCTGTCCTGCTCTGGATATTTGTCATATTTAAAAATCTCAGGTTGATAGATGTCTTAAAAAGCTGGTGTTGATTTTAAAAACAATCCTGTTTCAGGCACACACAAAGACTGCTGACCTGTTCTACATCAGTGTTTCTGAATGTTGTCTGTCCTCACTCCATCCAGGACGTCACTCTGATTCGTCTTTTAGGATTGCATGTGACAAATACTGTACATTGAAATGGAAGAAATTGAATAGATTGGCCATCTCTGACCGTAGACTCAGTCATTTGAACTTGTTCATCTATGAAGCCTCAAGTCTCATCTGTAGCGAGTGAACACAGCTCTACACTGAAATGCTCGCTGCCTGATTTTAAAGCTCTTTAAAGGACAGCATTGACTGAATGGATAGCTGTCATGTCTGCAACTATTTTATGCTGCTGTCTGTCTTGGCCAGTTGTCAGCTGGTTAAATAAATAAAAATGAATAAATAAAAAGGTGTTTTCGTACACAGAAATAAAATAAGAAAAGATGTTCAGGAAATGTCTTTTGTTTTAGTTTTGATATGTGAATTTGGTCAAATTTTTCAACAAGCATGAGGAGACTGCCTCCAGTGTGTTTGTATTGTAATACACATTCTGAGAGACCTGTCATACCTGTCATAACAATCAAACTAAACATTTAAAACACTAAACATCATTTTAAAAACTGAAATGAGCAGACCGGCTGAAACGAACTGAACTAAAAACAAAAATGAACATAACATGTTAACATGTGACTGTACTTCACTGATGAACACTGACTGCAGATACATCCAGCCCTCCTCGATAATTATGTTATTATTGTGTTCATCTGACACTCAGCTGACACCTTTTTTCATCTGAGAGTGGACATGAATTGAGAGGCTGTCTGTCACGGCTGTCTGGCTCTATACTAAAGTGACTGATCATTTAAAGGTCCAGTTTGTGTGTGTGTGTGTGTGTGTGTGTGTGTGTGTAAAATTTGGGGCTTCTATTTTCCTGAATCCTGAATGAGAATCTTTTTATTTCAGTTAGTTAAAAAAATTATACTTTTATATCTACAGTAGGAGCTGGGTCCTCTTTCATGGAGGCCGCCATGTTGGAACACAGTGTTTCTACAGTAGCCCAAAACAGACAAACGTAAGTTAGCTAGATAGGTATCCTCCTTTACACTAAGAAGGTGAGGGTGATGTGAGGAGATTGCGATGCAGCGATTAGACCACAAGATGCAACTAATAAGGCATGATATTAATTTAGGGGGTTTGAATGCTAACAGCATGTTAATGTCCTGTCTACGTTTGTGGGTGGTGTCTCTTTTGGTGTTTTTTCAGGTTGCTGGGGTCAGAGAACCTCTCGGGGCAGAGTGAGCACTGGTATGGCCTCTCCCCGGTGTGGATGTTCTTGTGGATCTTCAGGTTCCAGAACTGGGAGAACTTTTTGCCACAGATGCTACAGCCGTACGGCCTCTCTCCTGTGTGTGTCCTGAGATGGGATTCTAAATTAGCTGGCGAGCTGAACGCTTTACTGCAGAACCTACAGATGCACATCCTCTTCCTGGGGAGTTTCTGCTGTACGTCAGTGCTGCTATAATTTCTCTGAGCCTGGCTTTGACCCGGGTCCAAGAACTGTGGGGGACCCTGTGTCTGACCTAAAACCTGAATGGGGCTGGACTCCTCTGACAGATCAATAACAGAAGGCTGCTGCTGAAAGGACACAGAGGTGTGGAAGCCTCTGGAGCTTTCAACAGCCAATCCCCTTCCTGCTGAATTCTCAACAGCCAATCCCCTCCCAGAGCTGCCAGGCTCTGCCCCAATGAGTGTGGCAGACAGGTATGAGAGGGGGGCGCAGTGAGAGGACGGACCTGGCAGGCTGTCGTCATGACAATAACTATCCCCCCCGTTAGTCCACAGCGAAGAACGGCCATAGCTGACCTCTGAGAAGCCCCGCACCGACTCCTGCAGATCAGGCAGCTGATTGGTGGAGGTTTGCGTGGTTTCATCGAATGGGAGAACTGCTCTGTAGTCGTCGGTGCTTGACTCCACCAAGCCTGGACACAAAGAGAGAGATACCATCACACTCACAGGAGTCTGGACTGTTGCTACAGAGAGACAAAGGATGACAGACTGTTCCTTCAGTGTGTGACAGAAATGCATGAACACAAGTGACAATCTGATATATTATTACTGATGCTGTGACCATGTTGCAAGTTGCTTTTACAATGTTTAATCTACTTTGAAGCAGGAGTCTTCCTGTAAATGCATCACAGAGGACCTGTAATCCCAAATAACATGTCAGCATGCTTCATGTTAAATTTCTAACATGGTGACTGAAAGTGTTTCTGTGAAGCCAGGCTTTAAACGATTGTGTCAAAGACATGACAGCTGATTCAGGACTGAGGAGATCTGATCTGCTGCTGATGTTTGTATGAGAACGATAAACTCTTTCACATCACACTCAAGATGCTCCAAAGAATGGACCATATATTGTAACAAAACATAAAAATAGTAGTTAAATTAAAAGTAAAAACATTTCAATTTTCTTTGCCCGTTCAGACCCTTGATGTAATTACAACAGATTAATGACATTAGCAGCAACAACAACATTAGCTAAGGTATATTAGCATCATGCTAAACATTCCGACATGTAACAAGGACAAATCATCTGACATCTGCGGATAGTGGGGGTCGCAAATCACTGGCACCGTTGTTTTGGGGGACATGGGTTGAGATGTTGTCCTAGGAGATACCCTGTTCACCGTCCTGCAGCACCGCCCAAGCACCAGCCTCTGTGTCTGGGAATTGAAGGCAATGTGGTAGTACTAAAAACTGTAATTCCTTGAGCAGCCACTTGAGGCTGGCTCCAGAAGTGAGTCAGTCTCCATAAGTCCCCATGTTAAAATGTCCAACGTTCACAGCAGAAATAAACATGTTTACAGCCTGGTACAAAAAACAGTTTTGGTCTCTATAGCTAATTTCCCCGTTCATGACAACTGTACTGAGGGTGAATTTATATACAACTCACCTGTTCACATGATATTAAGATTTATAGTTATGTAGAATTAACAGGTGCCCTTAAGCTACATGGCTGCCCTTCACTCCACCATCTGTGTATCTATGAGCACTTTGTGTGTGTGTGTGTGTGTGTTCTATTCCAACATGAAGGGACTACAGCTTTCCTGTCCCTGGACCTTGAAAGTGTACGTAGTTTTTTAAGGGTGATGTAATTGGATGCATCCACTCACCTTCCTGTATGCTGAGGCCCGTCTGGCTCTGAGTCCCTGTCACTGGCTCCACCTCCTCCACCTTCACCAACACCACATCTTGCTCATCCTCCTCCTTCTTCTGCGCACACAATAAAGAGAGGAAAACGTTGGAGGTTACTGCACCACAGCTTCACTCCAAACACATGGCAGCAGAAGGTTTGAATCACATTTGTTTCAGTGGAGATTAAACCACAGTAGAGCTAATGTGAGCTCATTACAGACACACATCAGACTACAGAGTAGCTCACAATTCTCTTTATTATAGTCAGGCAAAAGAAATATTGATCTATGCAGCTTCAATAAGCCATTTATATTTTAGGACATGAAAAGGATTCTTCAGTTTATGTAAAACACAAAAGACAATTTTGGTTGATACGTTACTATCATTATTTATGAGCTTTAAGACCTGAGACAGCTGTGTGAAGCACATCATAACTGTTGTACTATTTATTCATAGATTATACATATCAATGTGACCACTGGTTCATAGGAACTACTTTAGACTCAACAGTTTGTCACTGTTGTGTCATCACTGCTGTACACACACTGGAGCCAAAACATTTAAACAGAGTGGCAACCTCTGTGGCTGTGTAGTGAAGCCACCACAGGAAGTGCCAAAAACTGCAGTTCCTCAAACGTCCACTTGAAGCTGGCTGCAGAATTAGTCCGTCTCCATGTTCAAATGTCCAACGTTCACAGCAGAAATAAACAGGTTTACAGCCTGGTACAAAAAACAGTTTTGGTCTCTATAGCTAATTTCCCCGTTCATGACAACTGTACTGAGGGTGAATTTATATACAACTCACCTGTTCACATGATATTAAGGCTTAAGGTTATGTAGAATTAACAGGACTGACAGGTGGGCGTTGTTACTGAAGGCCAACCTCAGCTCCACCACAAACTGAGCATCACAACAGCGCTTCAGAGACTGTGTTTATTCAGTCTATGGTTTGAACCAGCTCTTAAAGCTTGTTTGACATAATGAGGACTGATCCTGACACTGATTGTCTGCCTCACACACATACACACACAGTATGACTCATTTCATGCTATAGAGACACACTGAAGGCTTCAGGATGTAATTTAGTTCTTAAACATCTCACTGTGCTCCTCTTCATAGCAGTGCATCAATGTGATTACACTTATCTGAGATGAAAAATCATCAACATTCCAGTTAAAAGCAAGTTTTATTCCAGAAATGAAACGTTGCATACAAAGTTTCAACTATAAGACAAAAGTGTTACAATTTACTCCTCATCGACGACAAGGACATGGAAACCATTTTCAGACAGTACTTAAGATACATTCCAATCATATAACCCATAAAAACACACACGTAATTTATTTGGACTTAGTCCCACACACCTGCCACAATTACACACTACAGCAACAAATGTGCATTCACTGCTGAAAATAGTCCCCCGACAAATGCACCATTTCCTCCTGTTTGTGCTGAGCAACAATGAGCAGCTTTTAGGTAAATTAGTGTCTTTAAAAAGATTTAGGACTTCAGTAAGAACCAATGAGCTCTGTGTGCTGAGACAAACACAATGTTGGTTTGAGTCTGCTGAGAGTATCAGACTTTCCTGATAGGCGTTTGGGGGTAACACACAGATCATATTTGAAAATCTCCCACATGTAATGCCCCAGATGGAGGCAAAGTATCGAGCACCTTTAGGACAGAAGTTCAACATGTTTCCACAGTGCAAAGCTCCAGCTGTGTGCCGCGTCATCCTGGTTGGGCCAATCCAAGCGTATGTACAGCAAACAGACAAATGAAACTACACACTTCAGGTCTATACACCACAGGACTCCAACTTATTCTTCACCACCACCCCAACCGTTTTGAGGTTAACTCTGTCTGTCCCACTTATTTCTCTACAATTAAAAGTGATGCACGGCATAAATAAGATAACATGGGACTGATCAATCTACAAATCAGATTACATTGTATTCAATTGTGTTACATATTCATATCACATTCAGGTTTTTTGTAACATCTGACGAAAAAAAAAAGCGATCACGTTCCCTCACACTGACAGCGTCTCCATCCCTGACTCCTCCACTCTGTTTTGTGGCCACCTGTGACACCAGAATGTGACACCACATGTTGCTGCTTGACCCAAGTCGTCACTGTCCATCTTCTCACTGTATGTGTGTGCGCGCTTGAGAGAGAGAGAGAGAGAGAGAGAGAGAGAGAGAGAGAGAGAGAGAGAGAGAGAGAGAGAGAGAGAGAGAGAGAGAGAGAGAGAGAGAGAGAGAGAGAGAGAGAGAGAGAGAGAGAGAGAGAGAGAGAGAGAGAGAGAGAGAGAGAGAGAGAAAGAGAGAGACAGAGACAGAGACAGAGAGAGACAGAGAGACAGAGAGACAGCAGCGGTGTGTTGCTCCCCCCGTTGATTCCATCCTCAGGATGATGGTTAAGTCCCTGGTGCTGATGAAAATGTGACGAGGACACTGCAGAGACATCGTAACTAAATTCAAATCCAAAAGCTGCAACACTTCAGAGGCTAGAGGCAGAAATCACATTGGTGTGTCAAACAGTAAAAAAAACTGTTGAGGTCCAAAAGATTTCAAACGGTCCAAAAGTCTTTGCTGGGTGATTACACTCCACAGTGACTTCAGGTCTGTCCCAGGATCTCCACTTCAGTGTAAATTTCAGGGTGGCTCTTCTGCTGGTGTGTTTTCAGGTTTCTGATCCAGGCGAAGCCTCTGCCGCACAATCCACAGTTGTATGGTTTCTCTCCGGTGTGAACTCTCTGGTGTTTCCTCAGGTTCCCGGCCTCAGAGAACGTCTTCCCACAGGTGGAGCAGCTGAAAGGCTTCTCCCCTGTGTGGACACGTTGGTGGATCTCCACCTTCTTTGGCCGGTTAAACGCCTTGCCACAGTAAGCGCAGACAAACAGTCTTTCCTTGGCGCCAGGACGATTTTTGCCACCGCTGCTGCTGTCACTGAAGGGCTGGGAGGAGGGGAGGAAACTGGGGCTGTAACGAGTCCAGCCGTTTATTGCGGAAGAGGTCGACGGGAGATCAGCCGCCGCCATCGTGTACGAACAGGACGGCCTCCTTCCTTCCGCTTCAACCTCGTCAAAAAACTCCTCCACCAACAAATCTGCGCTTTTATCATCAGTCTCACACAACACGTCACACTGAGAGTCACTGCTGCTGTCTTCAATATACTGCTGTGCGTTTACTGTTTCCTGCAGTGAGTCTTTGCCTTCAACTGAGGCACTGAGTTCACAGTTAAGGAGAGGAGAGGAGTCACTGACCTCCACTCCTCTGCTGCTGTTGCTGCCGCCACTGCCGCCGATACGCCTCGTCCTGCTGCTCTGGGTCTGCGATTGGTTCTGGGAATGGCAGGAAGTGGACTGGGTGTCCTGCTGTTCAACGCTGGATCTCTGTCCTGTAGCTCCACAAGGGACGCACTCCACCACTCCTTCACAGAGACGATGCGGGGCAAAGAAGGGAGAAAAAACTGAATTGTTAGTACTTCAGCCTCACAGCCTCTACATTTATTGATACTAAGTCAATAATAATCACCATTTCATCATGATGTACATTTCCAAGCACTTTGTCAGTACACTTCCTGTTTTTTTTTTGTTTTGTTTTTTTGCATACAGATGATTTATTTTTGTCTCTTTCACAACATGAGCATTATCAAAACAAGCCGCATCATAAATATGATGAAGAACAGCCTGTGTCCTGGCAGCTTGTGTCCTGGTCAAGCTGAAGAAACGTGCAAACGGGCCTCCCTGACCTCGTTACTCAACCCCTGATGAACTGATCGCAGTCAAAGAAGTGCGCACGGCCTCTCAGCTCTCCATCACCGCAAACCTGATTTTGTTGTACTGTGACTGCTGCATGACATCTAGTAGGATGTATCAAAGTGGACTCACTCATCTCTAATTTATTTAGAGCTTTACTTGTTATGTTCTGTTGTTTTGTTTGTACACCTTCTTTGTTTATTAATTACTGTTTACGTTAACCATAAATTCATTTCAGCGTAAAAACACGTGCGCATCACTATCCCGGGCCTGTTTTGTGTTCAGCGTTATTTCTTTAAAATCTCAAACATCCAAAAGTTAAAGTTACTACAATAACAACAGGCAGTGGTCATTTTTCAGTTACTTTTATTGTTTGTTTTGTCGTATATTTCCTTAGATTCAGCATGTTATAAAGTTATTATACTTCAGTTCATTACATGTCTTAGCTGACGCTGAAAGCCAATGTGTGAGAGGGGGCTGCCCCACAACGCGCCGGTTAATATGAATATGAAGACGTCATCAATTACGTCAAGGAGGTACCAAGTCAAAGGGGGAATAAGCAGAATATTTAATTTTGTTTCTGTTATTTTCTGAATGGTGGGGAACATGGAGTTGGTGTTGTGTTCAAACGCCATGGGAAATTTGTATCGTTTTATTTTATTGCATATAAAGATCAGTTTCTTGTGGAAGCCAGGGGAGATTGCTGTGTGCTGTTAATTTGATTTCAGTACGGGTTCATTTTCCTTAGTTCTTCTATAAATATTTCTGGTTGTTTTTTGATGCTTTTCACATTTTACTCTGGCAACCTTACATGGGACACAAACCAAAGCTAGACATGAGGCGCAGCAAATCGGTCTTTCAACCAAAGCTCTCCAAACCATCAGGCACTCACAAAAACAAAGAAGTTTGATTTAGCTTGTATTAGAGTTGAGATAGTCTTGGTTTCAGACTTTCATGCTGACTGTGGAGGTTTGAATGACAGCCACAGCATGACATCAGTTTCAAAGAGGTTTGATCTGGCTTCTCTGCAGGTCACTTTGTTTTTTAGCCGACATCCCTGCATCCCTGTTGTCTTTTTACAGCAGAGCTGGATCCTGTTTGAATGTGGCCTACAAGAGAACCATGAACAACGTGCTACAAGGAACAACATGACTGAGGACAATTAAAATGTGCGGAAACCCTCGAGAACTCTGTCTGCAACAACACGTATGGTGGCAGACTGGAAGAGACACCGTTTGGCCTGCACGCATGTGACAACTCTGTTAGCAAAAAAAAGAAAAGCACGCTGAGAGCCGAAGAAACTGACGGCAGGTGGCTGAACACATTCTGCTATAGGCCTGTTTGTATTGCTTTAAACCAATCACGGTTGTCTTGGGTGATGCTACATTCAGGGTAGACCTCTATGCACGTGCATCAGTACTGTGTGTACTCACCATCATCTCCTATAAGCGGCACATCCTGCTCTGTTTCTGCAACTCGCGACATGTTTGTGTCCACCTTCTCCTCCTTCACCAACAGATCGTCTGGCTCCACCAGCTCTACGTCTGGAGACTGCATGACAAGAAGGGTTTGTCACTCAAAGTGTGTGAAAGCCAACACCATATAACATCACTCTCAAGGGCAAAACACGTCCGTTAAGCATCACGTATGCAGTCCTCCTTCGTGGTGTGCGTCTTACCTTCCTCTGGATGCTGTCAGAGTGGATCAGCTCACTGGTTGCATTTCCTGCAGCAGCTCTGCCCGTCCACAGAGACACTTCCATCTGCTGCTCAAACACGCCACCTACACAGAAACAAGAGAAACATCCATTCAGAAACCCTGACGTGTTATATTCAGAGATCTGTACTCACAGTGTCAGTGAAACGCTGTGTGTCATGTTATTATTGTAGCAGAGACAAGGACTCAAGTCTGCAATCTAGACGAGATTTGACTAAAGCTGCATTCAGACAGGATCTGGCGCTCTGACCATCTTTTGAGTGGTGGGTCGTCCGCTTAGGTTGCAGCGGTGCAGGCTGTAAGAATGTGCAAAAAAAAACACAAACGGTCTGCGGCGGAGAAGCCGGATCCAACTCCGAATGTAGCCAAAAGTAACACTGCAGCCACCATCAGACGATCAGAGCAGTCATAATAGCGGTCCTGGCTGTTTCACAGCGATTACGTTCAGCACAGATAGACACACCTCACCGCTGCACAACCTTTTGCCACAGCTCCTGATTCTGTCTGCCCAATCAGCCCAAGCCTCATAAGACTGGATGACATGCAGCATGTGACTGAACACAGAGCATGTCAGCTGTGTTGTGAACACAAAAAGCGTTGGATGATGCTAATGTTGATCTCTGTCTGATGTGAAGTAAGCAACTGTTAGCTAAAGTAACGCCAAAGTTTGACTTTTCTGTTCAGACACTGTTTTGAAATTAAACACAAGATCTCATACAACTATACACATCTGTGTCTGTACAAGCTCTGATGAGGAGCCCGGGAGGAAGCACTGATCTCTGAATCATGCATGTGTCTGTTCATGCCACAACAACTTCACAGCCTGCAAGCATGACCCAGCATACAAACACACTGAGTGACTGCTCAGAGTTGTGCAGTCCACAGCTAGTACTCTCCTCAGAGTACACCTCTGAGGCAAAAGCAGTGTACACCTGACCACAATGGGACCTATTGGAATGAGCGTAAAGCAATAATACAGCCACAATTTATTCATTAACAATATGTATAATAATGCAAATAGCATATTGCAGAGCTGATGTTGTGTCAATAGATTTCTATGTGTGGAGTTAGCAAAAAAATGTATTTTTAGCCATCAGGCAGCTAACTGTGATCACACTCACAAAGCTTCTAATTGTACATACCGGGGTGTGAACTACAGCAGGAGTGGCTGTTATGTCTGATGACTGGAGAATAAAAACAGAAAGCAGGAGAGCAACAACTCGCTCTGATCACTTCAGTGTTGGTCACCTCAGCGTGAAGATTTTACTACCTTGTACATCACATGACAAAACTCAACCCAGTAAGTGAGGTGGATTATTATTCTTATTATCATTATTATATAGTAGCTATAGGCATTATTAAGGATTATTGTTGTTATTCGTTTTAATAATAGGCACATACCATGATGAATTCAAGTAAATTAAAGCCCAGACAGACACAGAACTTCGCTATGTAGAGACAGATGTAGATATGTCATGTCATGCATGCTGAGAATGGCAACTATGATTTACAAACACACAATTAATAACATATGAATAATTATGACTATTTAGCTGCATCTTAGCCAAAGTAAGCGTTAGCAACAGTGTTGTTATCATATGGTTGAACTACTCTACGCAAACACACATTGAGTGTGTGTGTGTGTGTGCGTGTTACACAGTGACACTGATGGTTCGCTTGTTTTTACCGACTCTCCCGTGTTATTACCGCCGTCACTTACCGGTGGCAGTTGAGAGGTCTCGCAGCCGGTCCCCGGTGTTTATCTGAACCCTCGGTCTGTTGCTGTTCATGGCGCTCTCCCGGAGCCTCCTCTCGGCGTTCCCCCGAGCCATCTTGAGCTCCAGCAGATGTAGCTTCCTCTTTAGGGCCTTGTTCTCTCTCTGACACTGGGACATCTGTAAACTCACCACCGCGTAGTCGTCGTCCACCAGCTTACAGATCTCCGCCACCGCTGCGTTCGCCAGGACCTCCATGATGGAGGCCAGCTGGGTCTGGAAGGCCAGGCGGTTGGTCATTGTTCGTACGGACGGTGTCTCGCTGGCTGCTCCGTCTCTCTGAAACGTTGTTGGACTCGTGTCGGGGTTGGGGTGTGTTGGAGCTTTGGTTAAAACATCACAGCGGGGTGGAGACTGCGTGCTGAATGCTGAGCACGTAAAAGATGGCTAAGCTAAAGCTAGCTTCTGCTCGGCGTCCACAAGATGCCACTGCAAACACATGACGTCACTTCCTGATGACGTTTGATTTTCGTCATGTGATTTAAATATGAATTAATAACATCAGTCTTGCTTTATACCACATGTTTGTTTGCATTAAAATATAATTGAATATATCTACAATATATATATATTGATATATATTGATATATTGATATATATATTGATATATATATTGATATATATATTGATATATATATATATCTATATCTCAGATCTCAGAGGACCCCAGGAAGAGTAGTAGTAGTAGTAGTAGTATCAGACAAATTTGAGTTTCATTGTTCCAACGTTAGGCATATCATATACAAATGGAGAGCACTGACAAAGACTACAACTCTGCCTAGAAGTGGACAACCAAGAGACACAACAACAACTTTTGAGCAGCACTGTATGTAATTTGTTCCATCTCACACAGTTCCCATACTTTTCTAAGCCATATATTATATGTTGGTTCCATCTTATTGTGATGCATGTAATAGCAGCCCCCAGGAGTTTGTTTTACGGTAGCATTTTTCAACATGACAGGATAAATTGAGAGAACACTGGGCTTTGAAATCAATTTGATGTCACAGTGGCCACCAATGGTGACATGGTGTGATGTCCAGAATACCTTATGTGTCTGTAGAATGATGATTAGCCTCACCATCAGGCCCAGGTCCAGCTCTAGGGGACTGTGGGGGTGTGGTGTTTGCAGCACGGGGACCCCACAGAGTATGGTGCTTGCTCCTTTTCTCTGTACACATCAGACTTAAGACACAACACTGACAGCTGTCATCTACAGGAGTTGTCTGCTGATACAGCCATCGTTGGACATGTATCAGAAGGAAATGAGCAGGAATACAGGGGGTTCAACATAGACTGTCAACTGGTGCAAGCTCAACCACCTCCACATCAACTCCACGGCGTGGACATCCAAGCATGGAATATCGAGATGGGGGGAACATAAAAATACCTGGGTGTCTGTATGAATAGGTTCAAGCCACCTGAATAGGTAGATGGAATTGTGTTGTGAAATATATATTATTCATATATAGTGTGTAAGAAAAAAGAACAGATGCCTGTCAAAGAAAACAGATTTTTCATTTCATATTAAAAATGTTATAAAAATAAATAACCCAACTTCTCCTATGTGGATTCTTTTAGTTTCTAGCTGTGACAGCAGCTCCTCGGCTGAATGATGAAGATACTCATCAGGACAAAGTCAGCTGCTACAAACACTTATGTCTGACACAGTGTGCCTGAGATAACAGCAGTAACTTCATGTATCAGATGTGCACATGTATCCATTTTGTGTCTTGAGGACATCTATGGTTATTATTATTGTGTGAAACAATATATTTTGCATCTTTATTTGTGGTATATCATCTTTGTCACAAACTCACACATGCTGTACCTCCTTTACAAACAAATGAAAACAGTAGAGGAGTCCTGATGACAGAGAAGGTCCAGTCCTTTATAAGAAATCACACCAGACAGCACAGCCGAGATCATTGCAAACCATTTTACGTATTTAATGATACCCATAGTATACATCTGAAAACACTGGAACATGTCATGAAAGAATACTAAAAGGCAACATATTTGTTTTAGCTGTGCAACCTACAGCAAGTGCCAATGACATCCAAACACCTACACATACAAACACGACTCTCTGATATATATGTTTTTACTTTACATCTTTTTACAGTCCTTTGTTCTCTACTCAGTATCAAAGAACAAAGAATGATTGACATTAAAAAGACTGTTACATGCCAGGATTCAACCTGGGAGGAGTTGAGAAAGCCGGGGTGTTCAAACATTGCAGACATTGTACCTAAAAAATAAAATATTCTGACTTCAAACCTTGAAGTTAATCCTCTGGACAACAGCACATTGCATCTTCCCCCACGTTCATGAAAAATGAAGTAAATAAATATACTGACAATAAGTGAGACAGAAAGAATCATCAACAGTCATACATGAGAAGGTGCAGGCCTGTGCTACAAGATTATTCAACAGTAGGCGGCCTCGAGAAGGTATGGGAACATTTAAAGTGCTTTAAAGGAAGAGTCCGACATTTTGCACAAAATACTCAGAAATTCACTTAAAGGTGCAGTGTGTGAGATTGAGTGGCATCTAGTGGTGAAGTTGCAAATTGCAACCAACTGAATACAGCTCGCCTCACCCTCCCACTCCAAGCATGTAAGGTAAAGGTCACTAATAGGAGAAGCACGGTCTGGGTCCAGGCCCAGAGCTGGAAGCGACATATCATCACAGTTTTATTTAGTTTTGGGGCAGATTACATTTTGACCAGCAACTCTTTTTTTCTGACAGTGTTTCTACACCACTGCTCGGAGAAAGGGACATCCTACCTGTCTATGATTGGCCCGTACTCGTTGCCTTTGTGGGTTTGGGCTGGTTTGGTCTAGGCATGAGGACTGAGATTGGCCAAGGTGAGTGCAAGAATGTCAGCCAATCACAGGCAGGGTAGGGCGGACCTTCAATGAATAGAGCAGCAGTGACAGTGACAGAGAGAAAAGTATGAAGGAGTGAGGAGACGAGAGAGAGAAAAATATGAAGGAATGAGGAGACAAGACAGAGAACAATATGAAGGAGTGAGGAGACAAGACAGAGAACAATATGAAGGAGTGAGGAGACGAGAGACAGAAAAATATGGAGTTGAGGAGACAAGAGAGAAAAATATGAAGGAGTAAGGAGACAAGAGAGAAAAATATGAAGGAGTGAGGAGACAAGACAGAGAACAATATGAAGGAGTGAGGAGACGAGAGAGAGAAAAATATGAAGGAGTGAGGAGACAAGAGAGAGAAAAATATGAAGGAGTGAGGAGACAAGAGAGAACACTATGAAGGAGTTGACAAGAGAGAGAAAAGAGATCAAACTGTGAGTCAGTGTGTCATGGGTTCAATATATATATAAAATAACTATAATGTATAACTAAATTATAATGCAACTTAAACATGACGATGCTGCAGACCTGAACATGAGCAAATTTTCTCTATCCAGACTTCCTGAAATTATATTTATTTTAATTATTATCTACCCCTGATGCAGGGTGGCTACAGTGGCCATAGAAACACACGAGAACATAGTTATGGTTATCATATTCCATTTCTGCCAGTAGATCCCTTAAATGTTACACACTGGACCTTCAACGTTAGAAATGAAATCCTGTCGTGCTTAAAGTCCTAAAACAAACAACACAAGCTGGAAGTGTCGAGATGTGATTCTGTCTTTAGAAATCACAGTGGAATAAGGCAGAAGAGATTTTGTTAACAAGTGCTTAACATCTGATGGAAAGTCAACCCATTACTTCAATAAAATCAAATAAAACCTGTCTCACTGGATGGTCAGTGGACAGTGTGATGTCATCATCACTATCAGGCAAAATGTTTGAGGATAAACTGTGACCTTCTCCCGCCTGGATCAGCCCATGTGGGTTAGTTATGTAAAGCAGATAGTCTGTCACCAACAAGACCATTAACTGACAAATGGATACTTATCAACAGCGTCTCAGGCACTCTTTCACAGTCAGCTCTGTGAGCCTCTCTCAGTCTGAGATGAGGAGTAAGAAAACGTCGAGAGAAAACAGGATTCACACATTACCGCTATGATCTAGGACAAATATTGACTCAACGTGTTGTGATATCACATGATACAGCCTTGCTTCTCATTAGTTCGTGCTTACATAAGATGCTAGAATTTCCCGCTGCTGCCTCCTCCAGCGGTGAGTTACAGGCCGCACTGGGACTGCTGCCGATGCCTGCGAACGCTACACATTTGGCTGAAGGACTGTCCGCAGCGTGAGCAGCTGTAGGGTTTCTCCTGCGTGTGGACTGTGCGGTGCCTCTTCAGGTGGCTGGACGAGATGAAGCTCTTCCCACACAGCGTACATCGATACCGCCTCTCCCCAGTGTGGATGAGAAGGTGGACCCGAAGGTTGTTGGGCTGGGCAAAACCCTTTCCACAGTGGGGGCAGGTGTAGGGTCTCTCTCCTGTGTGCACCCGTTGGTGCAGCTCCAGGGCACCAGCGCTGGGGAGGACGCGCCCGCACACAGCGCACACCAGGGGTTCTTTAGCAGCAGCAGCAGCAGCAGCAGCAGTGCCGCTCCTGTAAGGCCGCCTCTGACTGGTTGTGGTGGTAGAAGGAGCTGTCGGGGGAGGGGGCAAAGGAGGTGGTGGAGGTGGCCCGGCCACGACGGCGGCAGCGGCGGCTGCGGCAGCAGCCATGTCAAAGGAAGCGGCAAAAGCAGCCATTTCATGAGCGCCGCCTGTAAAGAGCATGGTTGGGGGGCCATCTAGACTGTCTCCCCCTCCCTGAGTGGGGAAGGAAGCAGAGGGGTGACTAGTGTCTGTGTTCCCCAAACCCAGCTGTGCTACTGCATACGCTGCACCGAGATGGCTGACCCTCTCCTGCATCCAGGCCAGGTCCAGGCCCAAGCTGTTGAGGCGGTCGGGGCTGGGCTCATCCGAGGCTACAGGGGCTGACAGCTGAGAGGAAGGAAGTTCATCTTCGGTCGTGTCGTCTGTTTGGATCTCTGGCTTCAGAGCGTTGTCTGCTAGGCTCCCTCCAAGATCCCTGCGAGCTGCGTCGGGGGCTGGAACCCCCGCACCGCTCACCATCAAACTGCTGCCCAGAGGCTTGGAGGCTTTACGTTTAGCTCGAGGTCTGCAGGTCAAGTCCATCGTGGCGTCAGTGGGGGAGGACGAGGGCTGGGTGGTGGTGGAGGAGGTGATATTGGTGACACTGGTGTCAAGAACAATATCATTTGGCGGGGTTTCCTCGCTGGGCTCCAGGGCTGAAGGCACAGGGGAACAGAAAACATTACTCCTATATTGTTCTGCTCTCAACTCAGCGAGCCTGATGATCATTTGTATTTCCTGATTTGTACTGTAGCTTTATTCTAAGAGTGCAGTGTGCTTTGATTAAACAAACTCTGTGATCATCACTTCTGGAAAGTGTGCGGCTGGAGTCTGTATTCAACCCAGAGAAAAAGCACCAAACAAAGACTTCAGAAGAACCTCAGAGTTTATAGTGTGTCTGACTTTAAGTTGATCTCACTAGTGTGCCAACTCAACTTGAGTCTGTTGTTGACACAGGAAATGATCTGTCATACTGAGGTTCCCCTCCGTCTTACTAAATCTTTCAGCAGACATCTGACACGGAGCACTGAGAGCACTAATAACAGTAATAAGCAATTAAGTAGAGTATAGAGGACAGATGTGTGGTAGATAATCTGAACTCAAGCTTAATCTGATCACACATGGGATCCAGTCAAAGTATCTGCTGGGTGGACTAAAAAGTCTGGTGGAAGCCAGTGGCTCTCTAACCCGTGCAGTACCACTACTGGTATATAGACACCCTCTAGTGGTACAAAGAGGAATCTCTTAGATTAAATAAATTCATTAAAAAACATATTACACTGCCAAAATACTGCATTATATTTTAAAATGTGTTTTGTATTTCCTGTAATATTTTCTGTCAATATTAACCTGCAACACAGTTACG
This sequence comes from Nibea albiflora, assembly GCA_014281875.1. Taxonomy (NCBI): domain Eukaryota; kingdom Metazoa; phylum Chordata; class Actinopteri; family Sciaenidae; genus Nibea; species Nibea albiflora. The sequence continues at coordinate 30,023,739 of CM024789.1, forward strand.
TTCAAGCACATCACATACAAGCAGCAACCTATGTGTCTGGCTGGCTGGCAACAGAACAGTCCCCATGTTCAAATGTCCAGCTTCACAGCAGAAATAAACATGTTTACAGCCTGGTACAAAAACAGTTTTGGTCTCTATAGCTAATTTCCTTGTTCATGATAACTGTACTGAGGGTGAATTTATATACAACCACAAGACTCTGATATATTACTGAAATGTGGAGTTAGGGGTTTAAACTGTTTTTCAGCAGTTTTCAGTCCATTATTTTGTGGGTGGCTTGATGACACGCTGAGGCCACCCTTAGCATACCCCTGCACCCCTAGCAGAGAGATAGAGATGAATTCATCCGTGTTTCAAAGCTAGTCATGTCATTTTTTGAACTCATCTGACACATTTTTGTCACTTCAGAATGGCTGCTTGACTGCTCCCATGAGTGGACGGAGCTTCAGAGCCTTCAGCAGACACACCCCCACAGTCCTGGAGCTGAGAATTCATTTTTACCTGATTTTGACACCTAATTTCGTAAAGTTGTTGATATTTTTAATCATTAAAATTTGGCTGGGTAGTTAATAACACTTTGTTCTTTGCTCTGACAAACTCAGACATATATTTATTCTTACTTTACACAGACTTTAAGTGATGAAAGTTATGAAATGAAAAGTTTGAGAAAAACTGGAACTGTGGCTCCAGAGAAGTGTCAATCAGGAGTAACCCCGTTTCCACCATACTAGATGGTAGCAGTTCTGTTCAGGATTCAACAGACAGCCTATGATGATGTTTTAAAGTCTGTCGTGGTTGTGGTTTTTATCAGCTCTTCTCAAGTTTATCTTCATGTTCTACTTTGTTTGTATTAGAGCCAAAAAAAACCCGGAACCCTATGAAGGATCGATGAAGCACACTCACCAGTCGAGAGTCCGCACTCTGCTCTGATGTTGACCTCCACCTTCAGGTCCAGGTTGCAGTCGTCTCTCTCCACTTTCTCCTGCTTCACCAGGGGCAACACCTTGGCTTCCTCTTCCTGTGATATGTTAATACCAGGGCTTTAAATTAACACCCGCCAACCCGCCAAATGTGGGTGAAAATTCATTTTGGCGTGGATTACAACAACTCACTAGCCAGCTTGGCTGGTGATAAATGAGGCATTTTACCATATTACCATATCTGCGCCGTCACTTCACTTGGGCTGCAGACATTTCTATTGCACAGTTAAAAAAAAAATTCTGTCGGTGCTGCGCCTGCCAGCTGACCCGTATATTATATCTACGAGTAGACCTACACTCACTTCCTCTGAACTGATGCGTGCTCCAGTTGGGGGCAGTCGTTTTTCAGCAAGTGGTCTCTTTTCGGCACTACACTGGCAGTTTGCACGGGGTAGTTTATTTTTTATTTTATTTTGAAAATCCAATCATTGCTTTTTCTGTGTCAAATAATGAATTGAATGACATATGATACATAGCTCATACATACATATACATAATACATAATCAATCGTCATGATTAGTCTCTCTATACATAATTTTGTGCATTATCTGCACGAAAACATGTCTAGAAAATTGTAAAAAATTTCCATTTTTGTATATTCAGGACCACAATAATATAAATCATCAAATTTCTAACTAAAAAGAAAAGTTTTAATGTTTTCATTTATGTTTATGTTTTTATTGTTATGTACAAAAAATGGGTCAAATTAGACCCTGAATAGTGAAAAGTGTTAATGAGTAATGAAATGTTGATGAAAGTTTCATTTTATTGCAATTATTAATTAATACATTCCCAACTTCACTGTAAGATTAATTTAAAGCTTTAGTTGATGAATGAAATGAATTCACTGGCACTGGTCTTTTTGGGAAAAAGTGTGGCTAGTGGAAATTGGCTGGTAACTTCAGAAACTTACCAGCCACATTTGCTGGTGGTCAAAAAAGTTAATTTAGTGCCCTGGTTAAGACATATCATCAGTGTCATTTATCATTTATTGCAGAATTGAAACTTCACACCGGTGACCATGTTCATACATCTGGGCTATATGAAACACAGGATGTCACAGCAGACAGTTTCACTACGATCACTAAGATCGTGAGAGATGCAGCAGAAAATTGAACATGTATCATCTCTACTTCCTTCATAGTCTATGTGCTCAGAGGGAAGAAGAACAAAGACTTTCTAAATATTCTGCTGATGAATGCTTACCTTTGAAAAGTGGTGGAAGGGTTTGTCTTCAGAGGAGGTAGGGAGAAGTGGCACCAGAGGCTGATGATCATCAGGTCCTGCAACAATAACATAGTCCACATGTCTTCCCGCCTTTTGAAGTTTCGGAATTTTTGGCGCATTGAGCATGTGTACGCTGTGCCATCTGGTGCTTGATCTTGAATGCTTAAAATATCATGTGATTCACAGTCTGTCACCAAACCCAGTACAAAACACAGCACACACTCTTTCCCGTAATATGTCACTCAGAAAAATCTGATTTTCATCCTGGCGCTGCTCGAGTGTCCAAAAGTTTACAGTGATATATTTATGTCCATATTACCTCTACTAATGCCAAACTTTACAATGTTGTGGTGTGAACACAGAGTCAGCTGCCATCAGCTGACACCAGTCACTCATAAACCTGCCCAGTTCTCCACTTTGTTCTCATCTTTGTCTCTTCCTGCTCTCTCTGATGTTGAGCGGGCTTTAGAAAAACATTAAGTATTAAGACCCAAACGTATTGATGTTAAACTTGATCTGGGTCCTTATGATGTCACATGACTCCATTAAACCAGATGTTGTTGTAGTGTATATACTGTACATCAGTGTTTTAGTCAAGGCAGGGTCATGGCCAGACGGTATATAACCTGCTAAGGTTAGTTAGTGGGCAGCTAGGAGGCGTTGACCCGGCAGCCTCAGGCAGCATGGCATTACAGGATTTACATTTACACAAAATGTCAAATCAGAAATGAGTTGTTGATTGGCTTTGAAGCCTCCAATCACAGGACTGATGTTAACAGGCAAACCAGGCAAATCACAGACAGTCTGGGATATGGTTCTCGGCTTGACTGGTTAAAATGTGGTTGATTCCAAGTCAAGACTGAGATTGTCAAACAGTGATTTTGAAATCGGTCTCGAGACCAAGACCCTTCTCCAGTACCATATGTTGGTCATCCTCCTGCACTGACACCAATCCAGCCTGGTTCACAGCTTCAGTCTGACACAACTTCCTTCCACACTGTGTGTGTGTGTGTCTGATGCCATGTGGTATAATGTGTCCTGTGTGTGCGCACAGTCATCACTGCAGAAGTTTGATCACTGCTGTATGGTCTCATATGTCAATGTACAGTGTGTATGAGAGCTGTCTCCGTGTGTGTGTGTGTGTGTGTGTGTGTGTGTGTGTCATGCAGCAGGCCAGCTGCAGACGTGCCTCCTGCCATCTCCATCTGTTTACCTTCGGGTGGCCTAAAATGAACGGCGTGCATCTCCTCCCGCTGACTCCGTCTCCTCATCTTCCTCTCGTAGCTCCGCATCTTCACGTCCATGTCTCGCAGCTTCTGCCGCAGGACATCGTTCTCCTTCTCGCTCTTCTCTCGCTCCTGGTCCATCTGGGAGCGCAGCGCCGCGTAGCCATCGTTCACCAGCTTGCAGATCTCCGCAACCGCCGAATTGGCCAATATCTCTATAATCGAGGCGATTTGCGCTTGAAAGCCAACACAGTCCGCCATCATCGCCAGCTCCAGCTCCAGCTCCGTCTGTCTGCTCCCACACGGGCAGATGCGTGCGGCAGACGGCGGCCGCCGCTGCTGCTGCTGCGCGCGGGCGTGAGAAGCTCCACACAGTGAGGTGTGACAGGTGACATGCAACAAGCTGCGGGTCTGATCCACGCACTGTCTGCTGCTGCTGCTGCTGCTGCTTCAATGTGTTCAACGACCAGCCTCTGCGAGGGGCGAGAGTCGCCTCCTGATGACGTCAGTTTGTTGTTCAGCATCACTTCACACACAGACAGGGACCAGAGGTCCAGACTGACCCGACCAGGTGGGTCAGAACACATCTAACCCGGGACATCACCGGGACATCACCAGTACTCACATCAACACTGTTAGAGTTTCTATCAGTTCTCTATGAAATGTTTCAATATTCAAATGGTGACTTGAGATAAAAATATATATCAATTTTATATTTGAATATACAAATACGGCACTTTAACTTTATATATTTTATGCAAATGAGACACGATCTAATGCAACTTTCTATTTTTATGTATGCACATGATACACTATGTATGCAAACCTTTTGTTGAAATATGTAAATTAAGCATTTCTAATGGTAACTTTTTATGTGCCGGTGGCTGGGCCTGGATCAGCATAATTAATGCTATGTTTATGTTCATTATTCAAAGACTAATTGATAATTGATATTCCCACCAATCAGTGCAGTACAGCTTAAAATGTAATTTTATTTTTTAGTGAGTGATCCATTAATTTCATATTTGTACATCCCAAGAGGCTTTGACAGTTGTATATGTACACTTATGTAATTAATCAGCTTCTGGAGTATTTCACTGACATTTTATTGATTTATTGAAATATTCTGAAGACGTGATGGATGTTCCACTGACCAAACAAACGGCGTCTTTTGAATGTTTTATTGTAAACATGAAGGTGTATAAATAACAACAGCACAGTCTGCTGTAGAATGAGCCTCACTGCCTACATATGCATGTGACACTTTGTCTCTGGTGGCGGACCAGGTTTCCCATCAGAGAGAAGCTCTTGCCACACTTGGTGCAGCTGTAGGGTCTCTCTCTGGTGTGGACGGCCTGGTGGATCTTGAGGGCATAGGGCTGCGAGAAGCGCTTCCCGCACAAGCTGCAGCTGTAGCGCTTCTCCCCTGTGTGGACACTCATGTGTCTGTTGATGTGGCTCGACTGGGAGAAACGCTTTCCGCACAGAGCACAGCTGTACGGTTTCTCCCCGGTGTGCACCCACTGGTGGGTTTTCAGCTGGTGCCTGTGCTTGAAGGACTTCTTGCAGAGGTGGCACTGGTAGATCCTCTCCCCGGCGTGAGAACGCTGGTGCTCCATCAGGTCTCTGGAGGTGGAGAAGAGGTGGGAGCACTGCTGGCAGCTGAATGCTCGCTGTGTGCTGCAGGGGAAGCTTCTGCCCCTGGAGTCTGAGGTGGCACTGCTGAAGGAGGAGGAGGTTAGACAGTCTGACATGGAGGAGCTCCCAAAGTTTCTCATGAAAGGAAAAGATGACAACAGGGGCTCCTCTGTCCCCGTGGAGTGTTTGTGAAGGGCTGTCAGAGACCTGGCCATCTCTGGAGAGGAGAACGGGTCATCAAAAGCGGAAGAGTCCAGCTCTGCTGAGTGCTCACACACACTCGCCTCCAGTTTGAGCTCTGAATCCAGTGCAGCCTCAACACCACTACTACTAGACTCAGCAGACAGAGAGTCACTGTGATCCACAGCTACTTTCTCTGTCATTTCTCTGGCTCCATTTGGACCAGAACCTCCCTGGCTCCAGTCTGCTGGTTGAGAGTACAGGTCCAGAGTACTGGCCTCAGCCACACCCTCTTCCTGCTGAACTTCAGGTCCGGTGAAGTCTTCTTCGTCTTCACACCGATCTGATGCACTAGCTCTGGAGAGTTCTGCTTTAACACTCAGAGGGCAGTGGCCTTCAGCAGTGACAGAGAGGCACTGAGGTCCAACTGAAGAGTGAGCACAGAGAAAGATTATATCAATCCTCCATCCTTACACCAGCACGTCTTTTCTTATCCAGATACACATCACATGTTGATACCAGGTGAGCGAGCTGGTATAAAGAAGTGTAACCCTCTTGCTCATACGTACTGTTAGGAGCTGTGGGATCGTCTTCCAACACGCTGCAGCCCTTCAGCTCCTCCTCCAGCCTTTCCTTCTTTACCAAAACCACCTCTGGCTCCATCTGCTCTGTCACAACCAGAACCAGAGGCTGACAGATGGAAGACATTATAAAAATAACTTTAATTATATAGCACCTTAAGAACAGTTTACACTGTTTGACAGGATAAAACAGGATACTCAAAACAGAGAAGCAGACACTAACAAAGACACCAAACGAAGATTTTAGAACATGTTGGAGGAAGACAACGACGGATCGGGACGAGAGAGATGACAACATAAAAAATAAAGGCCACAGTTAGATAAATAAATAAAAGGATAAATGTCATATTCAAAGTTTCTACATCACGTCATCATGTCTGTCCATATTCACACGTTATGTCTCTGCACCACACAGTTTAAATACATTCATGTTATTTTTAGTGTCTGTTTGTGAATGACTGAACAGTGTGTTGTTTTTTTGTTGTTGGAATTGTAGGACAGAATTATCTCCTTTCCTTTCGTAAAGGAGATAGGAAAGGAAGCACTGCAGCTCCTTTCCGTAACACTTAGAGGATTCTGACAGCTCTCATCATGAGGAAACATCCTGAGCAAAAAAGACTATTCAACTGCACCCCTGGATTCTGGAACAGCCAGAGGGACGCCATCGCATCATTCATAAGGGGTTAACATGTCTGCTTTATTAGCGATCAGTTAAAAGACGAGCTGACCTGTGATCTGTTCTCCTGCATGGACGACTTGACTTTTCCTTTGGTAACGACAGCAGTGTCTTCTCTGAGGTCCTCATCTGTTCGAAGCAGATCACAGGAGATTGTTATGTGATCACATATTCATGTGCTCTGTGACATGGACCTCGTGATCAAACATGAAGTGTCTGCGGCAACAGGTTCAAATATCCTGCATGGTGGACTGTTAATGTTTCCACACGAGTGACATTTATTAGATCGATGCGACATCACACTCAAAGTAGTGATGTTATACTGAATATCAGCAAGGCTGGAGTTAATCACAGTGCTGATATTTAGTATAACATCACGACTTTGAGTGTGAATTACTTTTATATAAAATGATCCTGTAACTATTCGAGTTTACTGTTCACATAATGTTTCTGTTTCTGATGTGTCCATCTCTATTGTGTGTGTACGCATTCATTCAGTTATTAGCAGTGTGTGTGAGTTTGTTGTTTGTTGTTTGTTGACTTGTTTAGGGCCACTAAAAGCGGTGGGCCGGCCCTGCAAACAGCATGACTATGACACTGCACTGAAGCAGCGCGTCTCTGACAGTGTTACTAACAGCTGTTTGAGTGTGATGGTGCAGACTAACCTCCCCTGCCGCAGGTCACCTCTCCTGCAGGGACCTCCATCTGCCGCAGTCTGCTCTTCAGGGCCAGGTTCTCCCTCTGACTGCGGGAGAGCTCCATCTTCAGCTCGGCGAACCCTTCGTCCACCAGCTGACAGATCTCAGCCACCGCCGCGTTAGCCAGCACCTCCATGATGGAGGCCAGCTGAGCGTGGAGGTCCACGGAAGCTGCCATTCTGTCCGCGTTAGGGCGCAGACACGTTTCTCCAGAGAAGACTGCTCTTGGGGGGGGGGGGGTTGTTGGAAATGTAGTCAGTCTCACGCGGCCACTAAGGACACATGTAAGGAGACACGGGAGGAGACAACAGCGGACATCCTCCGTGATCACGGTCCCTCTCAAAGAGAAGCTTGTTTATGTTTACTTCCGGATTTGCCGAGTACCGTAATGAATAGAATACACACGAATATTAAAATTCGGCAAAAGAGGTTTGCACCAACCTATCTGCCTACAACCTGCAGGTCATCTCCGCCTGCAGATTGTAGCAAGAAGCTGTGGCCCAGTCCTCCACCACCCAGCCTCTGCCAGTTACCTTCAGGATGCCTTCACCTGCCCGGCCCACCATTTATAACCTGAGCAAACAATCTGCAGGACACCTCCACCAGCAGATTGTGGCAACAACCTGAAGCCTGGGACTCGACCTAACTACCTCTCCTAGTGACCTGCAGGATGCCTCCACTTGTAAATTGTGGCAACTAGCTGTAGCCTAGCCCTCCACCTCAAACCCTCTGCCAATCACATGCAGGACACCTCCACCTGCAGATTCTGGCCATGATCTGCAGGCACAGGCCACCTAACCCTGCAGAGAGTGGCAGACGATTGCAGTTCAAAGCTCCACCTACAGTCTAAGCTAACAACCTTGCAGGTCGCCTCCACCTGCAGAGTTTAGTAGCCAACTGTAGGCTGACCATCCATCTACGAACCCCTGCCAACAGTCACCAAACTGTCACCTCACCACCTGCTGCTCATCATCCAGTCACCCCTGCTACATAAAAGACTGGTTCAACCTTCCAGTCTGTGCCAGATCGCTCAGTGTCCTTTTGTGGTAATTACACAACGGCCAACCTTGTGAAGCCTGTGTTCATTTCCTTGGAAGGCGGAAGGGGTGAATCCTGTTTAACCTTTCTTTCCCTGTGTCAGGAAATGCTGCCAGTCATTCTGCTGCCACATCCAGCTCACTCTCATCTAAACAGCTGCTCCTGAAGTTTTCTGCCTCCACCAGCCTCGCACTGTTCTGGATCTCCTCCATGCAAGATCTCATGCAGTCACCCTGCTCCTGAACTGAGCTATTAAATCTTATTCTAGTCTGCAGCTGTTGTTTGCAGTTTGGGTCTGCTACTGTTCATTCTAACGATCTGTGTAGATTATATAGTAAGTATAGTAAATTAGCAGCTGGGCCTCTTATTAATGCTTTGTCCCTCGTCCTCTCTGTGCAGTGTCTGCAGCTTTCCTGTGCTAGAATACATCCTCAGGTTTGCTGTGTGATAATGTGATTAGATACAAAGAATATTCATGAATCATCTGAGCACAGAGTCAATATCAGTTTCAGAGACTCTAGACTCAGTCATCTAATCCAAGAGTGAAAGCAGCTTCACTCAAACAGAAAACGCACTGAGGTGGAAATCCAAACTAAGAAAAAGAAACATCATAAATAAGAGAATAACTTGTGTGTTGTCTCTGAATTCTCTGATCATACAGATCATAAGATTGTGTTTTGCGTTGCGCAGGTCAAATTGACTCAAAACCTAATGGATGGGATTTATGTCATGACACTTTTCATGCAGAGCAGATCTAGACCTTACTCTTTATAACATTAATCATCTTTGGGCTGTCATGCAGTGAGTGACGTCTGCTGACAGGTATCATGAGATGAATGACAATTGCAAAATGACTAAGTCTATTTTGATGTGCAAACAATTAAAAACAAAAGAAAAATGGTGAGAATAATTCTGATGTTTCAGGTAGTTAGAAACATTTACACTGCAAAGTCTGTTTTGATGCCATAATGTAATTATTAATGGTCCACACTATTCTCCTCATTTCAGTGAGTGCAGGGTGGCTGTCATTCATCCTGTCATAGCTGTCAGCAGACATCACTCACTGCATGACAGCCCAAAGACGATTTTGACTTGATTACCTCACAAACAGTCACATTTGTTGTGCTTCAAACAATAAATGGGCTGGTTTGGCTACAAATAAAGACAAGTACTTTTAATTTTTCCCAAAATATATTGAGGCTGAACTTGCAGCTTGGGAGCCCCCTGCTGGCTGTGGGGCACTATGTAAACTGCATAGTCCGCATATAGCAACGGCTCTGGTGGAGACCAAAGCAGAGCTGAAAGAGAGTGAATCTCAGATTTCACCAAGTGAACACAGACATGACATTACTCATTTTTCACCAGTTTCCTTTTAATGGATTTGAATTGAAGCTTGTCTGAGTGTAAGTTACATTTACACGACCTCAAAGAAAAGCGAGCTGTTAACACGAGCTGCACCAATGAGGACATGACAAGGTGTTCTCTTTGTGTTTCTTTGAACACTTCAGTTCCAATCTGCTGCCACTCTGCTGAGTACAAATCATCATCTACAGGAAGACTTATGTACACTGTCAGAGGTTCACATTCCAGAGTGAATCCAAAGAAAAACACTGAATGTAAAATATTGAAGACTAAATGCTGCTGAAATGAAGACCAGACAAATCATCTATCCACCATAAGGTGACACCTGAAAGGTTTAATGTCATGAGTATAATCCATATGTGGTTGTGGTTGTTGAAGCAGACTCAGTCCTGTATGGTGTGCTCTACTTGCTGGTGTGCAGAGCCTGGTGCCTGATGAGGTTGCTGAGGAAGGAGAAGTTCTTGCCACACTTGGAGCAGTGGAACCTCTTCTCCCCGGTGTGAACACTCTGGTGGACCTTCAGGTTGGTGGAGGTGGAGAACTGCTTCCCGCAGTGGGGGCAGGGATAAGGCCTTTCCCCCGTGTGGACCATCTGATGCCGCTTGAGGCTACAGACCTGCCCAAAGCTCTTCCCGCACTGGATGCACTGGTAAGGCTTCTCCCCAGTGTGGACGCGCTCATGGATACGCAGCTGGCACTGGTGGGCGTAGCGACGTGAGCAGAAGGTGCAGGCATAGGGGAGGCAGGGCTGCTGTGGGGACTGTGCTGATCCAGAATCCTGGTTCTGACTGCTAGATACTTGATAAAGGTGGTTCTGACTGGAGAAGTGGATGCTGTCTATCGGCCGGATTCCAGACCAAGAATGCTGGGTTTGCTGCTGCTGAGAGTCCACCGTTCCCATGGTAACAGGGGGGTTGTTAAAGGTAGAAATGCGATTACCTGTCATAATGCGATTGTGCATGTTACCTTCAAACCTGGCTTCACTGGATGGCTCACTGATCTGAATACACAGCAGCGGCTGATACTGTGACCTCACAGCGACATTGCTCTGACCTATGAGAGGCGTCACTTCCTCAGCTCCATCATCTCCACCTCGTACAGATGACAACGCCCCACTGCTGCTGCCGTCCTCCGCTGCACGGGGAAGCGAGTTGATCACAATGACGTCGAGCTTCGACGCAGGGCTCGCCTGGTCCACGTTGCACTGAGGCCTTTTAGAAACAGCTGTGAAACTGGAGGAGGGGTTTATCCTTATTTGGCTCAACGATGACTTTCCTGCTACAGTTTCTGGTGCGTATGTGGAACAAGATGGCCGCTCTGTGTCTTCATTCTCACTGCTCTGCCATTCCACCAGCGTTTGGGAGGGACTGCGTTTCTCTGACGTGTCACCTGATGGACCTGCAACAAAGAAAAGAGAATTAGAAAAAAAGTGCACAGGACTGAACACTGACTTTTAAAAGTAGTTACTGGGATGCCAACCAGGCACCAGTGTTTGGTTGCCGAAAACAGAAAATATGGTTGCCATTTTATTTTTTAACTTATAATTGGATTATTAAAGTATGCTGCAGTTGTACATCAGCATAACACAAATATGTCCAAAGAATGTTCAAAATTCTTTATAGTTTGTGTTTTTAGGTTAGTTGTCAGTCACAAACATGGTCTCTAAAACAGATGCCTGTGCACACACACAAATAAAATGTACTGAAGCCTGTGCAATGCTGTCTGGTTCTGGCTCCCACTGCAATATTTAAATATCACTGGTGTGATGAATATTAAAAATTGATGTATTTTTTTATGTTAAAATGTTTCTGCCCCTGATGGAAAGCAAAAGCCAAGAATTGGTTGCCAATGGCAACCGTTACTGTTGATCCCTGCTGAGGTGAAGGGTGTTCAGTTGGTTACAATCTGTAAATTCACCATCACTAGATGTCACTGGACTTTCCATTGTTTGGACATGCTGAACCACCCACCTGTCAAATCAAAGCGTCCCCACTCTTAATCCTGCATAACTTTAAGCCTTAATATCATTTGAACAGGTGAGTTCTATAAAAAATTCACCCTCGGTACAGTTGTCCCGAACGGAGACCAAAACTGTTTTTGTACCAGGCTGTAAACATGTTTATTTCTGCTGTGAAGTTGGACATTTTAACATGGGGACTGACTCACTTCTGGAGCCAGCCTCAAGTGGATGTTTGAGGAACTGCAGTTTTTAGCACTTCTGTGTTGGTTTCATTTGACAACCACAACAGAGGTTTGACCTAGTACAGATATTCAACGAGAGCCCCAAATGTGGATTAATCTGCCACTGAAAATAGTCCCCAACAGATGATCTACTCTGTGCAGCTTCCTGCTGTTTGGACAGTGAGTGTATGGAGTAGCTTGGTGCAAGCTGAAACATTGTGACAGAAAAACAGATACCTTGCGCTTCATCCAACTTTTCCTCCTTGCTCTGAGGGCTGCTCGTGTTTGTCAGACATCCCTGGCCCTGGAAAGAGGAGGGAGGCATTTAGCTGACATAAGAAGTAATAATACTGTAATAATTAATTATGGCAAATAGGATTCACTGGGTTGATGTGTTTGATATCTGTGCTAGATATAATCATTAAACACTTTGCAGAGAACTGCACTTAACTGTGACTAAAACATGAATGAAACAATCACTCTTTAAAAATATGATTTATTGGCATATTTACACTTGTACTGTACACTATATATGTGAGTACAAATTCATGAGATCCCACTCTTCTCTTTGGTGAGCTCAGAGCTCTGATTAAAAGGATACACTGAAATGGTCAAACATGCAGTACATGTCAACTATGATGTGATGAATCAAAAAGGATGAGAGACGGCAGGTCCAGCAGTAAAAGCAGCTCAATGATGAAAACTTAACAAAGCTTTGTTTAATACTGAGAGTGTGCTACAACTGCTCACATCCACGTCCGTATCCCTTTGACAATGTTACACATTATCATGACTATTGTGATCGTACTTGATGAACATGAGCAAATGTTTTCTCATTAGAAAAACTAAATGTGATGATACGATGAGGAGAAAACTCATCTGTCTCATTCAAATCTTAAATAACTGGACTCAATAGAAATCTGTGAAAAACAAACTAAACACCTGACTCAAACCTTCTCGCTCCACTGAAGTGCCGTCATTAAAACACACAACAAAGATTAAAAAGAACTTTGTTCACTTTGCATACATACAATACATACATGCATCTTTAAACTTTGTGCCGGCTGCAGCGCTCCCACTCAGTTCTGGATCACCACAACAAATACCAATTTCTAAAATCGCTTTTAGTCACTTAGACACAAAAACATGGAAAATCAGGGTCCAGGATGAAGTTGTTGTGCTTGTCTTAGGCCACATTCAGGATCAGGTGCTGTGGTGAATGGCTGCACAGTGTGTGGGGTTGCTGGTGATGTGCCTACATGTGTATGAAACAATCAGGAAATATCTTATTTCTCTGATTAGCAGCTTTATCGAGGCCAGCGCTCTGTCACTCTCACCCACTGTCTATGTCTCTCGACCAAAGCTCTCCTGAACCAAATTAAACTTCTTGGTGTCACTATTTTTCAGCGTAAATTATGAGTCAGATTTAGAAGCTTGTTCATAAAATAAACAAAGTCGGAACACAACAGATGGAGTATCAGAGTTTACAGACACATTGCTGTGTTTTTTTGCAGCAGCCAAAACAGACAGCCCACTAAAATGAATAGAAAAACATGTGTTTTCACACAGCACCAGTTCCTGTCTGAATGCAGCCTTCTAAAGAATTCTCTGACTCTTTCCAGATGTTTCCGCATGTGTAATTGATATCAAATCATGGAGATTGAGCAGTTTAACCAGGTGGGTCACTAACTGACTCTTTACCTGCTCGTCACCTTTATAAAGAATTAACAATTAACTCTTTGGGATGAAATTCTCCTCTGATTTAATAATTATTTAAAAATTGTAAAAAAGTTAATTAAGCTCCTCCATTATTTCAGTCTCCATCAGTCAATCCTACCTGCATTAGCTATTTAATGACATTCATAATGATCACTTTCATCGTTAGTGGTGAGAGTCTGCCGTCCCTGTACTAGATTCAGTTTGTCTATTTTCCAAATAAAACAGTGAAATGTTCAGATGATGATTCAGACACGTCACAGGTGCAGCAACATCAGATGATTTTGATTAGTGCATTTTCTTTCAGTCTGCGTTTCATTTTTTTCCATCTCGTAGTGTTCCAATTGAAAAAAAGTCTTAAAAGAAGCATCAGGATTAAAAAGTGAAATATAAAGAGCCTTGTGCCTTGTCTAGTCCTCTTTAGGGTTAGCTCAGCCCTGATTATAAAACTTTGTGTTTTTTCTTTGTGTTCAGTGCTGGATCTTCTGGTGCCTCTTGAGGTTGCTGGGATGGGAGAAGCGTCGGTTGCAGACGGAGCAGCTGAATGGCCTCTCCCCAGTGTGCACATTGTGATGGATGTCCAGCTGGCTCTGGCACACAAAGCTCTTGCCGCACAGCACGCAGGTGTAGGGCTTCTCCCTGGTGTGCCTGGCCATGTGCTTCTGCAGGTCCGACTGTAAGAAGAAGCGCTTGGTGCAACTGGTGCAGCCATATGGGCGCTCCATGGTGACAGCGTGGTAGAACGCCAGGTGGAAGCTGCTGGAGATGGGCTTGTAGTGGCTCACGGGGCGGTGCAGAGCCATGCTGGGCGTGCCACTGGAGGAGATGATACTGGAGGTTCCACCACCAGATGTTCCTGGACTGTCACGACAGAGGACAGAGCCTCCCTGCAGAGAGGACTGCACTGACTTGAGTGCTGATGATTCCTGGCCAGAACAAATCATGGGAAATGTAGTTCTTTCATATACGTTTCTTCCTCTGCTTGCTGCTCCCTTTGTCTGGCCTACATCTGACCACTCACACTCCTCCCCCTCCTTGTCTGACGTCCCCCCTTCATCAATAACTATCACCTCTGACAGGGAAGCCTCATCACTGGAAGTTTGCATAGCGTCCCTGTGTGGTGCCATGTCAGCATCAGAGTTTAGCAGCTCATTGTCCCCTGCTCTGACATCACTTCCTGTTCGCTCCGGCGGGGAAATGTGGGTGGTGTCACCGCTGCTGTCAGTTTCAGCTGTCCTGCCGACAACAAAGTTGACGATGTCAGATCCACTGACCTCCGTTTCGCTGTGCTGTCTCTCTGGACGTCCCTCGCCGGCATCCTCCGGGGCAGCGGGGAGCGATGTGACCGTGTCTGCATCTCCTCTGCTGCTGATGCAGGCGTCTGCTGGCACCTCGTGGTTGGCGGTTCCGACCTCCGTTGCTCCCTCCACCTTGACTATCAGGAGCTCTGTGTCCTCCTCAGGTTCTGCTGACTGAGAGGACAAACTGATTAAAAATACTGATTGAACATATTGACTAAAAATAATCACCGATAAATCCGCTGTAAAAAAATTAACCTGATACAAACCATAAAGGTGATGTTAATAAAGAGACATGTACAGCACCAATCAAAAGTTTGGACACACCTTCTCAATCAGTGGTTCTTTATTTTTTATTATTTTGAAGAGAAAACTCTGAAATAACACATCCGGAATTATGTGGCGCAAAATATATTTTAAATTTTAGATTCTTCAAATGAGCCACCTTTTATTTGGACCCCATTTCTCAATTATTTTGGACCTAGAATATCAAAATATTTTGGAAGGTCCTTCCCAGACCAAGGAATAATAGCTGAATGTCGAAGGAGAGGTGTTGCTGTCTGTTTTGCTATTTTCATTTCTATTCCTTTTTTGCTTTCTATGTCTTTTTAAAATTATTGCAATGTCTACTTGCTTTCTATTTTAGGTTATTAATTATTGTTGCTACCAATGCTTGTGACCGACTGAATACTGCGCTGAAGGTTCAACTTTGGGTGGGGGGAGGGCGTTCTTATAAAGGGGGGAGAAATGTGTTTACAAAAAGGGGAAAAAAGAGAAAATGCTGTATATGTGAATAAGATGTGAAGTATAATTATTAATAAAGATATACTTAAAACAAACATTAGAAATGGGATAAATAAAAAAATAAACAAATCAAAAAAAAAAAGAGCCACCTTTTGTTTTGTTGTCACTTCTAAGTCTCTGCTGGAAAACAGTGGAATGCTCCCTCTGGGTTGGGAATGAGCTGCCACCCCAAGCGAAGGACTTAAAGTATCTCAGGGTCTTGTTCACGAGTGATGAGAAAATGCAGCGTGAGATGGACCGAAGGGTTGGTGTCTGTGGACCATTGTTGTTCAGTGGGAGCTTCACCTTCCGGCTCAGCCCTTGATTTTTTTAGTCCATCTAGATCCAACTCTCACCTCTGATCATGAGCTTTGGGTAGTGACTGAAAGAATTAGGTCGTAGATACAAGCGGCCAAAATAAGCTTCCTCCGCCGGGTAGCTGGGTTCAGCCTTAGTTTAGAGTGAGAAGCTCAGATATCCAGAGGGAGAGAGCCGCAGCTCCTTTGCTTCGAAAGGAGCCAGCTAAGGTGGTTCAGGCATCTGAGGTGGATGCCCCCCCGGGCACCTTCCTCTGGAGGTGTTCCAGGCACGTCCAACTGGGTGGAGTTCCCAGGGCAGACACAGAACATACTGGAGGGATTATATACCTTATCTAGCCTGGGAATGCCTCTGGGTCCCCAGGGAGGAGTTAGAATGTTGCTGCACTTGATGGCTGATGACGTTTCCTTCACTCCGCAGTCTAACTCACCCCAAGCCATGTCAGTCTGGTTTAGGTCTTGTAAATGAGGAGGTCAAGTCTTGTGATGCAGCCCTCTATAACTCTTCTTCTTGGTCAAAAAGTCCTACATAGACTAGACGTGTGTTTGGGGTCACGGTGATCTAGATGGGATGGCATGTCGCTGCAAAATGTTACTGTAGCCATGCTGGTTATGCTGATGTCAAACTCAGCAGAGTTCTGATGTCAGAGTAGATGTAGAAGAACTAAAGTCTACCTTCAAAGATCAAGAAAAGAGCAATTTGTGTGCCTGAAAGTCACACACACTGGGTGCTGTATTTACTGATGAGCTTACGAATGAGAAATTATGTAAAAATAAATAATAATAACATTAAACATGGGCTCTGCACAATGGATGAATATACACACATACATAAACTGTATTAATGTTAAATGATTATTGTGTGACTTAAAGTATTTACTGGAAATCAGAAAAAAAACTTTTCAGGAACTATACTTCATTAGGACTCCTCCTGACAAAAAAAAAACCTCAACTGATGGTGAGGTGAAGAAAAGTCAGAAATTCTGAACCCTGCAGAGGCCTTAAGAAGACAGTTTTCTGGTGCTGGTGCATTGTGGGATAGCTACCTCAGTTTTGGTGGTGGTGACAACCTCCTGATCAGGATCCTGGTCCAGGTTGATGGGCTGGGTCTTCTGCGCAGTCTGCTGGGTCCCTGGACCTCGGTTTAAAAACCTGGTCCTGCCCTGAAGAGAGGGCCCTTATGGAACAAGACACCAATTACTACAAATGAAGTCAACAAGGAAACACAGCTGATCTAACTCTGACATTACGCCAAATTTACAAGATGTCACACACACGTCCTCCTGTCTTGCTAAATGATGGAACTGTTGTAAAGATGGTGTTAAACAGGACAATGAGTGTCAAGTGCAATGAGGCTTTATGTAGACATAGCGTGTTGACATGATCTCAGTGTGGCCTTTGATCAAACAAAGAACTTCCTGCAGAAGTCGTATTCTAACTGATCGTGCTGTCAACAGATATCCTGACAGCTCCTCGTGTGCAACACAGTCTCCAAAACACCATTCATTGATTTTTCTTTGTTTTTGTAATTTCCTACATTGTAGATGAACACTGAACACATTGCACAAGTAAGAACACATATGGAATTATGTAGTAAACAAAAATGTAAACAAAGCTAAATATATTTCAGATTTTAGATTATTTTGCTCCATCACTCCATATGTAAGTCAACCCTTACATAGAGTGGAGGTTTAGTCCAGATTTTAACTGGTCTAGTGTCAATTCTTGTGTTTCGTGGTTTCTTTGCAATAATTTGACCATGAATGTTGAGTCACACCGTCTCCTCTGAACAGCTGATGGTAAATGATAAATGGACTGTACTTCTTAGCGCCTCTCTAGTCTTCTGACCATTCAAAGCACTTTTAGTCTACATATCTCATTCACACACTGAGGGCACAGCCTTCAGGAGTATATTGCTGTTCATATCTGGCCCCAGTCTGGAGGACCCAGGTCATCTGACTAGTGGACGCCTTGCTCTACCTCCTCCTGAGCCACAGCCACACCCGGGGATGTTGACGATGATGTTGATGTGTCTACTTGAACTCTGTGAAGCATTTCTGTGGGCTCTAATCTGAGGTGCTGTGAAATGTTGATTTTTGTGGCTGGTAACTGAACTCTGCAGGAAAGAGCCAGTTTCATTATCACAACCAGATAGAACCAGCTAGAGCCAGAGCAGTGTCAGGAACACTCCCTGTGCAGTCCCTGGACATTAGAAATTATTATATATCACATTTGTCAACTCACACACCCTTTAACATGCAGTGTGTAGGATTTAGTGGCACATCACAACCAACTGAGTACTGCTCGCCTCACCCTCCCATTCAAACCATGAAACAGAGTCTACGGTGGCCATCCAGAGCCAGTGTGTGGTTTGTCCCTTCTGTACGGTGGCCCTGAAGTGCAAAACACAATAGCAAATTCAAAAACACAATAGCAAATCGAATAACACATTAGCAAATTCAAAAACACAATAGCAAATCGAATAACACATTAGCAAATTCAAAAACACAATAGCAAATCGAATAACACATTAGCAAATTCAAAAACACAATAGCAAATCGAATAACACATTAGCAAATTCAAAAACACATTAGCAAATCAAAAAACACAATAGCAAATTCAAAAACACAATAGCAAATTGAATAACACATTAGCAAATTCAAAAACACAATAGCAAATCGAAAAACACATTAGCAAATTCAAAACGGAAAGGGTAGGTACCCTCGGGCGACATGAATCGTCTCTGATTAGACTGATGGTGCTTTGAACCGGAAGGACATTGTTTAGGGCATCGTTTACATGTTTTCAAAATATGAGCGCTGTTAGTGACAGCGTACGCGATGCTATTAAAGAATATTTCAATGCAGGACATGGATATGACGTGATACTCGATATGCTGTCGACAATTCACAACATAAACATGAGTCTGCGTACGCTGAAGACACGTTTAAAAGAAGCAGGGCTGAGCAGAAGATGTAACTATTCCCCACTCCCTGAGGTGAGGTACATCGCAGCGTTTTGGTTTCGTTCGTTCATTTATGTTTGCCGATATTTTGGCGGTGTTGTCCTTCCGGTTCAAAGGACCATCAGTCCAATCAGCGACGATTCATGTCGCCCGAGGGTACCTACCCTTTCCGTTTTGAATTTGGTAATGTGTTTTTGAATTAGCTAATGTGTTATTCGATTTGCTATTGTGTTTTTTGATTTGCTATTGTGTTTTTGAATTTGCTATTGTGTTTTTGAATTTGCTAATGTGTTATTCGATTTGCTATTGTGTTTTTGAATTTGCTATTATGTTTTGCACTTCAGGGCCACCGTACTTCTGGGTTTGTAGAAACATGGCAAACTCCACAGATGAAGACCCACTCCCTCTGTAAATATAAACGTCTCATTCTAAAGTAATAAAAACACAATGACTCTTATTTTCAGTTTAATATACGTGAAAACATTCAACTTCTCCTTAAATGTTACACTGGCCCTTTAAAAAAACAAATTGCACTAATTAATTTTTGACAATGCACACCTGTTCCCTTGAAGTTATGACTATGGAACATATTGTTTACCACATCACTCCATGTCTTCAGTATTTAAAAATAAAGTAAAACCAAGTGAACACTTTAAATAGAAAGTAGGTGACTGGACTTGCGGAGTACTGAGGTTACATACCGGCCAGTGAGTCCCTGTTCTGCCGGTTGAGGAGGCGGAACCCGGGGAAGCGGCTGCTGATGGAGCCCTCCGCTCCCTTCACTCTCTCCGCTCGATAGCGGGTGACCTGCAGCTCCAGCAGTTTGATCTTCCTCCGCAGGAGTTCGTTCTCCTTCTGGCTCCGGGACATTTCCAGCTGAACCACTCCGTAGCCATCGTCAACAACTTTACAAATTTCTGCGACGGCCGCGTTAGCCAGCACCTCCATGATGGAGGCTATCTGAGAGTGGAAGTCCGCGGCCATCGACATCGTCACTGTCAACACTCGGCCTTTGACACGGAGAGACGGACTCTGTCCTGAACACACGAGTGACAGCTGTACACACGCTGCAGTGCTATCTGAAATACATCACTGTGTATCTGTATGTCTCTGTGTGTGTGTGGAGTACCGCTGTGGACTCTTTGTTGATATGATGGCGACACGGAAGCTCCAGTTTAGACCGTGTTTTTCTCTCCAGCAGCAACACAGCACAACAGCGCCCCCTGTGTCCAGGAGCAGACCTGCCACACAATGCAGAGGCAACTCTCTTGTTCTAAAGACTTTGTGTAAAAACTATCCACAGAACGAGCTTGTGCAATGGAGCAACTCTTTATAAACCAGAACTGGAGATCTCTAGTGGAGAATTTTACACTGTATGCTTTTCTGTCTGTTTTGATTCACAATGTTTTAAATTCCCTTTCCATGGTCTGACTGAAAAAGTTCTTCATGTTTATACTGAGTGCAGAGATTTTTAACATTTCAACCCATGCTCATAATAATTGTTCTGTTCTGTTGGTTCCACTTTTTTACCTTTTCTACTTTTTATACAGTAAATGTCCTTTTGTCCTTCCTTTCTTCCTTTTATGTCTTCCACATACCAACAATACTGCATATAAACCAACTATTCCCTGCCCCTCTAGCCATAATACTTCTGAACTAGATCTGCTGTTTGTTTCTGTATCTCCATGTCCACACAAAGATCTTTCAGCATCCAGTCTGGTCTCAAAGGCCACACCACAAGGGGACAAATCTTCACAAATTTCATGGACTTTCAGTTGTTCTGCTATGTCCTTGCCTATCCACTCTAAACTTCTCTGAAATTAACCTTTCACTAAAAATTAAAAGGTCTGAATATATCTGCCATATTGTTGTTAGAGTTATACAGTATTTATATCACATAAAATTGATATGTATATTTCTTTGCTGTCAACACTTTCATCTTCTTTGTCTTATGTTTTATTTTTTCAAGCACTCGTTTGTCTGGTCATCTAAATATTTGGATTATTTACACTTATGTCTAGCTCTATCCTGTGGCCAAACCGCGTAATGACAGTAATGGGATCCGTCACGTGATGCACACTGTTCACAAAAAGAAGAGTAGCTTCCAGAATGAAGGAAGCCCCGCCCCTAGCGCTGTACCCCCTCTCTTCATTCAGCTCTGGGGATTTTAGGTCTCGCGACATTTGTGCACCTAAACCGGCAAACCGCTCACAAGGTCAGTGACAGTTACACGAGTTGTCGGCCGGTGGTGGCACGCGCAGAGCAGTCTGTGAAAAGACAGGTAGACAGACGCCTTCTCCTTTAGCTTAATCAGTGAAGCGTGTGTCGGTTCAGACATGGCCAGAGGAAGCCGTAGCCGTCCCTCAGCACCCAGGTAAACATCCTCAGTAACTTCATAGCAGTCAGTGTGTGGTGTAGTGTGGTGCGTGCGGTGTGTGCTGCGTGGTGGTCTACCGTGTCCTATTTAAAGAGCGAGGCCAGTTCTGTTGTTCAGCCTATATTAAGACTTATAAACAAGTATGGCAGTAAAACACAGCATGTTTGTCCACAGTGAGGCTAATGACCGCCTCATACACCTGGAGGCACACCGTTTAATTGTTGTTGCGTCATAAGTCACTGAGAGCCTGTCCGGTCTCAAGTGAAGGTCACACTGTAAAAAGTATCTGTACCTCTTACAGTGAAAAACTGTTTATATATGTTTCTTTGACATTTTAAGGGGTTTTATAGGAAAGGAAACTGGAGGTGTGTGAGGCAGGTATAAGCTGTGAAGGCTGCTGGAAGATATGTGTTCTTATATATGTAACTTTACCAACACAAAATAATACTGTAACATCAGTCTGCTTTCCTTTATTGTAATATGACAAGTAAATATCAGTGGGCGTTACTAATGTTAGAGATTAACAGTGACTGTGTAAGAACATATAAATGAAATATTGAAATGCATCTAAATGATCATGTTTAAAGGACATGCTTGTTTCGCACTCCTGTCCTCCATCATCTGAGCTTGTGACAGTTAGGTAACATTGTCTGGATAACTGATCCCAGGATGACTGTTAGACAGTTAATCCTTGAGACCAGTGGTTGCCAGCTTTTTTCCTACAGAGACCTTTTCTGTCTTTGAGTTAACGGACTGTTCAGTGCATAACAGAACAACAGTGAACACTACAACTGCAGGAAGTTTGGATAATTTTAAGAAGGATTGTTTCCTGTGAATGTTACATCAGAGATGTTGTATTTTGGGACCTTTTTTAAAAATGTAATAATGTTTAAAATGCATATTGTTTTTGTTCTATCTTTAGCCCTCCTCCATCCCATGCTCCGGCCCCTGTTCATCCACCTCCCTCTGCCCTGGCCCCGGCTCCAGCTCAGTCCCAGGGCCCTGGCCTCATGGCCCAGATGGCTACTACAGCAGCTGGGGTTGCAGTAGGCTCAGCCGTGGGCCACGTCGTCGGCAGTGCCCTCACCGGAGCGTTCAGTGGGGGCAGCAGCAGCAGTTCAGAGCCAGCCAAGCCGACATACCAGGTAAGAGATGGACTGCAATCACATGAGGATTAGGATGTCTGAGGAACTGGACTTAGTTGGATTTGACGTCTTGAGTAGGTCATCGTTTTTTTATGTCTCTGACTGTTGTATGTTTGTACTCAACACCAAAGTTTTCTCCTCCTGGTCCAAGGATTTGAAGTGTAGAGATCAGTCCCCTCAGATCAGTTTAGCATTTTTCAATAGATCAAGCATTCTTATTTTTAAAAAATATAGTAATACTAATATAATATAATAACAATTATAATAACTCTTCCCAAACAAAGTTATAGAGCTTAACACTGAAGCAGAACACATTTCAAACATAAAGCTGAAGGCTGTGAATCTTCACATATTTTAAGACATAAAGGGTAAAATAAAACTCAGATGATTTGTTACCTGCTTGTTGACTGAATTATTCTGTAAATCCAGGTGTAGAGGTTTGGTGTGCTGCCACACTGTGACTCACTGTCTGCACAACCCACACAATGATCAACCATAAGTACTTTATTCATGTGGTTTGCTCCTCAAACTATGGGACGTGAGTGTTCTCTAGAAGAACGCGGAGGAATCTCTGAAATATCTTTTTGAAGGTTAATTAAAAACATATACTATCAAAATTTAAAATGAACATAAATTATGAGATCACTGGAATGCAATTTAAAATAAGTTTTTAATTCACTTTAATATTGTGTCAATATCAGCCTGTTATGTAGTCATATTCATGCATATAGCACATGCATAAATCTGAGATAGTGACCTGAAGTCAAATTCAGGAGGCAGGAGGCAGAGCGGGTTGTCCACTAATCAGACAATCGTCCATTCAATCCCCACCTCCTCCTCTCTGCATGTTGAAGTGTCCTTCCATGGCAAGATACTGAACCCCAAACAGTGTCAGCGTGTGAATGTGTATGAATGTGATGAGCAGTCGACACCTTGCATGGCAGCCGCTGATCAGTGTGTGAATGTGTGTGAATGAGATATGCAGTATATTGGCACTGACATTGTAACTAAACACAAAAACACCCAGCCCTGTGAGGATGTACATACATGCACTTAATGAACAAAGAAGTGACTAATATTTGACAACGTTTTGAATAATGTTACTTGTAGAGCAGCCTGCTGAGGCTTAACCAATGTCTAACAGTGAAGTGTGAGGTTCTAACTCAAATGTGTGGCGTGTTTCTTTCCTCGCTTGTATCTTTGCAGGAGCCACCCCGGCCCGCTCCAGCCCAGTCGGGCCCCTGTCACTTTGAAGTCAAACAGTTCCTGGACTGTGCCACCAACCAGAGTGACCTGACTCTATGTGAGGGCTTCAATGAGGCACTCAAACAGTGCAAGTACTCCCATGGTGAGTCTGTGGTGAAGGATGGCAGCACTGCTCTTCATGTATCACACTCATAACCTGCTTCGTTTTCACATAATGGTGACTTCTGACAGTTTGAACACTTGTCCTATGTCAGGAGCTACAGGCACTCTTTAAAGTTTAAACATGATTTCAGTATTCATCACCATGACCTGTTTTTTTTTTTCTGTTTTTCTGTAGGTGTGACATCACTGGTGTGAAGGTCGGGGTCCAGCTGTCAATCAAACATACTGTAGAGACACAACAGACCACACAATGTGAACGCTGTCCCAGCAGAGAGAATGCTGCTTTTGTTTGTTTGGATGAGTGATGTGTGATGAATGAAGTTTTGCTAAGTTTTGCTGATGACCCTTTAATAAACACATGCTATCTACTTTAGCTCTGTCTTTGTTTCTGTCATGTCAGCTGTTATCCACAGTTTTCATGTATTTGAATTATTGGTTTGATTATTGATTTATTTACTTACTAATCATTTTTTGTAATGGATGATGTGGGCCAGCGGGGGCGCTCCAGCTTGGTTCGGGTCACCTGGGCCAGCTCACACTTGCCAGCTGTCCAGCTCCATGCATAGGCCTACATCCGCTTCCTCTTTCAAAATAAAATGATTCGTTGGCGGAGAAAAGAAACATCAAGAAATGACGTGTTTGTGTCGAGTGACAACAATAAAATAAACATTTAGCATTACAAATAAGCATAATAATTTAGAAACTATAGCTGTTCACTATAAGCTGGCGAGCAGAGCAGCAGTAATTTAGCTTCAACATTATAACGCAGCGCATAGTTTGAAAGTTCAACCGGAAGCAGTCGATGAAGTTCGCCGTGCTGGTCTCGTCCTCGTCCCCACTCAAAGTTGTGAGCAGACCACCCCGTTAGTCGCCAACATGCCTTTCATCGATGTCCAGACCAATCTACCGGCCAGCTCGTTCTCCGAGGACTTCGTGAAGAAGCTGAGCTCGTGCGCAGCGGCCGCTCTGGGAAAACCGGAGGACGTGAGTACAGTTTACCGCCGTGACACGAGCGTTACCGGAGCGTTACTCAATGTCAAAGCCGCGGCTGCTTTACATTAGTGCTGCCCTGCGTGTTCACGTGTGTGTGTGTGGGAGACGCGTACAGCACATCCACAGTGTAGCAATCCAGCAGCTTTACACAACAACCTAACAGTTACTGTACATTACATGGAGTCACTGCCTGCAGAGGAACAGAGGCTCAGCGAACCATCAGACTTCAGGCTTAGCCAGTCAGACAGATTGTGACATCCAGCGATGTACTGTCATATACATTAAAGTGTGGTAGAAATCCCAGTGAGATGGACAAATAAACAGTTATTCCAATACTGGCTTTGTTTTATTTAGCAGAGTAATAATAAAATTAGGTTAAGAAGACAATATGAGCATGCAGCTGTAACGTGTAATCATTACAAAGAATATCAATGAGATAATACCAAGTCACAGTTATTTCAGCTGAAAGGTCAGAGATCCTCGCACACACAAATCAGTTCAGAGTCTGACAAAGAGTAATAAAAATGTAAAAAAAGTTCCTGCCCTGAACTAAAGTTCAGTTGTTTCTGTGAATCTTTCCATGATGTGAATCTGACCTTATCTTT
Source organism: Nibea albiflora (assembly GCA_014281875.1). Lineage (NCBI taxonomy): Eukaryota > Metazoa > Chordata > Actinopteri > Sciaenidae > Nibea > Nibea albiflora. The sequence goes on from CM024789.1 coordinate 30,049,094, forward strand.
AGCCTTGACGGCTATCACAAGAACTCCTCATTCATGGTTTGCTCCAATCTCTGTTGTAGCAAGACACAGCTGCAAGTTAGAAAAGCTGCAAACAACTTTTAAAAAGTAAGATTTTTGTCATGATCACTTATTCCATTTGATTTTGGACTAATAGGGTACAAAAGGGTGGAAACTAACTGGAAATTTATATATATATATTATATTTATTTAACAATCTTCTTTAGTCCATGGAGGATGGAGGAATGTACAGTGCAGGTAGGGGGCGTGGCTTCTGTAGCCCTGCAGTAAGCAGTGTGCTATGTGCATGTGATTGAGGGATAGCAGATATTCAAGTGTACTTACATGAAATCTGGTTGTTTGAGTCAAGATTATGCTTAAAATATATATTTTCCCCATCTATATTTAAGTTCCCTGTTAAGGGTCAGCCTTCAATTTTGTGAATTCCTGGTATATTTCTGCTTATTCCCATAAATTCCTGTTAATTTCCATAAATTTCTCTTAATTCACATGGAAAGTCTTGTCCACTATACTGACAGTTTTCTAAAATTAGATTTGAATGAGTGTCAGACCCACAGAGTTACCATCCAGGTTCTGGATTTATCTCTGGGCATGGGGTGGCTGAATGTGCTGGCTTTGTCTTTGTTTCTTACATGGCACTCTCAAATGATATGCTCTGTATTTTTACTCACTCCGCCCTCTCTTCATGTCAATCTGTATTCACCTGCTTCCCCCTCTCTAATGTCAACCACGCTGTGTTTCAGAGGATGAACGTGGTGGTGAAGCCTGGCCTGCTGATGCTGATAGGTGGTTCTTGCTCTCCGTGTGTGTCGCTGTCTGTGTCTGCCATTGGTGTGACAGACACTGCTGAGAAGAACAAGGAGCACAGTGCCAAGATTTTTCAGTTTCTGACCAGAGAACTTGGTCTGACTGAAGACAGGTGAGCTCTCAGCAGGTTTCTGCTCTGCTGGTTTATATACTGTCACTGTTATATGGTCCGACTCTGACCCTTACAATGGAAACACAGCTCTGAGTTCAGCCTTCAGGTCTGCTGCTTTATCTTAAACTCCAAATTGTCCATATTTGGCTGAACGTGACAACTTTGTTCCCATTCACAGGATTGTTATCCAGTTCCACGAGCTGCAGCTTCACCAAGTCGGGAAGAAGGGAACTGTCATGAGCTTCTTGTGAAGGATGTTGTTTGTGACATAACTCACAGTCTCATTCCTGAGAGAAAAAGAAGACAGATTAGGATTATTCACCCATTGAAGTAAAAATCATTTTCATTCTTTTCATTGATCCTTGATTTTTGTGTCATGTCCTAAAGCTGTAAAACATAATCAGTCCTATTTTTGATGATGAAAAGCCCTGTTACTGTAAACATTCCTGAAAAAAAATATGCTAAAACCACAAGGAATATAAAAATAAAAAAATCTCTCTGACAATAGAGACTGGATTTCTTTTTCTCAATATATTGACTTTAATGTCAGATCTTGTCTGTCAGTGCTAAAACTGAAGATATATTTTCACTAGAGATGTGGATGAGATGAACTGGACTCTTTCTTCTGTCAATCATGGTGCCAATGAATTGATTCATTATTATACTTCTGTGTGTGGTTGATTAATATTCAAAGAATCCACACTAAGAAATTTGTTTTTGCTTTCAAATTCTGAGTATTGTAACAGGCTTTGGCTCTTTAGAGGTGCATTGTGTATGATTTAGGAATATTTGTTTGCAGGAATGTAATACAATATTCATTAGTGTAAAATAACCTGAGCATCAAGAATTGTGTTTTTGTTGTCTAAAAATGAGTTGTGGAGAGTTATTCATTTGGTTGCAATCTGCAGCTTTACTTCTAGGGGCCACTAAATTTTACACACTGGACCTTTCAATCATGTTGTAGAAATTGATACTTTTGCAATTTAGTGCCAGAACACTTCTTGTCTAGTGGCGACTTGCTTAGTTACTCCTTTCCTCGTCTTAGCTTTCTACATCAATGTCCTCTTTAGTCTTTATCCTTTGCTATTATTATCATATGGGCTGGAAAGCCTGGTTACATTACCTGCTTGACCAGCTCCTGTTCTGACACAACACCGGCTCCTTTTCCCATCTGTATTCCCTCAGTGCCCCAGGCCCGAAAACTTCTCTTCCTGCTGATGGTTCAAAGCGCCTGTGGTACAAACACTGACACTTCCATGCTAGTCTGAGCTCATAGTACGGACAGCCTGGCTAACAAACATTAGCTAGCAGTAGCTACAGTTAGCAGCAGTTTACTGTCAGAGTGATGAGACAGAGCAGCTGCAGGAATCACCAGGGGTGGGTGCCAATATCTAAACTGGATAATCTAGATATCGCCAAAGACATGGATCATCGGTGGACCTAAGGTGGGCTGAGTGACACCTAGGTGCTCAAATAAGCCATCTGTAACAGCACCTACCTGTCAATCAAAGTTGCCACACTGTTATAATAATATAATGTGAACAGGTGAGTTGTATATAAATTCACCCTCAGTACAGTTGTCATGAACGGGGAAATTAGCTATAGACCAAAACTGTTTTTTGTACCAGGCTGTAAACATGTTTATTTCTGCCGTGTTGGCTTCACTTGACAACCACAACAGAGGTGGACTCACTTAAATTTGACCTAGTACAGATATTCAACTAGAGCACCAAATGTGGATTAATCCGCCGCTGAAAATAGTCCCCAACATATAAATAATAAATAATAATAATAAATACACCATTCATAGAGGTTGACTCACTTCTGTAGCCAGCCTTAAGAGGCTGCTTGAGGAATTACAGCTTTTAGCACTTCCCAGATACGGTTGCCGCTTGGCCGGAAGGTGGAAGAGGCAGTACAGCCAACATGGTAGCGGCCAGTGCTACATATTTTCAGCTTCTAAATAGCTCTTCAGAAACCTGTGGGTGATGTCAATCATGCTCTGTCCATTCTTTATACTGTCAATGATTCAAAACAGTGCTTCACAAACCTTACCTGTAGTAGTAGAAATACCCTCAAAACATCTTATTCACAGGTAGCGGAATAATCATGTGCGTCATATTTATGTGGTGATGTTTTTGTTGCAACGTCTGTAAAATACAATGCTACATAATCACTCACGTGTTTGTCACTTTTCATCCAGTGCTTCACAGTGTCATGTTTGATTCTGCTGCTGCAGACAGAGAGTACAGACAGGAAGCAAGAGAGTTCACTGCTCAAGTGTATACAACATTTTTGTTAGATTTTTAGTTATTTAGAATTTCATTAGTGCGCTTTATTGTGCAAAGCACAAGGCACACTAATACAACTGCTTGGGACTATTTAACTTTTTCTTCCACATTTTTTCGCTGCACTACTCCACCTGTAGATTTGGTCACACAGAAAAGGTATCACAACACGCGACTTGGCCAGGAGAAGTGACCACTTTTCAATTTAATCTGCAAAACCTTGGCCACTCAAATTCACTGTGGACATGCTCAGCAACATGACGATGCTGTTTGGTCTGTTTGATATGACCTACGGTACGTTTGGTACCAACTGCCATGGCATAAACCATCTCATCATGTGAAATCAGCTCATACCTGGTATTGTGCACGGATTTGCCAATGGAAAACCTAAAACACCTTCACTCCACTTCACTCAAGTGGCAACCGCCATATCTGGGAAATGAAGTCGGTGTGTAAGTACTAAAAACTGTAGCTTTTCAAATGTTAAATTGTCCAACTTCACAGCAGAATCTGTTCTGAGTCAAATTTAAGAGTCAATCTCTGTGGTAGTTGTCAAGTGAAGCCAAACACATAAGTTCCTAAAACTGTCCACTTGAGGCTGCCTCCAGAAGTGAGTCAGTCTCCATAAGTCCCCATGTTAAAATGTCCAACTTCACAGCAGAAATAAACATGTTTACAGGCAGGTACAAAAAACTGTTTTCGTCTCTATAGCTAATTTCCCTGTTCCCAGCTGTATTGAGGGTGAATTTATATACAAGTCGCCTGTTCAAATAGTTTGAGGACTGTTTGGCTTTGCGTCACAGCCACAGAGGGACGTCACTAGAAGAAGAGGGGTGAACTGTCTTGGTCGTATAGAGACTCTTTGGTTGCTCAAACTCGTACAAGTTGTTGCAGAAAGTGGAGAAGAAGTGATCTGTCGTGCAAATGGCGTTAGAACTGTACCTGGACCTCTATTCTCAGCCGTGCCGCTCCGTTTATATCTTCGCCAAGAAGAACAACATCCCCTTCGATTTTAGACGACTGTCACTGCTGGACGGTGAGTTCGAGTCCACACACAGAACGAAGCTGAACTTACTGTCTGTTTGTGCAGCAGCATGGGAGGAGCAGTGACATTCAGTGCAGTTAGTGTAGCAAAGACTTTATTTCTCTACGTTTGTGTTTGAAAATCTGTGCCGCAGCTGCTGTGCGCTGCACAGTGGCGGACCCCGCAGAAACCGACACCCTGATAGAGATCTGCACACAGAAAACACACAGAGACAGGAAACACACTTTCTGCTGGACGCACACACACATTAAAGCACAAACAAGAGAAAGAAAAGATGTCTAACTTATAAATAACTATCGGGATGTTGCGCAATGTCTGAGTGGACATGGGCAGTTTGAAAAGGAGAAGTAACCAGACAATAAATCTGGTAAACATTTCTAGTGTTTGGTCACTTTTGTCTAGTCACTTTTGGTTTGTCCAGAATTGGGGACCAAAGAAAAGAACCAAAAGAACCGGACACAGAGGACACAGCAGTGTCAGTGAATCCATAATTCACTAAACTCTCATTGCTTGACTCAGGTGTGTGTGTGTGTGCGTGTGTGTGTGTTGGTTTCAGGGGAGCAGTATGGAGAAGAGTTTGGGAAGATCAACATGATAAGGAAGGCCCCCGCTCTGCGAGACGGAGACTTCTGCCTGGCTGAAAGGTGAATACTGAAGAACATTCAGTAAACAGGTTGTTTTAATATGAGAAAGAAAAGATGTCTGACTTAAAGATAATGGGATGTTGCACAATGTCTGAGTGGACATGGACAGTTTGAAAAGGAGAAGTAACCAGACAATAAATCTGGCAAATATTTCTAGTGTTTTCAGAATTCAGTCTGTACCAAACAAATATTTTACGTTTGGGAGTCCCGTCTCCAAGTGTATGTAGGCTGTACAGTAAGGCTGTATGAACACAGCTGTATGTATAAAGACTGTATGAAGTCTATATGAACACTGTGAAAGCTGTATGAACGCTGTGCGAAAGCTGTATGAACGCTGTGTGAAACTTGTATGAACACTGTATGAATGCTGTATGAACCCTGTATGAACCGCGTATGAACGCTGTATGAACCCTGTATGAACGCTGTATGAACCCTGTATGAACGCTGTATGAATGCTGTATGAACGCTGTATGAACCCTGTATGAACACTGTATGAATGCTGTATGAACGCTGTGTGAATGCTGTGTGAATGCTGTATGAGCACTGTATGAAGTCTATATGAAGTCTGTATGAACGCTGTATGAATGCTGTATGAACGCTGTATGAACGCTGTGTGAATGCTGTGTGACTGCTGTATGAAGTCTGTATCAACACTGTATGAACGCTGTATGAAGTCTGTATGAACACTGTATGAACGCTGTGTGAGGCCTGTATGAAGTCTGTATGAACGCTGTGTGAAGTCTGTATAAACGCTGTATGAAGTCTGTATGAATGCTGTATGAAGTCTGTATAAACGCTGTATGAAGTCTGTATAAACGCTGTATGAAATCTGTATGAATGCTGTATGAACACTGTATGAACGCTGTATGAACACTGTATGAACGCTGTGTGAATGCTGTATAAACGCTGTATGAAGTCTGTATGAACACTGTATGAAGTCTGTATAAACGCTGTATAAAGTCTGTATGAACGCTGTATGAAGTCTGTGTAAACGCTGTATGAAGTCTGTATGAACACTGTTTGAAGTCTGTATAAACGCTGTATGAAGTCTGTATAAACGCTGTATGAAGTCTGTATGAACACTGTTTGAAGTCTGTATAAACGCTGTATGAAGTCTGTATAAACGCTGTATGAACCCTGTATGAACACTGTTTGAAGTCTGTATAAACGCTGTATGAAGTCTGTATGAACACTGTATGAAGTTGTGTGTCGTGGTAATCATTGGAGGTGTTTGCCTCTCCAGCATTGCCATCCTGCTGTATCTGGCAGAGAAGTTTCAGACTCCAGACTTCTGGTACCCAGCTGACCTGCAGCAGCGCGCTCGTGTTAATGAGTACCTGTCATGGCAGCACATGGCCATCCGTATGCATGGATCCAGGATGTTCTGGCTCCGGGTATGTTCAGGCTGCAGACTCCAGATATTCCTGCTCCTGTATCCTGTTCCTTTTGGTATTTGATACTTTGTATGTGAGGCTTGTTATTTGATCACTAGTCTTTGTGTCTGCTGCAGCTTTTGATTCCCAAAGTTCTGGGCGTGGAAGTCCCGCAGGACAAGCTGGACGCAGCCTTGGAGGACCTGAACGGCTCACTGAAGCTCATTGAAGAAAAATTCCTCCAGGACAGGCCCTTCATCGCAGGAGACCACATCACATTGGCCGACCTGGTTGCCATTGTGGAGATCATGCAGGTGTGCAGAGGGGTTTTTAAACTAAGCGATAAAGGAGGATTTTCACATCACTGCTAACTGGTTTCTAAAGAATATCACAGTGTTTTACATGATTTCCTTCATTTGTCACAGGTCTGGTTTGTCAGTCATGCATGCTACACACTCCTGTACATTTTTTCGGGTGTAGGGTAACAGTAAGCTTTACAAAGAAAACAAAGTGCCCACACACAGCGTGTGGATTTGACAGTGCGACCACAAACAGTGAAGTCCCTGCAGTCCATGCTGAGTGGGGACAAGTACATTTCCCTCAATACAGAAGACAATAATGTGTTTTTGTATGGCAGCTAGTTAGCTCAAGTGCTAATAATAAGGAAAAGCATGTTGTCTTCTTCCACATTGGTACAAGAACACAGACAAGAAGTCAAATTAGATTTGTGCTTTACTGTTCATATTCTGTTTCATATTTTCTTTTTTATCTGGACAATGACAGACAGAGACATGAATGGACCGGCAGCAAAAGGCCTTAGTGGGGTGTCGTTTAGCTCAGTTTGTAGAACAGCCGCTCCATGTGCGAAGGCTCAGTCTTTGCTGCAGTGGCCGAGGGTTCAAATCTGACCTGTGGCTCTTTCCTGCATGTCATTCCCCATCTCTCTCTCTCCCCACATTCCTGTCACTATCAAAATACAGGCCAAAAACATATCTTCAAAAAAGCAGTAGCATTATGCTACATGCTCTACACAGTGAGCTAACAGGGCAACACTCACTCCATTTACACCTGGGATTAAAATGTGATCTGTGAGACTAATCGCAAAGCTTTAATGAGCTGTTGAGTCAGAGGAAACATCGTCAGCGACAAATTCTCAGTTATTTGTCCGCAGTCATAAATTCCTCACATGTAACTCAGTATAAAAACAAAGTGTCACTTTGTCCCGGCCTGAAGGCTGCTCTGTGACTGCACGCCTTGTTAACAGCAGATCAGATGAGTCCAACACACACACACACACACACACACACACACACACACACACACACACACACACACACACACACAGTTATTTGTTACCGTGTATCATTCATGTCACACCCGCGCTGCTTTATTTTTCACGCTGTCCTCATGAGTAACTCGTCTTTTCATGGCACAGACCAGACGTAGAATCAGTCATTAGAGGCACTCTCTAAGTTTGAACAACCTTTATGTTATGTTAGCTAAAAACAGATCCTGGATCAGTGCCATGTACGGATGTTTACATCTACCTATCTCCAGAATAATCAGGCAGATCTGATTACAGCAGATCACAATGTATTTACACCTTCCACGTCCTTACATGTCTTCATCCTAACGTGCAGATACAGATCACGTTTAAACCAGGTGAACGTGGCTCACTGTCTGTGGAAATGCTTTGAAATAAATGAAGTGGTTGTCTGACAAGCTGTTCTGGTGCATGATTGTCAGTGATGTAAATTAAAGGTCTGGTATTGAGTCCATCTTAGCGTTGATGAGGAGTGATGTGGGTCAGCAGTCTCGGGGGATGGCTCCATATTAACAGGCCTTCTCCTCTGTGCCTCTCTAACCGACAGCCCGTGGGTTCCGGCCTGGACGTTTTTGAGGGGAGACCCAAGCTGAGCGCCTGGAGGGACAGAGTCCAGGACGCTATCGGAAAGGAGCTTTTTGACGACGCCCACCAGACCATCATGGGCTCTCAGGAGGCCGTGAAGCTGATGGACACCAGCAGGATGCAAGTGTTCAAGCCGAAGATCCTCAGATTATTCCTGTGAAAGACGAGCTCAGCACACATTCTTTCTCAGAGCTGACAATAGAAATGATACAAAACCTCATGTGTCACTGTTCTTACTTCTTGACTGGATAATAATACTCTGTGTGTGTTCCAAGCTTCTTGTTTTAACAACCCCCCTATTTGAATGTGATAGCGTGTGATGTGGCTTCAGTCTGACCCGGTTCTGGACTCATTACGTAACGTGGTGGAGGAATGTGAAATGTGAGTTAAGTCATTTCCTCAGTGCTTCTCTGTGGACGTAGTAAGTTCATGCAGTTCATCAGCTGAGCTCCATGTTAGGAGACGTGTTGATGCTCTTTAATAAACAGTATTCTGTGTCACAGTGTGGTCATGTGTGTGTGACACAACACGTCAACCACATGTTTTAAGGAACTTAAGCATTTAGACTTTTTACAAACAAACATGACATTACATATACTTATGTACTGTTATATGAAGTAGAACAAAGATAATAAAATGTGGTCATCTGAGATGAATGAGTTAACATGACTTCCTGTTAAGTAGAAAGGTTAGGACCGCTATCTGATTGACTGATCATCTATAGACTGCAACAACTATGCAAACTGAGCTCTAGTTATGGACAGATAGCTGAACAAACAGTGCAGAGTACAGCTGTGCTGTGTCCACAGAGGCAGCCAGCAAACCTGCACACAAGCTCAGAGCAAAATTAAAAATGCACACGCAAAGTTTCTTTTCCAGTCGGTCTCTGTTGGTCGTTTGGCATTTTGTTCACGTCATTGCGGAGACCTCCAGTGTAACAGGAGGGGGGAAGTATCCAGGTCAGTCTGCTGGTGAGTAAATCAGACTGGTGAGGTAGTTTATACATAGTTTATTCTTTAATTCGGGAAAGGAAATGAGACAGGTGAAGAGCACTCAAATAAGTTCACTTAACGACAGGATTCAAATCATTACATGTACCTGCTGTATGATGTGATATGATGTGATGTTCAAAAATGACATGGTCCCTCAAAGTGGAGATACACTCCTGATCAAAATGTTAAGACTGGGTGAAAAAATACTAATATTCACATTTTGCACTGGTGGAACTGATTGTAAGATTGTAAGTAGAGCTTCAGAATGCAAAAAGAAGAAACAGGAGCAGTTTATTTAAACTTAAACAGGCCTTTTATGAGCTGACCCCCACATGGCAAAGGCATAAAGATTTTCTGTCTTTGAATGTGGAAGGATTGTTGATCTGCACTAGCAAGGCTTCTTGCAACATGCCCATCCCTGTTGAGCTTGGACGCAGTATGAATCTGGATGGTCCTGATGGCTTTCAACGTTACTGGCATGACATGGAGATCCCACGGGAGATGTTTTCTACGTGGAGGAGGCTCCATCATGATCTGCTTTTTTCTTCAATGTAAAAATGGAGCTTCAGTTTGTGCAAAATGCGGCTGGCCCTGTGGAGATGTTGCAGCAGGGATACCTCTTGACTGAGAACCCTCGTATGTGCAGTGATGACTGGGTCTTTCAACAGGACAGTGCTTCAGTTCACAACATCTGCCTGACAAAGGACTTCTTCCAGGGGACTTTTTACTTACTTGTAACCATTATCATTTATTCTATTTTATATTCTTATTACTCTCTTTTACACAATTTTTAATTGAACCAATTGTAAGAACTTACAGAAATACACTATGATTGTTCTTTTATAATTAGATGTGAAAAATAATTAGTTTCAATTCAGTTTAAAGTGGAGGTACCTTGGAAATATGTATTTAACATTTCAATGTTTTCTAATGCAGAGATTCCCCTGGAGTTTAGAGCCAACATTGACTTTTGATCATCAGTTCTTTCTACAAAATATTTCATTAGGTTTAAGTCCTGCTGATTGACTGGGTCAGTCCAACACCTTCATTTTCCTCCTCTGGAACCAGCTGACAGTCTCCTTTGCACTACGTTTTGGATCATTGTCCTGCTGGAAGGCCAACCTGTGTCTCATCCTCATTGTCCTGATAGAACAATCCCCATGTCCTGGCATTAGATTCTGCTCTAGAATTTTCCAGTGCATTCATCTTTTCTTCAATAATCTAGATTCTGCTAGTACTATGAGAAAAGAACCATCCCCATACCACGCTGCTTCAACCTCTGAACTTCACTGCCTTTTATGGTCATAGGCAGCATCATTTCCTCTTCAAACATGGTGTGTCAAATTCATGCTGATCACGCCACATTCTAATAATAATGGTAATAATGATAATAATAATAATAATAATAACAACAACAACAACAACAACAACAACAACAATAATAATAATAATAATAATAATAATAATAATAATAATAATAATAATAATAATAATAATACAAAGGCTTCTCCAAATACTTCTTGGTCCAAAGGTCTTGGTTCTTGGGCTACTCATGTTCAGTTGAATTGGAGTGATGCTTATAGGAACACTTAGGATTGAGAAATCCATCTATGGATATGTAGCTTAACAATGACATCTTTCTCTTTCAACAATCGTGAGATGTTTCTTACCAATATGCACTAACCCATCTGATGTAGGAGAACTCAGCGGTCTGGAATTCCTTTCTAGTATGTTCAATATTTTTTCCTGTGTCGTTCCACCATACTGCACATAACTTTTTTTATGGATTAGAATGCTCATCCGTGTAGTTTTATTGAGTTTAGGTCTGCTCTAAATTCCAGATAGATAGTTGCATTGGAAATATGTTAATTAAAAAGAATGATTGACCAATTGAATACTTATTTACCCCTCTGTAAATACTAGAAAATTGCTAAGTCAGGGGCATCCAGGGTATTTTACATGCCTCCTCAAATGCAGAAAATTATAGTTTTAAACCCAGCGCAAAACATGTTTCTGTTGAACCCACAAATGATGAACGATGAATTGTGGGGATTGTATCACTCATGTCTAACCACTAAACTTCAAATGTTTATATAGAGAATGTATCCAAGACTTAAAATGAATAACATAATGTGAATAAAAGGCAGTGGTTTGTCTTTCAAATAGGATTTTTCTCCAGTATTTGATGAGTCTTCAACATCCTCAGCATCTTCTTGAATTCAGTGCATTGGAACTAAACAAAGCTTTTCTGTCCTTCTTCCTTGTTCAGTGTCTGATGTACGGTTGGTTGATGGAGGGAGTCCCTGCTCCGGCAGGTTGGAGATGAAGCATATGGGAGAGTGGAGGCGCCTGACCACCCAGGAAAATAAGCTAGAATTTCGAAATGGTCATGCACAAGTAGCATGCAGACAGATGGGTTGTGGCTCTGTAGTATCCATTAAAAAACACACCAACAGCACCGACCAGAAACAAGCATGGGAGGCTCATTTCTCGTGCCAAGGCACAGAGTCGACCCTGGAGCAGTGCAGCAGCACCACAACACGGAGAAGAGTGCTAGGGAGAGATGCGTCTTCCTACAGTCTGGAGGTGGTCTGCTCAGGTAATGATGTCATGTAGTATTTCATGTCATGACAAACAGCTGATTTTTTCCATATTGTTCCAAGTCAGATTTTCAGGAGAACAGGATATGTCAATGTCAGTTTTGATTTAAAGGTGCAGTGTGTAAGATTGGTGGCCTATATTTTCAGAATAAGGCAGAAATTACATATAATATTCCTAACTTTATTTTCATGCATGTAAAAGTCACCTGAAAACAAGAATCTTTTGATTTTGTTACTTTAAAAAGCAGGGAGCGGGTCCTCCCACCATGGCCACCATGTTGAAACACTGTGTTTCTACAGTAGCCCAGAACAGACAAACTAAATAGCGACTCTAGACAGGGCCCTTCAACTGTTGTTTTTCTGTCTCTTTACACTAAGAAGGTGAGGGTGATGTAGGAAGATTGCAATGCAGCGCTGACACCACTAGATGCAACTAAATTCTACAGACTGGACCTTTAAGAGTAATTAATAACTTTTGCTGCAAAATACTGACTGACTGGATGACTGACTATTCATCTTGTTACATACTTATACATCAAAATGATACAGATAAGACCTGTAAACACATCAAAGAGTTGTTTTGCCTTAAATTTGGAGGATGTGTTTCATTTGGAGTGTGTATGAATAATGTTCATGCAGTTCAATTCAGAGCTAGTTACTCCTATTAGTTTGTTTTAAGTATGCTAAGGAGAAGATTAGAGTGATATCTATCACAACACTGCTGGTCTGCTCACACACCTCCAAACCCAATAAAGAGCAGCTAAGAACTTCTAATATTCCCCTAATCTCTTCTGTTCTTCTATCCCAGAGACTTGTTTTTGTGGGTGCAGCTTGATCTCTCTGTGTTTGCTTTCAGAATCCGTGAGGTTTGTTGGATCGTCGCTTGTCTGTGCAGGCAGGGTAGAGGTGAAGTCCGATCAGGGTTGGGCCTCAGTGTGTGAGGAAGGCTTTGACTCAGAGGCTGTAAAGGTGGTCTGCCGGGAGTTCGGCTGTCGACCTCCAGGGTATTTAAGGAAGTCACAAGCAAGGGAAGATGGACCGGTCATATCCAAACAGTTGCAGTGTACCGGCAATGAGTCTCATCTTATGGACTGTGCCAGTTCAATCCGTAACAACTGCACGACGGCTTTTGCAGTTTCATGCACAAGTATGTATATATTGGACCTTAATATGAACTTATTCCCAAGGTCTAATGTACTTAAATTCTGTGTACAGACACAGTCCCACAGTTTTTACCTGAGGCAATAACGCTTTATACTTTGGGCATTGAAAGTGCATTATTTTATTGTTCTTCACATATTTGATTGAAAAACAGCACTATGTCAGGCAAAGGGTTTGAAAAATTATCTATGAATTTATTATGGAATTTATTTATTTCCTAACCCTATGAAATAAATTAATTTGTGTGAACTGATGCTTAAAGGTTCTACAAAGCAGAGAGGAACTCCAGAATTTGGTTGTTGGTTTGTCACTATGAGCAAGCAAGTAGCTTCATGTGTGTGATGGCGCTTTATGTCTTTTTCCAGGGCCTCAAGACTTGAGACTGGTGGGAGGAGAGAATCACTGTAAAGGCACACTTGAGGGAAATGCTGAAGGAGAGTGGAGACCCCTGAACGATCTGCGGGGTATCATGACACCACAACAGCTTTCCTTGGGTTTGTCAGCAGGTGGGCTGCGGTGATCTCATATCATCTTCAGAGGATAATTTTCCATTCCGTCAACCTGTGTGGGAGCTTGACATCAGCTGCCGTCGCACTGGTTCCTCAATTTGTAAATCATGGACAAAGCATGTTTCAACCTCAGTCCTTACTGTGGCATGTTCAGGTACTAGTAAAAATGTTTCCATTTTCCAGAGTTGCAAAGCTTAAAGACAAACACAAGTTCTATACCTCTGATACCACTGTTTGTTAGGCTCCACACACTGAATGTGCTGCAAGTGTGTTAATAGAACAGAGGGCTCCCGCTGTTGGACCAGAAACACACCTGTTTCTTGTACAGGTCTGACATTCCATAGCCAACAGTGCTCCTACTGAAGAACTACAAATATCAGGTTAGCTAACCAGGATCAGAAATTTTACCACTTTAGCGCCCCCAGTGTCCCTAACATGGATAGCTGTACTTATGATCAAAAACTAGCAATTCAACAACTTTCCTAACAGCCAAACATCAAGCAAGGTCAACAACACAAGACAGAGCAGCCAGCTAATATTACTTAATAGTCCAACAAGAAGCCCAACTCTTCAGGACAAGAATAAGCTGACACTCGTCAGTGTGTTTTCTGCTTCCTGTTTAAGACCAGCAGCAGCTTTTCTCTTTGGTTCTATTCTATTTCATATAAACCATTTCTTTATTTTAATGGTTGAATATTATTTGCTTTTAATTTAATGTCCATGTAAAGGCAAATCTGAAATTTCTTTCAAAACACATTATATATGTTGGAAAATAGTTGCTGAAAATGTGAAAAGACTTGATAAATTACTGAATGTGGAGTTCAAACAGTTTTTCATCAGTTTTCAGTCCAGGATTTTGTGGGCGGTCCTTAAAGGGTGGCTCGATGACACGCTGTGGCCACCCTGAGCAGAGAGATAGAGATGGATTCATCTCACTGAGAGTGTTTCAAAGCTAGTCATGTCATTTTCTGAACTCATGTTCAGTCGCTTCAAAATGGCTGCTTGACTGCTCCTACAAATGGGCGTGGCTTCAGCACATTCAGAGGACACGCCCCCACAGTCCTGGAGCTGAGACTTAATTTTTACCTGATTTTGACACCTAATTTCATAAACTTGTTGATATATTTAACTGTTCAAATTTGGCTGGGTGGTTAATGACACTTTCTTCTTTGGTCTGACAAACTCAGAACACATATTTATTCTTACTTTACACAGACTTTAAAAGCTTAATGCAGAAATTATTAAAGGGCTGAGCTTGTGTAATTGACAAAATGTATTTAACCGAATGAACAATGAGGCAGACAGGTAGGTTTAGAAAAGGATTCCTGGTAACTGGCTTTTCTTCACTGAGTATTCAAAGGATGAAGTGACAGAGAGCTGCCATCAAATTTTCTGAGGTGGTAGAGACGTGTTGTGTTTGATACTGTCTTCCTCCAGAGGATGTGAGACTTGTAGATGGGCGCAACAGATGTTCAGGCATGCTTGAACTGAAGACTGGCCAGTCGTGGATTCCCTTGTGTTCTTCTTACTTCGACTCTGCGGCTGCATTAGTTACCTGTAGAAGCCTCAGCTGTGGGTTTCCTCATGAGTACTATGGGGGGACACATAGCAGCCATTTTCAAAATACAGAACATGCCTGGAATCCGGTGTTTAAGTGTGAAGGCAAAGAGAAGAAACTCACGGACTGTCCCGCCACAACGCTCAATACCACAGAGGAAACAGCCAACTGTGCTGCTGCTTACCTGACCTGCAAAGGTAATAATCAAGCCTCTTTCAGATGTACTGTTTTAGTTGTTAGAGGATTGATGTATTATTTGAACTAGTGTAATTAATAAGGTAGCTTTAAGAGGATTTTTCCCCTTATGGATCCACTATTTTTTTGTTCTGGCTAACTAGTCCCTTAACTCTCTTCTTCTTTGCAGGACGTCCACCTTCACCTGATATCATCCTGTATACTACACAAAAGGCAGGCAGGTTGCTTGACAGGGGCAATGCGGTTTTCAAGGGCCATCGCTTTGCCGTGTCTTGCATAAATTCTTCACCTTACAGCACACTCACCATGCGCCTGAAAAACACCGATCAACCAGCTGAGATCCAGATCCAGTCACCTGTTGATGGGGAAGCCATCTTTGTGTTTCCTGCTGCGGAGGATTCCCATTATGGGACCTATCATTGCGATTACAACTATGAGTTCAGCTCAGAGATTTTCTCTATGCCAAAGGCTATGTTTCTCACTGTAAAAGGTAAACCAAGTTAGAGCTTTTAAATGGTGTTGATGGATAGTGCAAGGCTACTGACTGCTGGTTTCATTGCAGAGAGCAACTATGTGAGGTTGGTAGATGGAAACAGCCGCTGTGCTGGTAGACTGGAGGTGGAGCATCAGGAAGAGTGGAGACCAGTGAGCTACCGGCACTCCTGGAGTCTGAAGGCTGCAGCTGTGCTGTGCAGGCAGCTCAACTGTGGCTCTGCCGTTTCAGCCAGTAAAGCGGAGACCTCAAGTGAACCTCTGCCCGTGTGGCGCTTTTACTCCGATTGTGACGGCTCCGAACGTGCTCTGATGGACTGCGGGAATGTGGAGAAGTGGATGTCCTCTTCCACTGTTGAAGTGGTCTGCTCAGGTAAAATATTAGAAACATACACTGATATTTAAAGAATTTATTTAATAATACTCCAAAAGATCTTTCTGTATTGGACTGATAAGATTACATTAAGATATTTAAGTCTGTATAAAGTAAGAATAAATATGTGTTCTGAGTTTGTCAGACCAAAGAAGAAAGTGTTATTAACCACCCAGCAAAATTTGAATGATTAAAAATATCAACAAGTCAGTGTGGTGACTTGGTGACCTCTAAGAGTTAACAGAACACCAATAACACAAAAGCTGAAATATCTTGGGCAGAGGTAAAAGCTTGCACATGATCTATCATTTGCATCCACTGTATCTGTTTCTGTCTCTGATTTCTGTCCGTCCCTGACTGCAGATATCTTGCTTCAGCCGAACATATCTGTTGTCTACACGGGTGGCTTCTCTGACGGCCAGCTGCTCAGAAAGGGCCGTAGCGTCACCTTGAACTGCTCTGTGGAGCCACAGTACCCCGGAGGTAACTTCAGCCTCATCTTCACTGGCCTCAACCAAAGCCACAGCCAAACCCAGCCAGCTGTCAATCACTCTGCCCTCTTCATGATTGCTGCTGTGGATGTGTCCTCCCAGTGGAGCTACAGCTGTGTTTATCACAACTTTATGTTCAGTCATCACTTCTCTTCTGAGAGCCAGAGCCTACTGCTCAGTGTCACTGGTAGGATAATGGATTTTCTTTTAGAATTTATATCCTATAACTTATTATTACATGCGTCTTCTTGCTTGTATGCTCATCCCTGACTAGACGTTGAAGATGTGATGTTGGACGATGGAGTGCTCAGAGATGACAACAGCACGTCCTGTACAGGCAAACTGTTTGTGGACCAGGACAACAAGTGGAGACTGCTGAGTGCAGAGTCCACAGTATGGGACCTGAAGCATGCCTCTTTGGTGTGTAGACAGCTGGGCTGTGGTTTTCATGCTAAATCAATCAAAAAGGTTGACCTTCCCAGAAATACAACTATGTGGCGTTTTTTCTCTGACTGTGATGGATCTGAGTCTGCACTGCTGGACTGTGGATCGGTAAAGCTGTACATTTCCTCCTCTGCTGTTGAGTTGGCCTGCCCAGGTGAGACACTAACAAAGCCTGGCCCAGTCTCTAAAACCGGGGGCATTAAATTCTAACAAATATCACTTCCTGCAGAATGTTGTTTTGAAGACAGCTGACCACATCACAAAAAAACATTTCTTACATTATGTTGCTTTAAGGGTGTTTCAGAGGAAACACTAAATGTAATCTGAAATAATCTAGATTATAATAAGTATGTTTTATGTGAATCAACCACTTCATCCTGTTGTATATCGGCACATTTATAGTATTTATAGCATTCTGTGAATATAGTTTGAACTATATTGTCATATACTTGCACACATGCATTACAGCTCCTTGTTTTTAGAAGATACTGTACATATATATTTAGTTTATATTTTAATCCTTTGTTTTTTATCTTCTACTTAATGTTTATTCTTCACTAAGTAGAATTCCTTCTAAGTGCAAACCTACTTGGCAATAAACTTGAGATTCCCTGAAGACCACATAATGGATAAACAGGTTAAAATAATGATGCTGATGACAGTTATACCTATCTGCATCCCCTGGAACCATAAACCCTGTTAAATTATCAGTTTAATAATGCATCACTGCCATAAATAATCGAGTAGACTGATAAACATCTGCAGCTCAGAAAAAGACAAAATCTAAATTCTTACCCAGAGTAAGACGAGTAATGTCTCTGGCTGGTGCAGAAATTTTCTTTTTAACTTCTTGTCTATGAAGCCCTGCACAGCCTGTCTGCACCGCTTATTTGGCTTGGCTCTTTTGGTTGTTCCAAGGGTTAAGGCCTAATAATGGAGAAGCAAGTTTTGAGTGTATAACTGTCTGTCTAAATTTTCAGGTCATGAGGGGGCAGAAGGCAAGAACTGAGGACGAAGGCAGCGTAATGTGAACCTTTTGTTAAAGAAGACGAATAAGAAGAGAACGAACTTTATTGATTGCATAATGGGGAAATAATTTTTTTCACTTACACTCTCTACAGATGAATTTTGGTTTATTTCGTTCCATGTATTCAGTCGCATTTGTCTCAAAGCATTTTAAAGTGCTTCTTGACCTTTGATTCTGCCATCTTATAACTTACTTCAAATTTCAAATGTAGGCTACTGAACTTAAATATTGCATGTCAACATAAACGTCCTGCTTCCACCTCTCATTCTCAAGTCAAACATTGTCCACAAGTTTCTTTAAACATTGAAAAATATTTTACTCATTAATTATTGAAGAGGTTATTGAGACAAGCTGAAAATGACGAATACACACGACAGACAGGTATGGCTAATGCAGAGAAGCACGATTCCACATTTTATATAATAGAAATACTTTTTAATTTGAAGGTTCATCACAGGCAAAAATCGTAAACAAGATATTTAAAAATGCAGATTTCATGTTTATCATTCAAACTGTCTCATGCTCTGTGTGTCACTATCATACACACATACACACACACATACAAATACACATATCAGAGACTTAACAAAAAAAGAAGAAAAAAAAGAAAAGAAAAACAAAAGTAACTAGAGATTCTTCTGGATTAAAATGATCCACCATGGATTCACCTCAAGAGCGCACACACATGCACACACACATACACTCTTCTGACACGCACGCACAAAAAAAAAAAGGTCTGCATCGAGTGGGGAGGGGGTGGTGTTGGTGTCTGTTGTAACTTCTACCTGGACAGAGCAGAGATCCTGAGGATGGAAAAAGACAATAAAAGAATTATATACAGCACCCTAAATATGCTCAACCAAAGCAACATTGTGTCACATTGTGTGTGTGTGTGTGTGTGATGTAACTCACTGTAGCTTGTCCTGCAACAGCTCCAACCTCTGCCGATCAACGTAGCGTGACAGGAGAGAGAGCAGGTTGGGAGGGGTGAAGAGGGGTGGAGAGAGCGATGAGGAGGGAACACTGAGCAACTCCCTCGTCACGGAAAACACCAATTCAGTCCTGGACGGGTCAGTGTGGGTTTACGTGGATCAGCGGGAGGGGAAAAAACAAACAAAGAAGTGATGAGAGTGTCGGTGTGAAAAGGAGAGGCCTCAGAGAAAGTAGGGCGCGCACGCACGGCTTACCATCGATTGTCGTCCATGAGTTGACAGTTAGGGTCGGAGCTTTGCATCCTTTCTCCTTCACTCAGGATCAGATACAGCAGTGTCACACCAAACTAGACAGAGACAAACAGAGGTATGTGAAGGTATGCTAGGTGTGTGTAGTGTTTGGTTGGTTTCTGCTTTTGCAGTTACGGTCATGCTGTACAAACTTGAACCGGTTTGATTCTGCACAAAACAGCTGAACTGGAATTTAATATCACAAAGCAAACTAACTGTTCTACCTGTCAGTTTCAAATTAAAAAGACCTGTTTCAATGAACAGAAAACCTTCTTGACAAAGCTTTTATTGTGAAACATTTGCAGGAACACATTGTGGAACACTTTACTCCAGTGGAGTGCCAAGCTTTGCGTGCGGCACTGCAAGTAGCACATAAACCAGAAAAAGTGACCAAGTGACATGCCCGGTGGAGTTTCACTGTTTTTGTATCCACAGACGCTGCCAGTCCACTTCCATGGCGTCTGCTTCTACATTCGTCCAGAGTGGACAAACTAGACACACGACTCTACATCGCTCATCGCATGTTTCACTTTGTTTTTGGGAGGGGTGGGTAAGGGAAGTTAGCTGCAATCAGTAACTTCACGGATACATACACATACACACACACACCACTAAATCCTACACACTGGACCTCTGATGTGATGTGTTCCCAACAAATAAGATGAAGATGGTCATGTGATCATCAGTACTATGTCAAAGTGTGATGTCTGTGGTTATTGATCAGTACACACACAGTGTGCTGTGCTTCAGTGCAGTCAGGCTCTGACGGTTGCAACCAGTCGCCAGTTGATGTGATGCAGTCTGACCAGCATCCTCTTTTTTTACTCAAGTTAATAAGTGACTGTGCAGATTGTATCAGTGTGCAGTGTGTGTGTGTGTGTGTGTGTACCTTGTTGTGCAGTACTGTGGCCAGTTGGCCCTCATTGCCCTGAAGCTCCTGGAGCAGGTCTGTGAGGGCGGAGCTCGACAATGACTGGATGACTGCAGAAACCGGCTCCACTAACCAGCACAGCACCTGAATGAGGCGGCAGAGAGAGGATGGAGGCAGAGACTGGTTAACGGAGTGTAGAGCCACAGGACAGACAAGTCAAGACGAGGCTTCCTGAACAATAAAACAAGCAGCAGAGACTTCTGTTCTCCGGGATCTGTCTGGATTTATGCGTCTGTATGTGACTATTACAAACTGCACTACCTGCTCATTTTAATTTAACTATACAGTTTACAAGGGAGGATTTTAGTAATACAGTGCAGAATTAAAGTGTCTTCAAGCGACCTGACATCCAGACACTGCAAATAGGAACAAATCTTTAAGAGTGCAGCCACCTAGACCTAGAGAGCATGAGGATCCTAAATGAGGACACTTCCAAGGACCCTTTATTCCTTATTGCTGCTGTTGTTTGTTAGATATGTTATGTCTATACATGTTGATGTACGTATGAATTTTTACTGGATGTTTGTGTGGACACAATGCTGCGGCTTAAAATGGTTACCTGGTCCTGCTTGTCCTTCTTGGCCAGGGCGGGAAGGTTGCGGGCAATCGCCATGACAACGGCGGCAGCCTGGGGCGATGGCAGGAGGGGGAGGAGCCTGGAGATGAGCCGCTTGCCCTTCCTTACCGACATGATCATCACACACTGCTCATCACTCACTCTTTAAGAAGAAGACAAAAAGAATTAGTGGAGATGGACATGCTGCTGTGCAACGTGCAGCGAGGCGCAGAATGAGACAAGAACAAACTTAGAAGGAGGATATTAGTTCAGTTCAGGTGGTTCCTCCTACCTGTCGTCCCACTCCTTCTCCCGCAGAGAGTTGCACAGCTGCACGGTGTTTGTTTTATGCTGCTCCAGCAGAGCCTCTCGGTCCTCCTCTGGCGCCTGGACAAAACGCTTCTCAAAGTCTTGAACCTCCAGCAGCAAACTGTACATCTGGAGGACGGGTGGAGCAGGGGCAGAGGTAAGGGTCACAGTGATAGATCTAGGTTTCAGGAGTTTATCTTGGACACTGAATGTTCTCAACATGTAGGGTCTTCCTCCACTTACCTTCTCCACGGTGTAGAGGATCTGTCGCCTCTTATTCCAAACCTGCTTTTCTCTTTTCTCCTGGAGACAGACAGACAGTAAGACAAACTGGACGACAGGGTTGATTATGCTGAATATGTGTCTGTTTTCAAACTGTCAGTACTTCTTTAAGATTGTGGTAGGCACCTAAGGTGGATGGAAAAGGCACCATTCCTGCCTCATTTTCAAGAGCTGCTTAATGTTGATCACATATGAGCTAACCAACCATAAGGTAGCTGACTTTTTAGCTGATGTTTCTGCAACTTCTGGTATTTTTTCCCTTTAGTCTGCTTACAGAGAGCTGCTACAAGCAGAACAGTGTGTACACGCCTTTACAAGAAAAGAAGTGATCAAACATGTCAACACACCTCGTCATCTGTGCGAGAAGTCACCACGGCGTCAATCATCTTGCGGGGATTGTTGACGCTGGACACAGTCAGCTTACCCAGAGAACCTGCAAACTGAACTGTTGACAAACACGTGTCAGCATTTAACAGACGTCTCCAGTAGTGTGTGTGTGTACAATTGGAGAGCGGGGAATTCACCGCCGCGTTCTGATGTCACTTACCTGGTCTGTAGGTGTGTTCAACCTTGGCGACCTGTGGAGTGATCAGTTTTGTGGTGTGTTCCTTCTTGCTGCTGTCCTGCTCTCTTTCCTGACGTTTCTCCATCTTTTCGTAGTAGTTCTATGTGTGTACACACACACACACAGACACACACACACACACACACACACACAGTCAGTAATCATCAACCAACATTAACTGCTTAAACTTACAAACTGTCAAAGTAGTGGCAATCACACAGTTAGGGTGAAGTCTTATTGTACAAATGTTCCATGATGACAGGAAGAAAACAGATTCACAGCTGAGACTACGTCTACATTTAGCTGTCTGAATTAATTATTTTATTGTTTTATTGAACACTGATTTCTTTTGCCTTTATTAGATAGAGACAATGTAGAAAAGTGCTTTTAAATAAGCAGCAGACAGGAAACTGGACAGAGTGTAGCATGACATGCAACAAAGGTTGTCATCCACTGTAACCACAGAGCTACAAAGGTGCTCTGGGCAGTAAAGTTTTAAATGATTTAAATTCATTTGTGTATCCGTGTAGAGAGCTCGGACCACAGCGCTTCTGGACAGATAGCTGAAGAACATGGGTTTACTAATTAATAGGGGTGGGAATCTTGGGGCACCTCACGATTCGATTACGATTACGATTCAGAGGCTACGATTCGATTATAAAACGATTATTGATGCATTTTTAATTTATGTATATTGATGCACTTTTTCCACATTTCTTTTTGTCTCACTGAATGAGTATTCATCATTTGCTGTTCAAAAAACAGTGCATTTGCAATAAATGCGTAGCATTTCAGATGGCTGAAGTTACCCAGCTGGGCAGCGACAACCATATTAGCTGCGTTGTCTGTAACTACAACAACTTCTTTCTTTGCGATGTCCCATTCATTTACAGCACTGCTTAGCAGCTCAGCCATATTAGCACCTGTGTGGCTTTCATGCATTGCTCTTGTTTGGAGCACGTGTGCTTTCAGCTCCCACTCATCAGTTATGACATGCGCAGTTACAGTAACAAATGATTCGGTGGCTACAGACGTCCACGCATCACATGTAACGGCGACTCGGTCTGCTTTCAACAGCGATGACGTGATTTCTGCTTTAGTCTGCTTGTAGAGTGCCGGAACGGCCGTGTCGGTGAAATAGCGTCGGGATGGGATGACGTACCTCGGCTCCGTTGCTTCCATCATTCTCCGATGTGTGTGATCCAATGTGTTCTCGGTCCGTTCCCCATAGCGTCTCGAAGACCACGCTTACTGTATTTTAAGTCCGCTTTACTTGGCATATTTAAATAATCGGAATTTGGATGTTTCTGAATCGTTCTCGATTCTTCCACGGCCGAATCGCGATTAATCTAAGAATCGGAAATTTCCCCCACCTCTACTAATTAATGTGGATTACTGTGAATACACTAGGAGAAGGTGAATACGGCAAACTTTCTGCTTCATACATGACTCGATTGATAAATTGCGTGCCCATCTATTGTCTTTTTGACGTGTTAAAAACAAGGTGATTCATCGAGTAATAGCAGGTTGTAAACAGTCCATCAAGAGTGAAACTCAAAGACACAAAATATTCATTTCAGAAGCATTTAGCCTGCCAGACTTTGTTTACTTGCTCAGATTTGGTCATTTTCCTGGTTTATGTGCTTCTAAATATGCCTCTACACAAGTAAATATGCCATGTAGTTTATTTGTTTTGTCTGTTTCTTTTTTGTTTGTTTTTTTTACGACTGGCAGTTTGCGCAGAATATTTTATTTTGAAAATCCACCGGATTCTCTATGCTGTTTCTGTGTCTGGCTTCCTGTCAGCTCGAGGTGCTGTGTAAACTGATGCAAGCTGATCAAGTCATCTGTCAAAGCGGAGTGACAAAGCACCATCAACGTCCATACTACCTGTTAGAATCATAT
The DNA here is from genome assembly GCA_014281875.1 of Nibea albiflora. NCBI lineage: Eukaryota > Metazoa > Chordata > Actinopteri > Sciaenidae > Nibea > Nibea albiflora. The sequence continues at coordinate 30,072,903 of CM024789.1, forward strand.
CCACTATGTGAGATAAAATATATTATGCAGATAAAATACATTTTCTGTTTTTGAAATTCAAAAGTTTTGGACTCTTTGTTGAACAACAATTTGACGATGCTGCTTCAGCATTTTTCACTTTTTTTTTTATTCAAACAAACATAAGCTTACCTCACTGAGATTATACTGAACTGATGAAGGACTGATACAAGCCAACCATTGAAAAGGCCAGATGCTGAGCCACCAACATGAGTGTAACAACATCACAAACCCACCTGATAGTAGTAGTCATCCAGGTAAGGGTCAGTACTTTGCAGCTGCATCATCTGGATTTTGGTTACCCATTCCTTCTCTTTCTGGGTCATCAGGTTACTGTAGGGGTCTCTGCTGCGCCGGTCCCCTGCAGTCCTGCCACGATCCCTGCAGGACAGACAGACACATGCTCTGCATTTAGCCTGCTTGTGGACGTTATGAGGATGCTGTCATGTCTGTCTTGATGCATGTATGACTTTCTTACCCTCCTCGGTTCTGCATGCGCTGGGTGAGCATGCGGCGGTGCTGGGGGTGGAGGTGGGTGGTGTTGTGCCGGATGGGTGGTGTGTGGTTAGGGGGACCGTGAGGGGGCGGCGGGCCCATTCGGTGACCGTGTGGAGGAGGAGGCCCCCCGAAGAACGGCCTGAAACCACCACCGCCTGGTAATAAGGGAGGCGCCGGGCCACCGCGGGGGAAACCAGCCACCTGAGGAGAGAGAGAGAGAGAGATGAACCCAGTGTGAGAGTACCACTCATGACCTGTTCAATACTGCTGTGCCAGTACTCCTCTGAGAAGCAGCTCTTGACCTGCAAAGTTATGCCCTCATAGTGGGGGTGCCAGGTTAGCTAGAAGAAGCTGACATTTGTACTTTTTAAACAGTATCTCTGAGGACACAGAAGACAGTCTTTCATTTGTTCTTGTACACTTTTTTAAATGTTGCTTTCACACCAGGATAGTTCAGGGGACTCTGTACGATTGGGCAGGAAATGCCAAAAAAATCTCACTTTGATTTGGTTTGGTTCACTCTCACACTGCACACACTGAAAGTGGACCAAACCACCAACATCATGCAGTTACAACAGCTGCTCATTTGGGGGCGATATTGCCAAAAACAAGCACTGACCAGGAAGAAAAAAACTAAGACCTACATTTTCATGTGGTCCAGAGGTCGCTTGTATGTTCCGTACCAGAGTTCGGATGAGCTTTCACACCTGCCCAAACGAACTGGACTATCCAAGGAAATAAACTCTGGTCTGTTTAAAACCGACCAAACAGCACTGGTGTGAAAGCGCCCTTAGTCTCTAGTATTTCAGTACTTCTGAAGCAAGACCATTTTTCATTCTCACATTATTACCCATCATCACAGCTGTAGTGTGTATCCAAGGAACACAAACTTATCAGTATCTCACCAATATAAAAGACTGTGTGTGTGTGTGTGATACCGACCTGAGAGTTTAGCAGCTGGGCCCGTTGAATCTGAGACAGGACTGGACCGACTCCAGGAGGGAATGGACCACGACACAGAGGGGAGTTCTGGAAAAAAAAAAAGAGCGGCAAACAGAATAGCACTTCATCATAACACTGAAATCTAAAAATGTGAAGTGTGTGTCTCTCTCAGATTCTATCATTACATAATGTTTACATAAATACATTTATTCCCTTTCTCGATCAGATCGATACCACTCATGTTTGTGAGTCAATGTACACTTTCATTTTTACACATGTAGACATCAACATCAGTCTCCTATATTATTAATAACTGGAATGAGTCTTGAACAAAAACAAAAACATATCAGTCAACCCATAATGACCCATATCAATGTTCAAGCTGTTCGTGGGTGAAATCACAGTGACAAAGTGGCAAACAAACAGCCTGCCAAACCCAAACCCTGCTCATCTAACCTCTAATGTCTTCTGTCTTTCACTTTCAGCTACAAAACCTGGACTAACAGTTCAAACTAGTGTTTGAGGACCTTGACAGCTCTCTCACTTTCATTTCTGAACTGTCAAGTGTAAATAATGAATATCTTATTTCCTTAGCAGCACAGCTGTGTCGTAAGCTGGCACAATAACAAGAACAACAAACATAAATGTGCATGTTCACTTCACCTTGTAAAACACACCAGACAGCGCTCACATGAACCCTAACGGCAGCTCCCCTGCTGTCCTTTCAAAATTGAGCTCAAGCTCAAACATTCTTGTAAGTCGTGAATACTCAAAGGAAAAAAAATCATCTCCTTTTCAGCCTACAGACATCCTTTAAATCCTTTACAGTTCTCCTGGACAGCTCAAAACTAAAATATCACATTGCTGCATTTGTTCTTGTGTTGTGTGATAAATAAATAAATAAATAAATAGGAACCTCAAGACATTCTTTGATTTAAAATGTGTAAAAAGTTCTAAAACTTAAGGGGAGGATGAAGGAGAGGAAGAACTCACAGCTATATTGAGGAGGGTGTTTGGTGACAGACGCTCAGGGAAGGGAGGAGGGTATCTGTGCTGGACCGGGGCTCTCACATGAACCGCCATGGGATGGTGGATCTACACATCCACAAAGACACGCACGCACACGATGGGGTTAACAGGTGGTTAGCTTTGTTGCGGTTAAGTTAATGACAAAAGGTGCTCTAATGATCTCAAAACGTTTAGCTTCTACAAAGACACATACTACAAAGACATATAGACTACTACTACTACTACTACTACTACTACTACTACTACTACTACTAATAATAATAATAATAATAATAATAATAATGAAGAAGAACAGTTGTTTGCTATTCACCTGATGATTCAGGGTGTGGCTCATTGGCTGTTTGGGTGGGGTCCCAATAGGCACTGCCCTCACCGGAGGGGATCCAATCACAGGGGAGGAAGAGCGCGGAGGTGGGACCCTCTCTGACAAATCCTGTCCTTCATCACTCCTACCCGGAGGTGGTCGCTTAGGAAGACCCACCTCCTTGATTATAGACATTAGTGGACTATCCTGAGGAGGAAGAAAGAAGGCAAAATAAAATATTAGGGGGAACAAACATTTGATTCACTGTGTGAAGACCTGAATGAATAAATACATCTGCAAAACAGCAACTAGACATTAGTGGACTATCCTGAGGAGGAAGAAAGAAGACAAAATAAAATATCAGAAACATACAGATGAAAAGAAGTAGTAAAGTAGTTTGGAGAAATATTTGTGTATTCGTGTTGAAGCTTCCCATGACTCAGCATGTTGCCATGAACAAACAGTACAAACGAGCTGAGGTGAAGCTGTTAAACTGAATGTCTAGTGTTCTGAAGAAGCACAAGAGTGTCCCTCACCTCCATGTGTGTAACCAGACCAGGGGTGACGCTGACCGGCCCAAATCCCATACTGTTCTCCCAGATACTGTGAGAGTTCATCTGAGAGAGATCATGAGAAGACATTCATGAAACAAGTGTCCCACAGCAGGCCAGCAATACAACATATCTGACAGCATCAACTTCACTTGTGATATAAGACCATATATATTTTTGGAATGTACCACACTATTACTACTAATACTGAAAGCTTATTGATATAAAACCAATATTGTGACACCCCTATAGCATACAAAACAAGTATGCAGAGACGGAGGGAAAAAAACCACGAACCTGGCCCATAGAAGCAGTCCCTCTGCGCAGCAAGTGCTGCTGCTGTTGATAGCTGAGCATGGATGAGGGGGGAGGGCCAGGAGGAAGACCTGGAATAGTTCAGAGTACAGCAGTGTGAGTGAAACACGACCAGTACCCAGAACACAGCAGAATTGGCCACACTGTCATAAAATAGCTGAGAACATGCTGCAGTATCTGTATGTAACACATCAACTTGTGATGAGAAGTTTGTTGAGAAACTTCAAACCAAAAACACAGAAACACCAGCAAGCACTCATGGACGCAACGGAAGATATCTGAGCTGAACGATGAGGTGACTGAACGAGGAGCAAACATTTGATTCACTGTGTGAAGACTTGAATGAATAAATACATCTGCAAAACAGCAAATGAAGTCTGTTTGTAGAATTACACTCATCCCTCCAGTGGAGTTTCACAGTGCTGGAGAATTTATGACAAGGAGCCCCGATGCTGTTTAAACATCACCTCACCCATTCTGACAGCAAACTGATGTACATGCTGATGACTAGGACAACTGAACACACACTCACACCTGACAAATCCCACAGCCAGCAAATGACTTGTTTTGCTGATCATATGCTGATACATGATCAGCTTTCAAATTATTGTTAGTTAAGTGAGATTAAAGGGCTGATGTAGCATGCAGAATCCGAATCTGAGACTTTGATACAATACTGGTATAAAACAAACAATCAAAAAAACAAAACATACTTGATCCGTCTTTTGATACGACTACAAAAAAAGTCCTCAACAGAACATCAAAAGATATTTTTGTTCTTGTTTTAAATGAACAACATGCACACATTCTACACAAAGAGTCACCGAGCACACAGAGGAGCAGTGACAATGTTTTCAACAGAATGACAGTGGACCTAAGGTGGTATTATCATATTATTAGTAGGTTATTTAAACATAAAGATGCTCAAAAACCAGGACGAGGCTTGTTGTTAATGACGTAAACAATCAAAGTGGTATCCAATGACATCACTAATGCTTTACTAGTCCCTGCTTGAATGCTGTGTTTGCATCTTCAACATAATATTAGACAACATCTCTCTGCGGTTGTCACACAGAGGAGAATTTCTCCACTAGTTAGCCAATCAATAACTTTGGGATAGAGATACAATCAAATGAATATTTATGATACTTATGGCACTGAAAAAGTATCAATACTTTAATGCTAGAAGGAAAATTCTTATTTTCAGGTGACTAAACACTAATAAAAATATAGTTATGAATATAGTTACATATTCTGCAAATAGAGCCCCACAAATCTTACACACTAGACCTTTATTGGCTGGAAACAGATCATAGTTCACCAATATAAAATAAATAAGAGGAGAGCATTCATTCTCACCTGAGGTGGAGGGCCCAGGAGGCAGCTGGTGCTGGGGATGATGGGGATGCTGGTGTGGTTGAGTGGGATGTGGGATGGAGGAGGGCTGAGGCATGACTCTGGATCTGTCCAGCCCCTGAAGAACAGACAGACTGGATCCTGAAGAGCCAGGGGACGGACCAGGCCTCTCGGCCGCACCGACCCCAGCAATGGCTGGGTCGGCATCCAGGATGAATCTGGCCAGAGACTCAGCCAGATCGCCTCCCCCACCTCGATCCTCCACATCTGAAAAGGACAGTTTGAATGTTGGTGTTTTTTTTCCCTTTTTGTCTGCATTCTATCTGAAGCAGCCAGCCAAGAACAAATGTAAAATCTTAGACCAAAATCTGAACTGAAAATGATCAGAAAAGCAAGAAATACTGTGAACCCACAAACCAATTAACAGGATTCCTGAGTGAAGTCAGCCTTCCTCTAATTACATCACTGACCTGATGGAGGCAGTCCAGAGGAAGACGAGGAGAATTTGAGTGAAGGGAGGGATGATGGCATGGGGAGATGGACCGCAGAGGATGGGAGATGGGTGGAGGAGGAGTCCCCAGCTCCTCCTAAATCAGATTCTCCTCCCATGCCCCCTCCTCCCAACCCCAGTCCCCCTCCTAGCCCGTCCCTCTCGTCGAGCTCAGCGAGACGTTTGTGTTCCTCCTGCCAGTCGTCATCTGGAGGGGAGGACAGAGTGCTTGTTTGTTTTTGTGGCAGTGCTGCAATCTCACACATAGTTTTAGAGGTGTGTGAGGTTTTCTGTCTTCTAACTTTGACACACTACCTCCAAGGTGCATCATGAAGGTGACCAACAATAAAGAACACCTACAAACGCAGTTCACACCTGACCAGCAAGTGTCCCCTGGGGGAATCTGACCCCTTAAAATATGCTTTTATTAAGATCAGTTCACACAGAAACACACAAAAACCCAACTGAACCACACACACTCAAAACACGCCTGGCTACATGGAATGAATCTTGAAACCTCCAAACTTAACTGGATTCAAACTGTGATTATGAACGAGCATTGGACACTGCACGCCAAGTGTGCAAACACATTTCGAATGTATGTTAGACAGCACTGACCGATGGCCCCGGCTCCAAAGGTGTCATCGTTGAATTGATCAATTTCATCTTCCTCTTCTACGAGTCCCTCATCTTCCTCCTCCAGCGTACAGTCTTCATCCAGGGACTGTGAGGACAGCAGGAAAGACAGATGAGACAAGGAGACGTGGTCAAGGAGGGGAGAAAAGAAAGTGATCAGAGAATCAATGTAAATGTTGACAGGAACGGAGAAGAGAAAGATTAAGATTGCTGAACTACTGAAAAAAAGAAGATGTGATTCAAATGTCCTGACGGATTGTGAGGGATTGATTAGAGTTCAGTTTCAGTAATGATGATTTCATTGATTTTTGTTACCAGAAAGTAAAGTTGAGCTGCACGTCCTAATGGTTTACTTGAGCATCCTCCGCGTGTCAGTGCACATGTACAGTGCACAGAGCAGGAGACGGCACTCAAAGGTACAGCGAGGTTTCACAAACGCAGAAAAAATGTGGTGAAATCCATCACAGCTACATTTTTATTCTATAGGACACTCATCGGGTTTTATAACTGCAGCCGTTGCACACAAATAATGTCCAAAAGATATTATAATTAATGTTGCAATCTTTTTCAAGTTACTTAGATTGTATCAGTCCATAAGATTTGTTTATATCATCAGCTGACAGTAACAATGCAGCATCACACTTAGCCTTTAAACCTGTTCCTGACCAGGTTAAAATGACCACAGCTATCTATCCACCATCCATCAAGCTGTAAAAACTTAAAACACTAGAGGCTAGATTAGTTAACAATATAAAGGTTAATGACATTAACAAAGACTCACTTCAGCATCCGAATAAAAAACACAAGTGCCCTTGAAATAACTCTGAAGTTCAGTCATCATGAATTACACCTGAACTTTTCCTGCCATGAAATGTCAGGATGCCTGGTGTGCAAAAGGTTTGTTGGGTTCCAAGATGTGATGCTTACGAGTCCTTTATGGATACGCTGACATAATATCCAACATCAAGTGGTAAGAGTATCTAATGTAGCTGCAGAACAACTGCAACTCCAAATCATATCACACACCCTTGAGCCTAGCTTCAGTAAGTGATATATTCAGGATAGCTGGTCTGTTGACGACTCCTTTCCTGCTTGACACCAGCAGCAGGGTGAAAATAAATGAATCACTCATAGCAGCTATGAGCTCAAGTTTCAAAGGAATTTCTGAGGAACTGTCAACATAACTATGATACTTTGCCATGTCTAACTGCTGCAGCCGAGTCAGGCGAACACTGCCTTCTTAATGCCATCAGAACGGGTCACTTGAACACCTGCAGAAAAAAGGCGAGTTACGTAGATGAGCTTGCTCTGTGCGCCCTAAAATCTAAGAAGTAATCTTAAACACAGATGGCCAGCTCAGTGGAATATCGCATTATAAGAGTGAGCGAGCACTTCGACCACAGTGGGAAAAAAATAACCATCAATCTGCTTCTGCTAATGTCACATACTAATGAATGTGACGTTGATTTAATTATAGACGAGACTGGTGGCCTGTGTGAACTGTTCATGTCATCGTCAGGTGCCAGAAATATTCAGCCTGGCTCAGCCAGCACGAAAAAATGTCATGCAGCGTTTGTCTAATGCAGCACAGAGGACAAAGTGTGCTGAATTCACGTGAAGATGTGAGTGAAACTTCAGTTTGACTTGAACAGCAGTACAACCACGGCTGATGTGTAAGTGAACATATGAAGACTTAGCTCTGTATAAACAGCCAATTAGCCACATTAGTTAGCCAGGTCCGCAGTGACCGAGAACGGGTCCTCCCAGCACAGACACTGTTTGCGTTAAACATTCAGTTAACGTTAAGTGAACTAATAAAATAGCACCCTGCGAACTACCAAGTGTGAACACTGTGAATGAACAGAGCTCAGGACTTGTTTTCCAGGAACCTCTGGCAGCCTGTGCATAGCAGCTCGTTAGCCACGATGCTAATGCTGACGTTACATCACGCAGGACCCACGGCGAGGGAAACTGCTGCCTTCAGACTAACAAATATGTGACCTTCTGGACACGACTTCTTACTATCACACACTGGCCTTCCATAGCTGAGGTTCATTTATGAGCCAGTTAGCTCGTCCTTGTCACCAGCGGCAGGGAGCGCTCACCTTTCGTCCAGCTCATGTCACCAGGCAAGCGGGCTGCTTTGCAGGCCGCCAACCGCATTGAATTTGGCAGTCAATAAACAATGGACAACATTCTCCGTATAAATCACGCGCAGGCTGGAATTACCGCCAGCTCCCTTATAAAACACGTGAAACCGCCTTCAGAAAGGGGTACGTGGGGTTTAGGGGTACAGTACTCACCTGAAATCGAAACATCTATCTTTAGTCTGTCGGGAAAAGAGGTGCATCGGGAGCGAGGCAGCGCGAAAATGACGCAGGAGTGGGACGTCCACTTGAGCGTGTGTTACGGAGCGAACGTGAACGAGCACGTATTTGGGCACGCACACACACACACATACACACACGGGGCGGCGCTGTTGTTTTCATCCTGCGTATAAAGTCATAAGATCATAAGGAAGAGCTATGAAATACCAGAAACACAGATAACAGCGGAAGAGGTAAACATAACTGAATATCAACAGCTTGTTCTTCATTAAAAGACGCTCTCTTAGCTGTTGTTCTACATGCAGTTTATTCGTTTTTAACAATGTTAGAGAGCGTCTAACTGTCTTATGTGTTTGTGTGTGTATCAGCCGCACAATGGTTCAGTGGCAGATCTGCACTGTGGAGGACCTGATGAATTCAGGCTTCGGTCGTCCTTTCCCACGACATGGCCTTCAGCTCCTGTTCTGGTTTGCCAATCACTGTGTGACCTGTGAACTCATTAACTTTGTAGTCATCATGAAGGTAAGATTAGATTAGATCACACATTCAACTGACTGGCACATAACAAAAAATGATTATATGAAAAATAATATGAATCTATCTATCTATCTATCTATCTATCTATCTATCTATCTATCTATCTATCTATCTATCTATTTCCTAATCAATTCTGGAGGAAAAAGTCATTTGATATGTGGAGTGTGGTCTGCTTCCACAGCTGGTGTCAGATTGTCAACCAGAGAATGGTTTCTACGGCTTCCATATGTTTGGTAATATCGAGGAACTCCTGCCTCTGCTGGACAGGCGCAACAAGAAGAGACAGGTGTGTGATATCTTTCTTTCTGATCTTTGTGTTCATTACACACAAAGATCAGGAACACTACAGCCTGTTGTATGAAGTCTTTCTAGACTGGAGGAGCAGATGGAGAAGATGACCCTGATCATGTCATCAGGGTTATTTCAGCTTAGTCTTGGGGACATTCACAGGGTTGTGCGGGAACAGTCAGGTACAGATGGATGAAGTACTCTTGAGGTGCATCATGGGAAATGCTTCAGTTCAATTCTATTCTTTTAAAAAAAATGTCTTCAACACTTGAAGTGACTCTCTGTCTCTCTTTCCAGGTTGCATACTATGAAGTTGGCAACCTTAACACAAAAACTTACCCAGCTGCTGCAAACCTCCCGACATATGTGAGGGAAAATTATGTGCTGGAGGGTAATCGTAATGATTACAATACAGACCGTATCATCATCTGTTACCAGGTGAGAACTAGGATGGTGGAGACGGTGTATGTCACAGAGCATGACGGAGCAGGCTGTGGGCGGTTCAGTCCCGACGGGACCCATGAAATCAGCTTTGAGCTGATCCGAGCCCTGCAGAGTCCACAGCTGGACCTCACCACCTTTCTCATCCAGACGGGCTACTATGCATTGGTCCAGGCAGTCCAGACTAATGATGTAGAAGACATTCACTACCCAGTGCAGACCTACAGTGGATCTACAACAGGAACAACGCAGAGTCATGATGTACAGTTCTTCTCACAAGCCTTCAACCAGCATCTAGGTGTCAACATAGCGCCCTTCAGCTATGACCAGCAACAGCACTACATTGTCAATGTGACATCACACGACTACGGTGAAGTGCAACATGAATACAGCAGGGCTCAAGTCATCAAGTGTTGTCGCTCTTTGAGGCAAAGCTATTGGCTGTCTGGATGGGAGCAGTTTTATGAAGGTGCTTTTGCTTCTCTATGTGTCTCATAGTTCTTTGCATTTCAGCAGTGGGATTGTTTACATGTGAACAAGTCTCAATAGGAAGTAAGTTTTAAGTGTACAGCTGCAGTGTGCTACAGTAGCTACACTGATTAAAGGGTCAGTTCACCCTTTTCTCTTATCTGCTGTCATTTTATTTACCCAGGTCTCCATACATCTATCCTTGAGTTGAACAAACTGTAGTTCATGTTTATATCCATTGCCAACTTACTACAGAATTAGCTCTACTGTAAAGGAAAGCTTATTAACGCTTATTTAATGCTGACTATTTCTGTCTCCAGGTTTTAAAGGAGAAGCCAAGAAGAGGAGCGGAGGTGGCGGCGTCAGCTTCTTCAAGATTCTCCTCAGTGTTGGAGCGCTCTGCTTGGCAGCCAAATGTTTCAGCTGGCTCAGGAGCTGGTGGAAGGTGAATGAAACTGTCATCAAGAAGATCCCGTGGAGGGCTCCAAGTTATCGACACACACACATCATGCTGGATTACGTATACTAGGATTTTAGTGTCTAGACTTTTGTAATGACACAAATATACAAATATTTGGATATTTTGTACAATGATAAAGTATGCTAATGTTAGTCATTTGTTAATGATCCTGGAATCATCTGGAATCATCAAAATCTCCCATTTAGGTGGACTGAGAAGATATATTTCCATACTGGATTTTTCATATTATTTTCCATACTGGAAAAAAAATCATCGTAATTTTGATGTAATGATCTTGTAAAGATCTTAAGTTTGATTTTAGGAACATGAAACAAATCAATCAAAACTGTCATTAGATTGTGACAGTGTTCGCAAACATCAGCTGCACTAAGTAAGTGGGTGTATTAGGCTACAGTGGGCAGTGCTGCAGTTTCAGTCACACAGTTCAAGCGGATATCTTTCAAACTTCCAAACTTAAAAGTGTTTTTTTCAGTGCAAAATACAAAAAGGTAACAAGAAACATTTCATTTCAGATGATCTTTGTAATATACAGTATTTTGCAAGAACTGGATTTATTCCTCCATTACTTAACACTGGAAGAGAATTATGAAGGGATCTTTTTATAGCCAGTATAAACAGCAGGAATCATTGCAGCAAAGCTGTTTCAGTGTTATTATGAGAACCTGACTATTGTTCTAAGACAGATTTGAACAGGGTTACATGGTACAACATCGATCTCCATTCAGCCAAGCCAGCCAGTCAACTGTACGACAGGCTAACCATATACAGTGCTGTTTGTGGCATTGTTTATGATTTAACCTGGATTTATTTAATATGTCAGCCATCTGAACTTCATCATCATTCTGACATGGCTTTCTTTGTCTCTAGTAGACGCTTTTAGAAAACAAAAGATGGCATCATATTGAGTCATGAATTCGACGGCCCATCCCTCACAGCACACACTCACACACAGGATGCCAGAGACGAGGAGTCATTTACTGTCACCACATTAGACTGTTGTTGGTGGACATCTGCTGGATTGCTTCACAGAAAATAACAGACGAGCTGCTGGCGTAGAGCTAAAGAGTTTTTTTAAACAGCAGATGGCAGCATTGCGTGAGAAATCATTTGGGACCAACATGAAACTAGTGCCAGACAAATAACACCATGTTCTCCACTATATTAGGTTTTAAAAGTTAATAAAGAGTTGTTTTTCTCCTTTCTATCAGGTAATAAAGCAAAGTAAAATGTTTATCCAATAATTAGTTAATTAAAGGCTTTACACTTTCTAACAAGCCATCAGGTCTGTAGTGTGTATTGTCCACACACACACACACACACACACACACACACACACACACACACACACACTCTACAAAAATGATTTCATGAACAATATTAAATATTTTATCAATTTTTTTAAATTAAATTAAACATCAGTATCTCACTATCTGTTCACTTCCCGTTACAATCGCATCACAAACCAACATGGATCTGCTGATGAGAGAAGACTTAGAGGGGGGCGGGGCCTTCCCCACATGTCGACCTGTCTGTCAGAGACAGACCTTGTGTGATTGGAGCTTCTGTAATGGTAATGTCAAAGAACCAGGGATTATGTTAAGTAACCCAATGTTATTTCATCATCTCAGCAACATTGCTCAGGTCAGACCATTCCTATCTCAGAGATGGGGCAGGGTCATGGGACACCTGCTTAATTTTCTATGAAATGGTCAAATCATCTTAGAACATTAACAAAATAAATCTATTATTAAACACTGGTAATATATAATAAATATATAATATAATATAATATAATAATTTTATACATGAATTGGATAATGCCTTGTAAGAATAGCTAATGTATTATTTAAAAGTAAGAATATCTCAATACCAGTGTAATAATAAAATTTATCATGCAAATAATAACTCACATGTGATGTTCTTTTGGTGTTTTTCAACAATGTGTGTCACTGATTTTAAGAAAATCTTTAAAATCTCAGATAAGAATAGTGTGATATCATCTTATGTCGACGATACTCTTGATTCCGTTTCTAATCCTCAAAATACACTTAGCCATTAAATTTTCCGGCACATTCTTTTTTTCTTCCTATTTATATACATCAGGTTAATTGTGGTTTGATTTTCACTGTGATATGTTTAAAAAAAATTGACCAATAAAGTTTTGAGAAAATACGCTTCATCTATCAAGAATACAGCACATTGTCACAATCATTTCATGAAAGGAGGTACATATATTTTATTCTAGATTTATGGACAACAGTGCATTAATCAGTATTTTAGATTAATTTAAATGTTATTTCGATATGTTTACTACAATGTCCTCCTTTCGTCCTTCAATCACAGCTCATTTCAGGATACCACGACTACCACAGCTACTATGAGGTGAGACATTGCAACTTAGTGGATAGGTTACTATATGTCAGTGGTTCCCAAACTTTTTCTGCAGGGCCCCCCTTTCTGAAGATTAGAATATTTTCGAGCCCCCCCACACTGACACAAACATACAAATCCTTTGTTTCTAAACTCCACTGGACTTTACTTAACATTGTAAGTCATACAAAATGGCAACTTCTTCCTGAACAAAACTAAAAAAAAAAGACAAATCACCTTTACAATTATTAAAAGTGACACTGCATCATGTATCATAAAATTTTACCATGTAATGGTGTTCATGGCTTTCAACACATCTTCTTATAAACTCCATTCCTGCATGAAAGTGGCCTTTTACACTTTACCAGCTCTCTGAAGAAAATAACAAAATCCTGAACATTTAACTCTGCAAAAAAAACTGCACCTTTAATGTCCACATCTTTTCAGTGACTGGTGTGGGCTTGCTTCATGCTGCAGATCTTCTCAAATCGGGGCTGCAGCTGTGAGACTGCTACTCTTAGTTCATTTTCAATGTCCAGCTTTGATCTGTATTTAGTCTTGATGGAGGCCACAGCAGAAAAACCTATCTCACATAGGTAAGACGTGGCAAAAGTGTGGCCAGAGCTCTTTTACCTAGCAGTGGGAAATCTTTCTCCACTCCAATCCAAAATGCAGCTAGTGTCTTAGACTTAAACTCCAGCCTCATTGTTGAATCAGAGGTGACATCAATGAACTGTTCATTCTCTGTAGTGCTGAATTCGGCAGGTGGTGTTGCACTGAAGGGGTCTCGGATCCAGTCATATTGTGTAGGATCCTGCACTGGGAAGTACCTCTGGAAATGCTTTTGGAGGGCAGAGATGTGAGCTTTCATGCATGGGATCACTGTGTTCTGCAGCTTGTTGACCTCAATGAATGACTTCAGGTTCTCAAACGAGTCTATATTTCCCTCTGTAACTCGCTGCTCCCACATCTCAAGCTTTCTTGTGAATGATGTGATTTTATCTGCCAGATGTGGAAGGTGTGTGTTGCTGCCCTGCATCTGCAGATTTAGCTCATTGAGTTTTTGAAACATGTCACTGAGGTACGCAAGTTTCACGAGGAACTTGTTGTTGTTAAACTTGTGGGCAAGTTCATTTTCCTCCTCTTCCAAAAAGATGCGGATCTCATCCCGCAGTTCAAAGACCCTGGATAAAACCTTCCCACGTGACAGCCATCGGGACTCGCTGTGAAACAGAACAGCTGTGTGGTCGGAGCCCATTTCCTCACACAGTGCAGAGAAAATACGTGCTTTGACAGGTCGTGTTTTAATGTAGTTCACTGTAGTGATGACATCCGTCATAACATCGTGCAGGTCGGGACTCAGCTGTTTAGACGCCAGCGCCTCTCGGTGTATCATACAGTGTGTCCACTGCACGTTAGGGGAGACGCGCGTGATGAGCGCTTGCAGCCCCCCTCTTCTCCCAGCCATGGCCTGAGCCCCGTCTGTGCAGATCCCCACACAGTCCTCCCATTTCAGATCGGCCTCTCTCAAGTAAGTATCAATTATTTTAAAAAGTTCGTCTGCAGTGGCTCTGCTCGTCACTTGTTTGCAGAAAAGCAAATCCTCCCTCAAATCATCGGCATCAATGAATCTGACGTATGTTATCAATAAGCAGTCTTTATTACTGTCAGTCGCCTCATCCATCTGCAGACCAAAGCGTCGGTCCCGTATCTTGTCATTTAGCTGCTCTTCTATGTCTTTTGACATATCATAAATATGCCTTGAGATAGTATTGTTTGAGAGAGGAATGGCCTTTAGCTTGCTGGCAGTGGCTGCGTCGATCATAGTTGAGACCATGTCGATCGCAGAGGGAAGTATTAATTCCTCGGCTATAGTGTGTGGCTTTTTACACTGAGCAACTCTGTAGGCAACTTTGTAGGAGGCGAGCTGAGCATTTGCAGGCAGGGATGCTGCTTTAGTAAAGCGACTCTGCTGTGCACGACAGTGTGTGAGTTTTTTTCTGAAGAACTCCACCGGCTTGTCTTTGTTCTCGGGACGTGTTGTCTCCAAGTGGCGTTTTAATTTGTTCGGCTTCAGACTGTCGCAAGCTAGTATTTTTAGACACACAACACACTGTGGTCTTTCCTCCTTACCCACTGTTGTGCTGGTGAAGCCGAGTGCGAGATATGCCTCGTCATATTTTCTTGTCTTTGCTTTTGAAGTTGCTACATTTGGTGAAGATTCATCATCTGGTTTGCGTTTAGCTGGGAGCGCTGTCACAAACTTGTCCATGCTGTTATGCTAGCATTGTAACTAACTAGTCATTCATTTAGCCGTAGCCTTGCCGCGCCCCCCCCTGCAATACCTCCTAGGGGGGGCGCGCCCCCCCAGTTTGGGAGCCACTGCTATATGTGATGTAATCCCAGAATGTGTTAATATCTTCCTCCTATGTGAGTTAAAATGTAGAAATAAAATATGGAACAAGGCATAACATAAAAACAACCATAAAAAAATACTTAATCTAAAGAAAAAATATTTTCATTGTCTTACAACTTTAAATGTCACTATATGAAATGTAATAGTGTTAAATCAGTGTGATGACAGAAAGAGAGAGACTGTGCTCAGTGCTAAGTCAGGCCAGGACTGAAAACACCGGTTTCTCTTTATTGTCAACATTTCCATAGAGAGCCACTTTGCATGAGCAGCTCCATGCTCCAGTGCTCTGGGAGACTTTATAGCCCTCAGAGTTGAACACTGGATAACTGACAGCTGTCCTTCATGACAACAGAAGCCACAGAAATCCTCCTCATCAAAAACATGACTTTGATCTCCGTCTTCATCTGGACTCTCCTCTGCTGCTGCTTCACAGGTAAAGTCCAGAGAATCACACTCCTCTCCTCTATGAACATCCGTCCCTCTGAAATGAAGCCCACAAAACCATGACGCTGCTTTATGTTTTTGTCTCTGTATCCTCAGAGTCCAGAGGCCAGGTCACAGTGACTCAGCCTGGAGCAGTGAGCTCTGCTGTGGGAGGCTCCGTCACTATCAACTGTGGGACCAGTCACAATGTTAAATTTAATAACAATCACTATGAATTATCCTGGTACCAACAGAGAGATGGAGAAACTCCTAAACTGCTCATTTGGGGTACTCATGAGCGACAGGCAGGAATTCCAGCTCGTTTTACAGGCAGTGGATCAAACTCTGACTTCACTCTGACCATCAGTGGAGTTCAGACTGAAGATACAGCAGTCTACTACTGTCAGAGTCTGCATGTGATCAACAGTCTGCATGTGTCCACACAGTGAAAAAGCATTGAACAAAAACCTCCCTCAGTCAGACTGAACAGAAACTGAACTGACTTCTGCAGCTGGAAGCTACTGCAGAGACTGATACACTTCACTGAGGACATAAATATTTCAAACCAGAAGCAGAACTCCAACTTAAAACTTATTTGACTCTGAAACCAAGTATTATGCCTCCGAATTCATGAAATCCCTTCATAAATGATTAAATTGTCTTCACCTCAGAAAGAAATCATCAGATCAAGTTGAAAGTTCAAGTTGGTCCTCACAAAAATACAAATACTCGAATTTAATAATAAAATTAAATGTTGATGACATCTGATTATACATTACACAACCACCATCTTCCCTTCTTGTACAACATAATGTGATCAATAATTAATATTGGTTATCTGATTTCACAATCTCCAATTTCAAATATACCGCAAAGCTTAATGAAGCCTTGATAACTTTCATTTCACTCAACTTTAAATGTGCCATATGTATGATTCAGAAGCATTTTACAGGTTCAATTTATGTTTTAATCACTTTGTATTGTTAAGAGGTGAACAGGTTGTAACATGATTTTCAGCCTGTTACAGTGACTCTGAACAAATTTGCAAGGAAAATCTAAAGGGTGTGACGTTTATGTGGACTTCCCAGTGCCTTATTCTCTCTCTGCTTCATCATTCCTGCAAACAATGCAAGTTATACTTGCAACCTGATGAATCTGAAGGGAAAAAGAGTTGTCACTTTATGCAGATGACATGTTTACGCATGCGTATTGTTACCAAATGTAGTTGGCTTATGTCAAACTGGATGAATGATAGAAGAATATATAGTCTTAAAACCATTCAAGTCATTTGGAGAAAATGGATTTGTTACTGTGCATCAATCTGACTAATGTTCCTAATATATAAGATGTGTCAAAGAAGCAAGTCAAAAGACATGTCACTTTTATAATATACAAGATGAAATCTTTATTGTTGTAAAATTTTGAAACCATCAACAAGCAAGAAGACGTTAATGTTGAAACATGTCATGAGAGAAAGAGAGAAACAGAGAGAGAGAAACAGAGAGAGAGAGACAGAGCAGACTGAGAGCGGTAGCAGATTAAAACCAGTATCAGAGTCGCAGTGAGTCAGGTCAGGACTGGGAACACTGGTCTCTCCTCAGTGTCTGTGAGAGTGAAGTCTGGGAGCCCTGGGTGGCCTCACAGGTCACAGAGTCCACCTTCATCCAATGGTCTACAGGGAGCCTCAGGGTGCTGCTCCAGCTGTAGAGGCCATCCTTCTCCAGCACCACGGGGCTGCTGCTCTCCTCCCAGCTGATGCTGCTGCTGCTGTCCACCTTCCAGGACAGACTCCAGTCTGAGGGGAAGCCCTTGTTGGCCAGACACATGAGCGTGGCCTTCCCCTGCTGCAGCTCCTCACTGGAGGGTGGCAGCACCGTCAGGGTAGGGGTGGTATCACCTAGGAGACACCAATCACATTAGAGGCCAAGGACCACACAGCTGTCAATCAACCAGCAGACACTTGGACACCTTTACTGTGTGAGAGATGATGTTCTCCTTTAAGGAGTTTCTGTCAGATGATTTTTCTGCTCCACCAGTCACTCACTCACACATTGTTTCACTTCCCTTCATGAAGCCTCTCATGCATATCAGCACAGAGAGAATCATCATACACAGTGACCTGAAATATATCAAACTACACTGGAAATGAATATGTGCTGAACAAAATTAATGAAAAATCCAAATTTTCGTCATAAAGACAAACATTAATCGGATCCACTGGACATTGTCGGCCAAAGATAAGTGAGGACAGTGTTTACAGTGTTCATATGATAGATTTAAAAAGCTCACAGCCTCAGAAAACTGTCAAAGTTATTTCAAACTGAGGTCAAAAGACTTTCAGAGTCTTTCTATATAATGTATTATATCAGGGATGTGATTGTATCTTAAACATTTCCCTCTTTATTCACCCAGTTTTGAATTCAACTTCCAAACAGTTTAAAATGGAAGATTAAAGGCTGAATTTAAATTTAGTAGAATACAAGTTTTTCCTTTCCTACAGTTCAAACTGTTCGCGTTTTACAAATTAACTGGAAAATGGCATGAAAAGTTCAGTAAAGTGGCTTTACGTTCAACTTCAAGGTTAAAGTGATTTCGATCAGTCCAATGGAAATTTAAAGTTATTCAAATGTTCAGACACAAAAATTAAAACATTAACTGATGATACTAAAATTAATATTTGAGCAAAAACTTACTTCCAACATTCAGTCTGGTTCCTCCACCAAAAGTCCACCACAGTGATACAAACTCATTGAGCTACCGTACAAAAACCTCTCACTGTAGAGAGGCACGGCTCACTGACTTTGTCTGACAAAACTTAAACTACAAGTTTCAACTTTCATCTAAAAATCTAAATACATGACTTATCTTCTGCACCAAGTATTGTAGCAATTGCATTCATTTATTTATTTTCATTCCAAATACTTAGATTTTTTTACACTAAACTACTGAGAAATACAATTAGAAGTTAAGATGTATAATCACATATTTGAATTTCTATAAAAAAATACACGTGGAAAAGAAAATGTTGATCATAAATTAATAAAATACATCAAACATTAAACTTACTTCCAACATTCAGCCTGGTTCCTCCACCAAAAGTCCACCACAGTGATACAAACTCACTGAGCCGCCGTACAAAAACCTCTCACTGTAGAGAGACACGGCTCTCTGATCTGACACAAACAAACTCAACATCAAAAGTTTTTAAAAGAATGAACGATTTCATATTGTATTGATCAAACAGCACCACAACTGTCCAGAATCAGTCACATTTTGGCAGATATAAGTTCACATCTTCCTAAAAGTCAAAGTGGATTTTACATTAAAAGAAACAAAACAGAAGACGTTCTTAAAGAAAATGTTTCCAGAGTCATCAAACCAAGTCCAGCTTGAAATGATCACTGACTATTAATCAAATAATAAATAAATAAAGTGATAAAGTGACTGATCCATTGAAAAACAGCATGATCAGAGTAATCAAAGTCCCTGTTGGAGTCAGTCAGAGCATTTCCATAGAGAGCCACTTTGCATGAGCAGCTCCATGCTCCAGTGCTCTGGGAGATTTTATAGTCCTGAGAGTTGAACACTGGATAACTGACAGCTGTCCTTCATGACAACAGAAGCCACAGAAATCCTCCTCATCAAAAACATGACTTTGATCTCCGTCTTCATCTGGACTCTCCTCTGCTGCTGCTTCACAGGTAAAGTCCAGAGAATCACACTCCTCTCCTCTATGAACATCCGTCCCTCTGAAATGAAGCCCACAAAACCATGACGCTGCTTTATGTTTTTGTCTCTGTATCCTCAGAATCCAGAGGCCAGGTCACAGTGACTCAGCCTGGAGCAGTGAGCTCTGCTGTGGGAGGCTCCGTCACTATCAACTGTGGGACCAGTCACAATGTTAAATTTTATAACAATCACTATGAATTATCCTGGTACCAACAGAGAGATGGAGAAATTCCTAAACTGCTCATTTGGGGTACTCATGAGCGACAGGCAGGAATTCCAGCTCGTTTTACAGGCAGTGGATCAAACTCTGACTTCACTCTGACCATCAGTGGAGTTCAGACTGAAGATACAGCAGTCTACTACTGTCAGAGTCTGCATGTGATCAACAGTCTGCATGTGTCCACACAGTGAAAAAGCATTGAACAAAAACCTCCCTCAGTTAGACTGAACAGAAACTGAACTGACTTCTGCAGCTGGAAGCTACTGCAGAGACTGATACACTTCACTGAGGACATAAATATTTCAAACCAGAAGCAGAACTCCAACTTAAAACTTATTTGACTCTGAAACCAAGTATTATGCCTCCGAATTCATGAAATCCCTTCATAAATGATTAAATTGTCTTCACCTCAGAAAGAAATCATCAGATCAAGTTGAAAGTTCAAGTTGGTCCTCACAAAAATACAAATACTCGAATTTAATAATAAAATTAAATGTTGATGACATCTGATTATACATTACACAACCACCATCTTCCCTTCTTGTACAACATAATGTGATCAATAATTAATATTGTCGGATATATTATCGGATTTCACAATCTCCAATTTCAAATATACCGCAAAGCTTAATGAAGCCTTAATAACTTTTTACAGGTTCAATTTATGTTTTAATCACTTTGTATTGCTAAGAGGTGAACAGGTTGTAACATGATTTTCAGCCTGTTTGACTCTGAACAAATTTGCAAGGAAAATCTAAAGGGTGTGACGTTTATGTGGACTTCCCAGTGCCTTATTCTCTCTCTGCTTCATCATTCCTGCAAACAATGCAAGTTATACTTGCAACCTGATGAATCTGAAGGGAAAAAGAGTTGTCACTTTATGCAGATGACATGTTTACGCATGCGTATTGTTACCAAATGTAGTTGGCTTATGTCAAACTGGATGAATGATAGAAGAATATATAGTCTCCAGGACAGACTCCAGTCTGAGGGGAAGCCCTTGTTGGCCAAGCACATGAATCTGACCTTCCCCTGCTGCAGCTCCTCACTGGAGGGTGACAGCACTGTCAGGTTAGGGGTGGTATCACCTAGAAGACACCAATCAGATTAGAAGACAAGGACCACACAGCTGTCAATCAACCAACAGACACTTGGACACCTTTACTGTGTGAGAGATGATGTTCTCCTTTAAGGAGTTTCTGTCAGATGATTTTTCTGCTCCACCAGTCACTCACTCACACATTGTTTCACTTCCCTTCATGAAGCCTCTCATGCATATCAGCACAGAGAGAATCATCATACACAGTGACCTGAAATATATCAAACTACACTGGAAATGAATATGTGTTGAACAAAATTAATGAAAAATCCAAATTTTCGTCATAAAGACAAACATTAATCGGATCCACTGGACATTGTCGGCCAAAGATAAGTGAGGACAGTGTTTACAGTGTTCATATGATAGATTTAAAAAGCTCACTGCTTCAGAAAAAAGTTATTTTTTTTGTTATTTCAAACTGAGGTCAAAAGACTTTCAGAGACTTTCTATATAATGTATTATATCAGGGATTTCATTGTATCTTAAACATTTCCCTCTTTATCCACCCAGTTTAAAATACTTTGAATTCAACATCCAAACACAAATAAATGAAGGGAACAAGTGTAACCGTGAAATGCACATTATGTTATATATCAGTGGTCCCCAACTTTTTTATCACCACGGACCGGTCAACACTTGACAATTTAACTGCGGCCGGGGGGGCTTGGCCTTAGAGCACTCTGAATCGTGACTGGTCGCTATCGTTACCGTTACGCCGCGCAAGTGACCCAGACGTCACTGAGAGAATCATTTCTCAAAATAAAAGGTTTTTCAAAATAAAAGATCGTCCATACTCAGATACTACAGAAAACGGAAATAATTAATTACTTCTTGTGCGGCCCGGTACCAATTGATCGACGGACCGGTGCCGGTCAGCGGCCTGGGGGTTGGGGACCACTGTTATATATTATGTATAGTAATTATAATATCTACAATAATCCATGACATTTTATTGGATGCTAGTCTCACTTTCCCACAGCAACGTTAAAATAGTTTAGATTTATGTACTGTGGATTTCTGTTATGTATTGTATTAAGTGTCCATTTCATTATAATATTCAGATTTATCATAAATAATTGAACACGCACATGTGTTTTACATTCAGTCAAAGAGGGATGGAGGTGGGCTCCAAATTCTTTGATACATTTGAGCATTTAAAAAATTACTTTCCAAGGTAATTAGTTACCTTTATAATTTGTAACTCAGTAACGGCTGTAGTTACTTTCTAGGAGAAGTAATTGGTTACTGTAACTAGTTACTTTTTTAGATTAACTTGCCCAACACTGTTTACAAAATTTAAACCATGCCGGCCTCTTCTAGACAGTTTGTCTCCTAGACTAGATAGCTGATAAGATGCTATAACATAACTGGATTGCTTAGGCACCACTGCATGGCCACTGAGATGTATGGCAAGTAGAAGTGACACTCAGGAACAAGAGGTGCGCTCTGGTGCCTTTGAGCTGAGAGACAAAGACAGGCATGACAGACAAGTGCAGGAAGTGAAGGAAAACCCAGAACTGGCTAGAATATACGGTGTGAAAAAAGAGTGCCCTTTGACTGCAAAATTGGAGCACTTTCATGTTGTTAAAGGTTACCCTCCTGACCTCATGCATGATCTTCTGGAGGGCATGGTCCCCGTAGAGTCCTTGTGCCTTTCAGATCTGATTTCCAAGGGATATTTTAATCTAGAAACACTGAATCAGGCTATCAGGTCCTTTACATACACCTTTACTGACAAAACTGACCAGCCACAGCCTATTACAAAAGGCTTCTCCACAAAAGGCACAATCGGGGGAAATGCACACAAGAATTGGTACCTAATTAGGCTCCTTCCATTTCTTGTTGGTCAGTATGTTCCTCCAGAGGAAAAGGCATGGGAAGTTCTCATGCTTGTCAAAGACATTGTGGAGTTAGCAGTTGCCCCCAGGTTTACTGAAGAGACACTCTACTTCCTGGAGTGCAAGTTAGCAGAACACAGAGAACTACTGCAGTCTACATACCCAGAGTTAAGATTACGACCAAAACACCACTACATTGAACATTACCCTCAACTTATTAAGGCATTTGGTCCACTGTGTGATGTTTGGACTATGCGCTTTGAGGGTAAGCACAAATTTTTCAAAAAGGTTATCTGTGACACTCAGAACTACAGGAATGTAGCTCTTACACTTGCTGTGAAACACTGTGAAGCAGTCAGCTATCATTTGGACTCGAGCTCATTTTTCAAACCTTCAGTTGAGATGGAGAATGTCACTACAGTCTCTGTATCATCTTTCCCTGATAACATCCAAAGGGTACTCAGTCAGAAAATCCACAAGCCAGCAGCAGTTCTTGTAGCATCATCCATATGTGTAGATGGAGTTACATACAAGGCAGATATGGTAGTCTCTGCTGGATCCTGCTCAGGTCTCCCTGTGTTTAGGCAGATCACACAGATTGTTGCAGTTCGCACAGAAATCATGTTTGCGTGCAGAGTAATGAGTGCATGGTACCATGAGCACCTGAGATCGTATAAAGCTTGCTAATAGAATAGGTGGGAAACTAATGGTGACTCTCAAACGTTACATTCTGTGCTAAACAATCTCTCTCTTTCTTCTCAGATGGCAGTGCAACAGAGAATGCTTATGAGAGTTATCTTCAGTGAAGCAGACATAAGGAAGGTGGAACTGACGACAAAGTCTGATTCAGTTCACCTTTTAATTGGCTCCCTTAAAGATGTTCTTCAAATTGATTATGACTTCAGCTTACAGTTTAAAGATCCCAACTTCAACAACAAATTGTGCAATCTAACAGAGATATCAGGGCTGCCTGAGCGACCTACCCTTAAAATCATTCAAGTGCTTTCTCTGGTGGAGGTGCCCATCCCACAGTCAACATCAAGTGAAAAACTAAGTGACACACACAGTCAGGCAGACACGGACATCCTCTCCAACTCCTCTGAGGAAAGAGAAGAGGTATTTGATATGTATATACCAAAATTCTCTGTCGATGTGGAATATAGACTGCGTCAAGCAAACCTGCTCCATCTCAAGGAAGGAACACACCTCAACCCATCAAAGGAGCTCAAACACGACATCCTCGAGAGGCTGGCTGAGACCATATATGCCTTGAAAGCATATCCAACAAATGCAGAATTTGAAGCTGTTGCCTCAGCACTGGTGCGAGCACACCCATGTCTCAAAGAACAAGGATCAGTGTCCGGCTGGAGCGGTTAGAAAAGCAGCTCGAAATTCAAGATGGGGAATTACTGAACAAAAATGCGTCAGCGGGGTCACCGTGATGTCACCATGAACGGAGGTAAACATGGAAAGTACTCTCCTTGTGGAGACCCACCTAACAAGAGAATCAAGAAGCCAAAGAGAGGAGAAATCAATTACTTACCAGATTATCCAGATGGACAGGATGACTCCAGCCTTGAAGATGTTCGACAGCTCATGGTCAACGTTGGCCAGCTCTCTTTACTGAACACCAGGTAGGCCTATAGATTTGTCTCATGCTGTATTCTACAGAGCCCCTCTGCTGTCACCAGAGGGGCTCATCAAAACTGAATTTTTTTTTCCTTTGAGGGTCACATAACTTTTCCCTTCTCTGATGGGGGGCCGGGGTCAGTTTGTAACAGAAAATGTGTGACAATTGCAGGGGTGTCTAAACGTAAACATTTATTGTTTTCCAGAAAGCCACACAAAACCAAATATTAATAACCCTTTCCGGGATCTTCACAGAAAAAAAGTCAGTAAATATTCATTCATTCATTTAAGTAAGAGATTCTGCTCTGACAACGAAGCTGAACTTTTACCTTTTAAGAAGGTGCACGGCACAACAGAAAGTTAATGTTCCATGGACTTTTACTGTGAAGAACCCAGAGAGGGTTATTTGGTTATTATACATTTCTCCTCTGTGTAGTACAGCACATCGCCGTGCTCAGACTCCAGTTCAGACAGAAATTGTTGGAACTGCCTGTGTTTAAGTCCCATTGCTCTGATGAAGTTTATGCATGACAACACAACCTTCATGACAGAATCCCACTTCAACACTTTGCAGCACAGTGCTTGCTGGTGAATTAGCCAGTGGACTTGCAGTGGGGCAGTGAGGCCCCGTTCTTCCATCTGTCGGTTCATGCGTCCTATTAGACCCCGAGACGCGCCCACCATACTAGGAGCCCCATCAGTTGTGATGTGATTGGTCCAACTCTTCCATGGTTTGGCATACTCTGCCGAAAATATCCTCCCCCGTCGTACTCCCTTTGAGACTTTGGAGGGCTGCCAGCTCCTCGCACATCTCAAAGTTTGCGCTAACTCCACGAATAAAAATGAGCAGCTGCAACGTGTCTTTTCTTTGCATTGAAAAAAAATAATCGTTTGTCCGCTGCAGGTTAAATACCCTGCATTCTGAATCAATCTTTCTCTTACCTAATCTTTTCGCCATTGTTCCGTTCTATTTGGATTATTAGGATTTTTTTTTCTGGGAGGGGGGAGGGGTATTATTCTGGTATTGCTCAGGGCCGGTCCAAATGTTTTATCCAGAGAAACATTTTGTTAATGATCAAGTTCACAATTGCCAAGAAGGAGGAGTGGGGTAGAGAAAAAAGGAGGTAGAGGTGGAGTGGAGAGTATGGCCTCTCCATATAGGTATCTGCTCTTATTTTTTTTCACCCTCCTGTTCTCTCTTCTTTTATTCTCACACACTTTTTTGTTTTTCCATGGACACATTTGTTATTTGTAGATGGTAAGATGCCAGTGTTCAGCAGGGCTGAGTTTTGTCTTGCCAGTTTGTCAACCAATTTTAAGAGGCACAGTACAATATTATAGTGATTGGAGGTAAAGAGGAAGAGATTTTTTTTTTCTTTTCATGCCATCACTGAGGAAACTGCACACTAGAAGCCTATTAGGCCATGGCTTTGTTTCTTTTGTTGCTGAAAAAAAACTTGTTCAATAAAGAAAATTGGATCAGTGTTATTGTGCAGTTGTGTGTATTTTACAGAGCTCTATTGATTGAAAGATATATTTTGAGTTTCAGGTAGTGGAGTAATGCTTACTGAATCAACCAATCAATCTTATTCAACTAATGCTTCATTACTTAAACAATTTAAGGCCTTTTTTGAGTATATTCTACTTATCCGGGTTTACAGTGTAGTTATTATTTACATTATTACCAATATTAACATTTACCAGAAAAAACAGGAACAGAAACTTCCACGTAGTCCTCTTTATGCTTCATTGTTAACTTCATCTGACCAACATATGTACGTGCTCAGGAGACTGAAGAAGCTGCTCTGATGGAGCCAGAAGAACAGATTTATGTCAATATTGAGGAGCTGGGTGACCACAGGGCTAAACACCAAAGACCAAGAGAAACTAGTAAGACATTTTGATAACTGATTCTTAATTTTAAAATTGTTTATGTAATCCTACCAAAGATTCTCTAGTTCCATGGAGATTTAATGAGGATCGTCTTTGTCTTATCTGACCGTAAACTGAAGATGTTTCTGCATTGTTTGGATTGTTTATCATTCATTGTAATTGTACAGTATGTTTGTGTTGATTGTTCTGTACATGTGACATCCATTGCACGTCTGTCCGTCCTGGGAGAGGGATCCCTCCTCTGTGGCTCTTCCTGAGCTTTCTTCCACATTTTTTCCCTGTTAAAGGGTTTTTTGTGGGCAAGTTTTTCCTCACTGGAACCGAGGGTCTAAGGACAGAGGGTGTCACTCCCTGTACAGACTGTAAAGCCCTCTGAGGAAAAATGTGAAAAATCTTGTGACTTTGGGCTATACAGATTTGATTTGATTGAGAGAATGATGAGTTCTAGCATTCATTTTGGATCTGACACACAGAAATGTAGTTCTTAAGAATGATACTATACTAAAAAATATCAGGAACTGAAAGTAGACACACCATGCAGAAACTAAAACCATAGTCCATTTTTAGCCTTGACCCATACATACAAATGTGGCTACAAATGTGATCTCTGTTTGTGTGTGTGTGTGTGTGTGTGTGTATGTGTGTGTGTGTGTGTGTGTGTGTGTGTGTGTGTTTGTGTGTGTGTGTGTGTGTGTGTGTGTGTGTGTGTGTGTTTATGTGTGTGTGTGTGTGTGTGTGTGTGTTCATCCCTCTGGGCATCAATCTTTGTGGGTGTTCCCTAAATGGAATGTTAGGATTTTGCTTGTGCACTCATGGGATTTTAAGCATGTAACACAGTGTATGCTAAGATGTTTACACTCTGCACTCCACTGTCAATTCACAGAATCTTTTTAACTCAATGTGCCTCGGTTCAGTGGCAGTTTTCTGTATTAAAAATATTCATGTTTTGTGGAGCTGTCATTGATCATATACAATACAACAATCATATACAATACAGAAAGTTGTCAAATCACTGTGTTATGATAATTTCTCACTTAAATCAGACGTGTGATCTCAAACTTTGGACAGTACCATTGTAATCACGCTGAAAGGTGTCTGTATTTGCTGTATTATAATCTATATCATCTTTATCTATAATCTATATCTATCATTGGAAAGTGAATACTGACAATACACTACTAACAACTGCTGAGTTCAAAAAATCAGAGCTGATGTATAACCTACAGATTCAAACGTAGAATGGATGATTTTATACGACTTGCACCTCTTACTAATCACTTTCCTTTCCTTTCCCCCCTTATGTTCTACAACACATTTTTATGAATGTAGTTATGTACTCAGGTATAAGATAA
Organism: Nibea albiflora; assembly: GCA_014281875.1. Lineage (NCBI taxonomy): Eukaryota > Metazoa > Chordata > Actinopteri > Sciaenidae > Nibea > Nibea albiflora. The sequence goes on from CM024789.1 coordinate 30,100,553, forward strand.
GATAAGTCGAGATGAAATAAAATAAAACTTTATATGTAATATATTTGTATAACATGTATACACAAGTTGTATAAGAAATGACTCATAAATATTCTAACAGTACTACATTCATGTAGCTACAAGTCATGCTGGTTGGAATGAAGGACCTGTGGTAGCTCTCCTTCTTACATGGTGGGAGTAGCAGTCTGTTGCTGAAGGAGCTGCTTAAGGCCTGCACAGTCTCATGCAGGAGGTCATCATGCAGGAGTTGTTGGATGTCAGCTTTGCTAACATTCTTCTCTCTCCCACTTCCTCTATGGAGTCCATGGGGCAGTGCAGGACAGAGCTGGACCTCTTAACCAGTTTGTAGGGTCTTTTCCTGCACACTCCAAAGGACCTCAGTCTCCTCAGTAAGTGGAGGCAACTTTGACCCTTCTTGTACAGGACGTCTGTGTTGTCAGACCAGTCCTGTTTATTGTTGAAGTGAACACCCAGATATCTGTATCCTCCCGCCATTTCAATATCCACTCCTTGGATGTTCATCGGTGTGGTCTGAGATGTCTTCTGCCACCAAGTTTATCACCATCTCCTTCATCTTGCTGGTGTTGAGATCACCAGTTGACAAAGTCTGTGATGACCCCCCGTGCTCTTGCTCATTTCCTTCTGATTCATGTCCAATGATGATGAGCAGCATCATCAGAGAACTTCTGTAGATGACAGCTGTCAGTGTTGTATCTGAAGGCATGTACAGACTGACGAGAAAAGGAGAGAGCACCATACTGCAAACCACCACATCAGACACACAGTCATGCCTCACTGTAGGTGAGGTAGTTGACATAGTTGCTAGTCCTTGCAGCTAGGTGGCAGTCAACTCCAGTCTCTTCTAGTTTCCTGTGTACAGTAGGTACACCATACTAGTGTTGGTGGGCCTTGTGACCACTGACAATTCTTGTAATTGTGATAGAAGAATAATTGAATAACTGTACAATTGTTATATTATTTCTGAACCGGAAGTCAATGGTGCATTACAGTCATGTGTAACCTCACCATATGTACACTGTTCATCTGCAGAAATCAAGCCCGTGAGAACAGATGCTGTGGCAAGAGAAGAAACCAAAACCTGGTCGCTTTTGAAAGTGGCTGCAATTTGTCTGGCTCTGCTGTGTTTCCTCTTGCTGACCACAGTCATAGGAGTCGGTGCACTATGTGAGTATTCAGAACCTGTCTTCTGTTTTTTTTTTCTCTTCTCACATGACAGGGACTTTAACCAGCTGTCCAGAGACCTATCAAATCAAACAGCAGAGAAAGACCAGCTCCTGGTCAGATATCAGAACCTGACTAAGAAAATCGGTGAGGTTTCATCCATACAGATCAACTGTGTGCCAAATACTATCGAGGATATGAGATGAGATCTTACTGATTGACAAATTCATAGCAGGCACAAATATATTATCTATATGTAGGCCAATATGTTGAATTACTTTGGTAATTCCTTAACTTTTCATCTAGAGCCAGGTTCACTTCACAGGGGATCAGTTTAGTCGGTTCCAAAGGACAAGTAAAGGGTCAAGACTAGGAGAGCACATAGGCAAATACTGTAAATCCAATGAGGGGCAGGCAGGAATCCAAAGCACAAGTGGATATGAAACCAATAAAAACAAACTGAGTGTAACTATGTTACAGTACTTATGTTAGGGGGGATACGAATACGAATCCCTGTCTGGAACTGTAGGGGGTATTTGGTCAGTTACTATACTGTAGTGTAAACAAAAGCAATGTATGAATCTGGATACAATATGTAAGACAGGCACATTTTTCACAATACAGTAAAATGAAAAGGCAAGTCCAATATTTCTGAATGCAAAACTAGTTTCTGTAGAGTTCTGCCTGGTGTGGATAACATTTTTTATTCAGGCCATTTGTCCATCATAGGTGGCCTTTTCCCAGGAGTTTTACTGCAGTTTCATTAATTTATGACATTAATAGTTGACCAATTCTTTAAACAAGCTTATTTGGACCCGCTACATGCATGATGTGACTAGTGTTTGTTTCCTCAGGAACATGCCCTGATGGATGGAGGCAGTTTGGTTGCAGTTGCTACTTCTTGTCTACAGCAACGAACACGTGGTCCAGCAGTAGACAGGCATGTTTGATGCAAGGAGCAGATCTGCCTCAGAGCGCTCTGAATCGTGACTGGTCGCTATCGTTACTGTTACGCCGCGCAAGTGACCCAGACGTCAAATAAAAGGTTTTTCAAAATAAAAGATCGTCCATACTCAGATAATACATAAAACGGAAATAATTAATTATTACTTGTGCGGACCGGTACCGGTCCGCGGCCCGGGGGTTGGGGACCACTGCTGTACACAGTCTACTGCATAGACATATACTGACAGAAGAGTCTGAAGTGAAACACAGTAAAAGTAATAGCAACAGCATAACAATATGTTATTGTAATAATTCATGAACTGATTCATGCATGTCTCTTCGCCCCTACATCAGTGAATCAAAACAGCCATAAAATGATTTTATGCATTAAAATCTGACATATTTTTGTATATGTATATGATACATTTTCTGTTGATTAACTTTCTGTCTCTCTCTCTCTGGAATTTGAATTACTTTCTTTTCTAGGTACTGGCAACATGGACATCCATCATTTAGGTTTACCTCCGTCAGGACTCAGTACTGTGCAGCTTTTAACAGCTTTAATGCTGAAGTCTCTGAGCGGATGATTAAGTCATGGAGTAGTGAGTCCGGTGCTCAGTATCTACAGTGGGTTTGTGAGAAACAAGCTGAAACGTCCCCTCTGCCCTGGTAAATTGTCAATTTTAAGAAGTTCTATTATATTTAAAAGAGAACATATCCAATGGTGGATTCAGATTTTTTTTAGATGATGAGGTATGTTTATCTGTAAGAGCATGTATAATAATATATAAGATTAAAATGTTAAACAATAAAAAAATATTTTGAGAAACTTCAATGCACATTAAGACGGCTGTTTGAGTAGAAGTTATTGGGTGTGATTTCATCCATATGAGCAGCACAGCATGCTTGGATTTATGGGTGGGTGCTGTCACAGGTGGCTTGTCTGAGCAACCAGGCTTCATGAAGCCCAGCCACAATCCACACCTTTGCCCATTTTTGGATTAGTATCTACACTGTACCTCAACAACTATCACTTTTTACAAACATTCATATTTCACAGAAGACAAATCCCTCTTGACTTTTCCTGTTTGGTTTAGAGTGAAAGATTTAATACCTCTTATATCTATTGTAATGGAATTTGCCATAGAAATATAAGGTCCTTTTCGTCTATTACGATCGTCAGGTCAAAGTTTTCACTTACCAGTGAAATATCTCAACATCTACTGCATGGGTTGGAACAGATATCCCTGGGGCCAAGATGATCCTGTGTCCTACTGAAGTTGATGATACCCTGGCTTTTCCTGTTGGGCCATCATGAGTCTCATGAGGCCATTATGAGCCTCAGTTTGTCTCAGTCTGTGTGTCTGTCTGTCTTTCTCTCTAATATGCAGTATTTCTATGGCTTAAATGATTAAATTGTACAACACTATAATTACAATGCTACTAATGCAGCTATAATTCAGTAGATGGTTTAATTGCAAACTGAAATGACCCTGAGTGGAATTTCCTGTTATTGAAGTTCTGCTGCTGGTCTTATTCACACCCTTCCTGTGTTCTGTGACTGGACATGTTTATCTTCATGCTTTCCGCTTCCCGTTTGCAGTAGCTAAGGAAAATTTTAAATGCTGAAGTGAACACAATTTGTGCTGACAGATAAAGAAAAACCCCAACCTCAAAAAACATATCTATTTTAGTTAATAATGATGCAGTATGATGCCTTTGACACAGTTAACCATCACATCCTCCTCTCTACTCTCTCTAACATGGGCATCTCTGTCTTGGCTCTCTCTTGGTTTGAATCCTACCTGACAGGGTACACTAGATCCTGCTAGTACATGCTAGGTTAGCCTACAATTCACAACATCAGACTATGAATGTAACTGTGACGATCCTTTCTTATAAAATACAATATAGCATTATGTCTAAAAGGAAATTAATACTATGTGCACTGGAAGCATGGTTTAAAAACAATATTGTGCAAACAGTATTGACCTGCATGCAGCTAGGCAACCCACTGTCAACTGTCTCTCCTCCTCCTTCCTGCTCCTAAACCCTTTGTTTACTGTACAGCATAGCATCTGTTGCATTGCCCTTCAGACTATCAAACAATTGAAGCAGAAGATCAGAGCCAGCCCTCTGCCTTTAGTGGCCCTAAGCAAGATTTCATTTGTGGCTCCAAAACATTCTTAGTGCACAATACAGTCAACACACGGTGCCAGGGGAGAGGGAGTGAAGCTGAATGAAGCCATTTACAGATATACTCCGGACAATCCAGACTGGAGTCATTACAGCAGAGAGACAGACAAGCAGCACTGTGCAGCAGTGAGTTCTTCAAACCATCATGAGCCAAACCTGAATCACTGAATGGACCTGTGGCATGAGAGCATGTAAAAAGCGTAAAAAACCCCCCTCAAAACTCAAAAACACAAAAAAACTCAACAACTTCAATCCAGGACCAGGAACTGCTGGAGGGGCTGCTGGTGTCATCTGGGCTGCCAATCAATGAGCTGGAGTTGACCGGACTGCTAACAGAAGAGCAGGAGCTGTACTGCACTTTGAGTGGTTGGTAGATGAAAAAGAGGCTAGTCCATTTAGCATTTATATAAAATGAACATAGCACAAAGACAAAGCAGGCCACATTGTGAAAATATTTACTTAAAAACAGTGATTAAGCTGGGTGTAGTATGCAGCCACATACTTTTCAAGCTGTGACATATCATCTACAAGAATGTGGTCTTTGATAAGCTCAGACACTCCTCCACTCCTTACAGTACAGACAGAATGTCTAATTACACAGTTTTTCTTCAAATGACAGACCGTGACGTTGAAATGTGTGGATGTCCAGTGCATACAGTATATACATATATTATAAACTTAAAGAACTTCATATTTTCACCTATCTCTGGAGTCACTCAGTAGTTCATGCTTGTGGGTATGTTTGGTCATAAACATGATCAGCAATGTGTGAATCGACCATGCGATGAGCCTCCAGTTTATCATAGACTGTAGTTAGATTGGAGCGGTCAACAGGTCCTGATGAATCTGGTAAATGCCCTCCCTGGAGAAACAAAAAGAAAGGAACACTCAGACATCTCATCTGTCAGGACCTGGCTCCAGACGAGGAATGTAGCAAGATACTATTAAGACTTTAACTGGATGGAAGACTCTTTCTGCAGAAACTGTGCAGTGACTTTCTTGTAGAGTTGCCCGCATTTCTACCTCTTTAGATTGTTATTCATTATTTTGGAGTATAACTAAACAAAGTTTCTTCAGTTTACATATTGTCATGCAGCCAAGTTCAAGTGAACAAGGTTGAGATACATTAGCTAAGAGATGTTTTGCAAGCAGACAGGATGAATTTACTTTGTGGGAGTGACTGAGCAAACATAGCGTATTATAGCAACAGGTTCATCATTACTGTTAAACATGACCTACTAGGTGAGGCTTATGTCAATAGATACTGTCATAGATACCGACCTGACTGGGTCTGTTTGCCACTCTATTTATCTCAGTATACTGCACCTCTTGTTCGCAGTTCACTGCATCTGCAAAGATACAAAGAGCGTTAAGACTTAACTTGTAATTAAGTAAAACTTCTTTCACATTTCCAAAGGCATGGTGACAAAATACATCACAGTAACAAAAAACACTGACACAAATATTGAAATGAAAGACAAAAAGAATAAATAATAGCAACAAGTAGGGCAGTGTTTAGCTCAGTTGATAGAGCTGCCGCCCCATGTACAAAGGCTCAGTCCTTGCTGCAGCAGCCCAGGGTTTGAATCCGACCTGTGGCCGTTTACTGCATGTCATCCCCCTTACCTTTCTTCCCACATTCCTGTCACTCTATACAATAAAACTTGAAAAGGGCACAAAAAAAAAGAAGAAGGAAGAAGAGGAACAAAGATACACATGATGCAAGCAGACAGGATGAATTTACATGATGACGTTGTTTGTGTGCACATAGGTGTGTGTGTGCTTGGTGAATTCAAGTAAAGCATTCACGTATGTATGTGATCACTACACTGAAACTTGAAGCTTGACGCTTGAGTCCTCAAGCTAAAAGTACAGTACAGTCATTACTGTCACAGAGTCACAGTCATGTTGGAATTGGGGGAATACCGCAATGATAAATGACTTTACAGTGTAATGTCAAGGGGGTGTGATGTCAGTGGGGAGAAAAGTTCTCTGTTCCCACATCACGACTATCACTATCTCACATTTACCACATCCTCTGATCAATAAACTGCGTTCACACTGAGTGTGCGTTCACACAGCCACCTCATTTATTTCAGTGAAGCCACTCATTGAACTAATCAATGCCGATTTGGACCACATCTTCAGGATGTGGTCCAAATCTTTAAATTAATATTTGTTGGTTATTGAATCTAAATTCAGTGATTAAAAAAATAACATTAAAATATCTTTCATTCATTCAGCAGGAGCTTCCTGTGTGGTAAATATTAGTGTGACTTCCTGAGCTGATTCTAGGAAGGCAGGAAGGTGTGCTGTGGCTAAGTGCTCTTTTTATTTTAATGACAGCATTAGTTGTTTGTTCAAACGCCTAATATGATGTCTATTTGTGTTTACTGGACAAAGACATTTGAGAAAGTGAAATATAGAAGTCTTCTGTCTCATGAGAAAAGTAAATGTAATGGGACGTTACAGCACCATAAACACATATAGGACATGTCAGACTTTGACCTTCCCTGCTGTTTGCATCCTGTTTCCTACGTGACTAAATCTTTCCTGTTTAACCAAGCAGTTCTTCAAACTGTGATGTGAGGCCATAACTTCAACCAAGTTGTTTCTGTATTTCTTGTGACCCATCATCACCACTTGCATGTGCTTGGCTTGTGATCATGGCCTGTTTATCAAACAAGTGAAGCAATTCATGTTTAGCCTGATTTTCCTGTTTTGGCTGAATAAAGAGAGGTTCAGAGATCAAATTACTCAGGACTTCACAAAAAACAACGACAGAGTGAACGTCTGAAAGAATTCACTTGGATTAGTAGTGCTTGCTGTGTTGTGCAGTTCTTCGATGATCACGTGAACACAGTTTGTCTCTCACATTTAAATTTACAACCCCATAATTTACAACGACAGTCAAATATGGAAAGTCCCATGTGTTCCATGATCAGGCCATAGGGCTGAGCAGCTTGTATGACAAGAACAGATCAGACACAATGCAACGTATGCAGGTATGAAGAGTATCAGTGTCATTTGTTGTATTAATTCCCAGAAGTACTGTAAGATGATACAGGCTGAGGTGATGAAAAATCATTCCCACAACCTGAACACTGAACTCTGAACCTCCACTGCTCTGCATGGAGTTGTTTCCAGCTCATTCAAAGCAGATTACACAAACAAGAGCCAACCTGACTGAAACACAGACTAATTATGTAATAAACTCAGTGTTTGAATCTGTGTCGAATATCTTCAACACAATGAAGCATTAGTCCAAAAATGATTAGAGGGAAATATTATCAAACTCTTAAACAAAGTCCTATTATATATCTATCATATAATATATTTAATTAAGGACAAATATCTCTAATCAAGCAATGAGATAAAAAAAACAAAAAACAAATACCTGCCTTGTGTGGTCGTTGTCTCTTTTTTGTTTAGACACTTCCGCATGATAATAACAGCAACACATATGATTATCACAGCAGACGCGATGGGGATTATATATTTCACCATATCTGTAAAACAAAACAGGAAATGTTAACAAAATAAGAGCCTTTAAAATATGAAGATTTTATTTTTGACATCAGTCTTACATAGACGTTCGACATTGCCTGTGCTGGTTTCTTCACCGCAGGATGTCTTAACATCGACTGTAACAGTCTTTTCTTCAGCGGGGTTTGCAGCCACACATCTGTAAGAGGAGCTGAAATCCTGCTTGTGTACAGTGAGAGACAGAGAGAGAGCAGAGCTGTTCTGGATCACTATCTCCTCGTCTTTGTACCACGACAGTGTCAGCAGCTCTCCAGCTTTCTCCACAGAACACAGCAGGGTGCAGCTCTCAGTGCTCACATTGACTGCAGGAGTGGGGACAGACTCTGGAGAGGAAAATGATAGAGATAAAACACTTCTGCTTTCTGTTCATAAATGTTAGTGACTTTCTTTTCATGTTCCTCCCAGTTAAAGTCAACATGGTCAGGTATTGGTGCTATAAAACTGGTGGAGTGCCACAAAATGCAGTTTGTAACACACACAGCAACATGAAGGTGTGTTATCAGACAGAGGGGAAGAGAATTTTTTAACTTCACAATTTTTTTTTCTGACAGACTTTTGTTGATGAGGACCCACTGAGTATGACACACATATCATCTCTACTGCTTCACAAAGCATTATGGGATTCCACGTTGATCAAAAACAACGAAACATAAACAACATGTCTGTGATGGACAATAAATGAGACCTCCAGCAGACTGTTAAATTAAAATGAGACAGTCGTGTATGACAAACCTTTGTCTAACCAGTTACTGTGTACACAATACTCAGTGTCATCATGATGCAAATGTGTGTCTGTCACACAATGTGGACACCAAAACACAGGTTTAGTTTTGACTTAGACTGGTTGGAGGAGGTGTACAATAAGAGTCACATATTTTCTCTTTGTTGTAACTAAACATGCTGCAACCACTTTTTAAAATACATTATACATGCTACATTAAAGTAAACTATGTTTGAACTCACTGAACTAATCAATACTGATTACATAAACTGAAAAGCTCATGTTTATACAATGTGATGTGTCTCTATATGAGGCTGCTGTGTTGATCTTTAGTCCAGTCCAGATCAGGACGTATCATTCTGTATCTGGACTAAAAGACTCAAATCATTGTTGTCTTTTACATTTTTTTTCTTTTTCATCAGCAGTTGATCAACATTGATCATCATGCAAAGTGAGTCAAAAGTTCATTCTAATAATGAATTAGTGTCAAGGTCATTATATTGTCTGACATTCTGTCTCTGTTAGTTTAAAGATTTAGATTTTTTGTTATTTATTCTGCTGATGAGTCTGTGTATCTTCTCTATTTCACAAATCTGTTTCCTGCTTTAACTTTCATGGTTTCCATTTCATGATCTCTGTAAGCAGCAGCGGGAGCACTGATTGGTCAGCGGTTTTGCGTTTGAAAGGATCTGACCAATCAGAGTTCCTGTTTCCTCTCAGTGGGTTTAAAGTGTTCACGCAAAGGAAACTGTGAATGTTAAACAGGAAACAAAATAACTGAGATGGAATATGAGAGGCTGTACAGTCTCATGCTGAGCAACCTGCTTAGGCAGCCCACCTCTAGATTAAGTGTCAAAATGTCATGTCAGTGTAAATGGGCTGAACAGGATGTCCTGAAACAAAGATATGATGAGTCATCAGAGGTGTAAAAGGGTCCCACACAAGTCTGCCATGCGGTCTTCATGTGAAAGGCATGTTACCAGCTAAGAGCATCCAGAATGTTCATATGACAAAACTATTTTATCAAAGTTTGTACAGTTTGTACATCCTGTCTCCTGGAGAGAAGATTGATGTGACCTCAGCACTCTGCATGTTGGTTCAGTCACACAGTGCTCCTGAAACCAAAATTTAAATCCGATATTTCTCCACAGACTGAGCTGATCTGTTTGATCTCTTCACTGGCTGTACATGAACTCTGCTGTTCTTGTTGTGACCGTGACTGTTGCAGTTCAAAGTGGATTCTGTCACCCACAAACATTTATTACATTCTGCGCAGATGGTGAACATCTGTGAGGAAACACCTCTGAAGATACATGCCACTGGGAAAAAATAAATGAATAAAAAAAATTTATTAATTAATTTAGAAAAAACAAGATCTACATGAAATAAATGTTTTGATTTTGACTTTAAGAAAATGGCGCCAAATCATAGTGAAATATAGACTGCTGAGGTCACAAATGGAGACAGGATGCTGAACAATGTTGGTACTGGCAAAAGAAATGTAACTTACCATACACTGTGAGTTCATAAGATGTAATAAAAACTTTTCCTTTTTTAGAATCAACAGTATAAGTCCCAGAGTCGTTCCTCTGCAGTCCTGTGATTGTAAAGAGTCCAGTGTTTTTGTCCCAGAGAACTTTGTCTTTGTAAATCTCATCAAATGTCTGGACTCTCCTCTCGTTCACCTGAGCAATAGTCTTTGTTCCAAAGTTGAGAAATCCAAGCTCCTCCACAGGGTCAGGTAGAGTGATGGATCCTCCCTCAGTGCCTGCCAGGTTCTTCACTTGCACAGTGTCAGATGAGATCATCACTGTCAAATATAGAGACAACAGAGAAGTTCAATGTGGAGGTGATTCACTGACAGTGACTGGTAACCAGAATAACTAGCAGCTTTATAAAATACTGTATATCTCTGTCTATAATGCTTTCATGATTCTCTCTGCTGTCACATATTTAATAATTAAATTCTACATGACATTAGTGGCAGGGATCCATAACTGATCTCCTCCTGATTATTACATGTAAAAGAGCAAATGATAACAAAGAGATTGATTTCACAGGATGACTAAAACAAAAACTTTATAATACATACATTCAATATAAACATGTTATTATATATAAAACATGTTTATAAACATGACTCCAAAATAGATCCAAGTTCACCATATGAACTTAAAGGTGACACCATGAGTAATAATTAATACAGTAATAATGTGTTGCAGGTTTATGTTTGGGCTGGTCAGAGATGTTGATTCTTCTAGCCTGTGCTGATGATGTGTCTGAGGCAGTTTTCCTGTGAGTAGTAGATGTTACCATGTGTTCAACTGACACTGACTTTGTCTAATATTTCTACTTTATAGGTTGTCATTTTCCTTGAAGACTATTCATACAAATAGTAACTGCATTTATAGAGGCACTTGTAATTGTGATTTGATCTCCAGCTTGTTGTATTTCTGTTCATCTTGATTTCTTGTGATCTCATGTGATCTGTGGTAAAACTACAAAGAAGATGGACATACAAAACGCACTGGAATACTTATCCCCGTATGCTCTTTTTAATGAAGGATATATAATTGTGGACAACAAGATAAAAATATGACTTCATTATCAACGTCAGAATTAGGGTTGCACATCTCTCTGTGATAAACGATTCGACATGCATCTGGATTTACAGTTTACGTTTCGATTCAAAAACGACATCCATTTATTACAGACTGATTCAATATGAATCGATACAGTGTAAGAACCATATGATTTGATTCTACGGTTAATATTTGTTGTAGATATTTTATAAAATAAAGAAGCCAATTCTATGAAAGTGACTATCTTACAGGACAGTACAATATTTTCTTTTCAAATATGTAAAAGACCACATATCCCCAAGCATTGCTGCTTTATGGCACTGGCAAAAATAACATTTAAAAAAAGAACAACAAAATCACATGTCAATGTATTTAATTTGAGACATGGACCAAAAAAAGTCTGGCTGGATCAACATCATTTGTTGGAGAGAATCCGGTGGATTTTCAAAATAAAATACTTTTTTAACATTTTACATCAACTTGTTCACACATAATGTTTTTCACTCCAACAGAGAGCAAACTTGAACACCTCTGTATGTCAAAGCAACTCCACAAAACTGAACTAATGCAGAGGAACAAGCATGAAGAGTTCATACGAGTTTAACAGTATTTTAAATGAATTGAGCAAAACAGACTATTCAAGAGGTCTTTGTTTCTTTGTGTCTTTGTCAAGTTGTGCTGTGTCCCTGGACCAGAACTGTTCACTGTGTTTTTCCTGGATCCTGTGTTCTGTTCCTCTGTCCGGTTTCCTGAGTTCATTGGCCTTTTGTTGGACTTCTTAATTATTCTAAGTTTGTTTCTGCCTTTTTTGTCATTAAAGTTACTTTTGTTGGGTCTGCTCCTTGAACTCAAGCATGCCATAACCTCATAAAACTGACATCAAAAGTATTCATACTCTTACAGACTGAGATCCTTTCTGTTGGCCTGGCTTGGATTATTTCTGTCTACCACACTTGCTCATGCTTTGCCCTCAAGCTTTACTCTTTAAATAAAGCTTGTAATTTAGTCATTATGGAAGTAATAAAGATTTTCTTTCATGTCCTGCCTTTAACCTATTGTAATTAGAGTTTAAGACATTAACTCTATTATGCCTAGGGTCCATAAAAATTCTGACAATGGCCAACGATCTTTCTCCCCACATTCCTCAAACCAGTCCTCAGATGCTGTTCTTATAGATGTGCAGTTCAGATAATTCTGTTTCAAACCAACATAACTGCACACAGAGCCGTTTCTTGCTATGTGCGGACTATACAGTTTGCACAGTGCCCCACAGCCACCAGGGGCCCCCAAGCTGCAAGTACAGCCTCAAAAATTTGACAAGTAAATTTCAAAGTATTTGTCTTTATTTGTAGCCAGGCAAATTGCCTCATTTGTTGTGTGAAGCACTTCTATGCTCAAAAAAGCATGTATGCTTTTTAATAGCTTATAAACTAAACTAAGCTGGTATGATAGGGAAGCTGTGACTTTGTGAAGTACTCAAGTCAAAATCATCTTTGGGCTGTCATGCAGTGAGTGATGTCTGCTGACAGCTATGACAGGATGAATGACAGCCACCCTGCACTCACTGAAATGAGGAGAATAATGGTAGGCTCCATTGATAATTACATCATGGCATCAAAATAATAATAGATAATAGCTTTTTTGCTGATTTCTGTTGATCTTGTGCAGTGACCTCATATGTCAGAATTGTGGTTCTTTTACCAGAAATCGTTGAAATCATGAAAAAACTGTTGTTGATGTCTACACACGCATCAACACATGCTTAGACGCCTACACATTTGTTGGTTGCATTGCACCATCATCAAGCATAATCAGTGATTAAAGCCACAGTCACGTCAGCACATGTCCTGAACCCTTCATGGTTAAAGCAGCAGACAGTTTAATGAGCTGAGAGATGCTGTCCAAAATCCAGAGTATCATGAAGGTATCTATGATATTACTATACTGAACTTCACATATTAACATACACAGTGTGTTCATTTCAACTCTTAGAAAAATGAACCAGACACTGACATAAAGAGGATTCCCCTTAATAATCCTGCTGACTCGACGGTTTCCAGACGAGTAAAAATAGTCACCGCTTTACAAATTAACTCGCTATACCATTTTAAAATCTGTGTGAAACAGATCATATGTAGACACAGTGCAGAAAGCCAGTTACTGTTAGATCCAGCTGTATCAGAAGATTTAAATCCTTAATAAAGGTACATGCTGTTTGACCTGTGTGTAATGTTTTACACTGTGCTCAAAACTGCAGGTTTAATGCATGTACTGCTGCTGCTGATGGCTGCATGTGTCTTGATCAATGACAGTATAAAGAATGGACAGGGCATGAGTGAGTCACCCACAGGTTTCTGAAGCGCTGTTTAGAAGCTGAAAATGTGGCGCAAGTCACCACCATGTTGAATATAATGCTTCTTCTGCCTCACAGCTAATCTGAATATCAGCAAAGATGTGTTACATGTACAGTTGTCATGAAGGGAGAAATTACACCAAAACTGTTTTTTGTACCAGGACATAAACATGTTTATTTCTGGTGTAAAGTTGGGCATTTTAACATGGAGACTTATGGAGACTGGAGCCAGCCATGAGTGGACATTCAAGGAATTGCAGTTTTTAGCACGACACTCTATCACATTGGCTTCATTTCTCGGCACAGGAGGCTGCTGCTCGGTCTTTACTTCATTTTAAATGAGCATGAGCTGGATGCTTTTGCTTTCAAAATTTGTTTATCTGTGTCGAATTTCCCTCTCTGGTACCCTGGAGCTCTTATTTGCATTTACTGCATGAGCGAGTATATTTGCAAAGGAAGATAAACTGTATGTGAGAGGTAACAACGAGGGCCAACGTGAGACTGGACAGACCAAACAGAGTAAAATCATATATAATAAATTAACTGCTTTTTTCATACCATCAGCATTTCCTAGACAAGGTTTAAAAGTGATGCATGCTTTTACATACTGATTTGTGATAGATATATTCACAGGGATATTTGAAGTTCACGACTGTCCTATAATTTAGAGGAAGACAGCTGCCCTCATAAAAGGTTGTGTACTGAACACAAATGTATTTTCAGTAATAACAGCTGAGTCAACATACAACAAAAACTGTTTTTCCTTTAAACAGAATATATTTTCATTTCAAAACATTCCTTCCATAATATTCCAGTGCTAAATTCTTCAGTATTACAGTCTCTTTCTTTTCTTTTCTTATTTTTTTTTTTTTACTTTATGTGTTTCATACCACACAATCCAACCATTCATAAACAATTTCCTGTTTACGGAAAAAGACTCTTCAGAGTCTTTGGGAGAGTTTGGGATTTTCTGCTGTTTTTTCATTTCAGTTTCAGTTGTGGTTTTAATCAACACCCTCACCCCTGATGACTCCATGTTTGAAATAACACTGCAGCATCAGCAAAGATTACCCCATTTTTTTGTTTTTGTACCACTGGCCCCGAAACAGCCTGAATCTGGAACAGAACCTTAATTAGCATATTAGCAATTAGCATAATCAAATCAAATGAAGGGGAAGTCTCAAAGCCATTTCTTCATGAAAATGAAGCAATATTATAATCATTAATAAGTCAATGATAAGATGTAATGTTGCAATTATACAACAATTAATTGTTGTATAATTCCACTGTAACGCATTTCTGTAATTTCTACAGTAAAAACTTATAGTAACTTCTTGTTCTAATATTTCATTAGGTGTAACTGTATATTGCAATGCATTATGGGTCAAAAATAATTACAGTAACCTTAAGCATTTTTCCACAGTATCACATTGTAAAATTACAGGATGGTTGTGTTTTCACTTGGTTCTGACTGTAAACAGGGGAGCAACATCCACCCACTCAATAAAGCCTAAGTAAGACGTTATTCAAATTAAAATGTGATTCAAGTAGTAACTTAATGCAATCTGATTTGACTGTATATGAGCTTGTTTTGTGAGTTATTTACAGAGTATGCGTGTAATGAGACCGGTCTGTGTTGCTGACAGGAAAGAAGCGGGAAAAGTGGAAGCTGCAAAACCGGCATTTCGGTAAGAGTAATGTTTCGTGTGTGAGTTTGTGTGTGAGTGACTTTATTTTACATTGTTTGATTTATCCTAGTCGTGATTTATACAGAATATACGGGTTGTGGGACAAATGTTAGCTATCGAAAAACTGGTTAAGTTAAGCTAACGCTAGCTACGAGCGTTAGCCCGTCACGTCCAGGACCGAGGGAATATGAGCACATTATCTAAAACCCTCCAGGTTAGAAAACTGTTGGAGCGAAAGCACATATGTGCATAGTTGCCCTGCTCCACACTAATATGACATTAATGTGTTAATGAGCAGTGGGACTCTGCGTTTTCTGAAAAAGATCTCTTCTATACTAAGCTCTAAGAAGTAGCGGTGCATGATTCGCGATTCATCGGGATCTCTTAACTGACTCGGGATTCACAAGTCATAATCTCCATTACCCGGATCTTTTACCGTCCTACATCCGCCTAACAGCAGGTCACAAGCGGGTCGCAAATTAAAACGATAAAATGCAGCGTTCACTCCTCTCCTTTTAACCTGTACAATCTCATTACAACATGCCTCACTATTGTTGTTGACAAAAGCCAAAAGTCATTTCCACCACAAGGAATAGCTTTGTGGCATGGCCGCAGATAGCGGGTGTGTCAATTGGGTCTCGACACATCCAGATTTGAATGCACTTCGGTTTGTTGAGCTGCGCAGGCTGCACACCATTGCCATTCTCGAGCTTGGTTGCCATGGTTCCCTGGCCACCCTGGCCTCCAGCATCACTATAAAAGATCTTGGAGTTGTTCTTGATCAGGATTTGTCCTTTAATGCCCACATAAAACAAATTTCGAGGACTGCATTCTTCCACTTACATTGCCAAAGTCAGACGCATCATGTCTCAAGCGGATGCAGAAAAACTAGTCCATGCATTTGTTACTTCTAGGCTAGACTATTGTAACTCTTTGTTATCAGGCTGCTCCAATAAGTCTCTTAGGACTTTGCAGCTAATTCAGAATGCTGCTGCACGTGTTCTGACAGGAACCAAGATCAGAGATCACATCTCTCCCCACCACTGCAATCTCAGAATGCTTGGTTCCTTCTGGTTCCTATAGTTTCCAAAAGTAGACTGGGAGCCAGAGCTTTCAGCTATCAAGCTCCTCTTCTGTGGAACAAACTACCTTTCTGGGTTCTGGAGGCAGACACGGTCAACACCTTCAAGAGTAGACTTAAGACTATGGCGCTTATAGTTAGGGCTGGCTCAGGTCATCCCTTAGTGCTGCCATAGGACTAGACTGCATTTAAAAGAAAGTCACCTCATGTTTTATATTTCATACACATCTGGTATGCAGTACACTGCATTGAATATAACTGTAATACACTGCATTGAATCCTAATAAATGTTTTTGCAGCACTGACTTATTTTATTTAACAGATGAAAATAATCTAATGTAGTGTTGATACATTTTGGATTATCAGCAATCACAGTGTGCTTAATTTGCTAAATGTGACAAACAAACAAAGATTAACTGTAAAACCATTCTACAGTAAAACACTGAATTATGAATAAGTAACAGCTATTTACTGGCAACATTAGTTGCCAGGTAACTCATGTAATTTGAATATAATACAAGATGCTAACTAAACACAATACAATTAATGGTTGTTTCTAATATAAAACAACAATACATTGCTGTAATTTATATACACCAAAAAACAAAATCCATTAATATACTGAAATTATTTTTACAGTAATAAACACTTTATTGGCAACTTTTTGCCTAGTATTTACTGTAAATTCTACAGGAAATTCATTGCAGTTGTGTTACCAACTTAAATGAAACATATCATCAAAATGTTTCATGTTTAGGGCAATGTGTTCTCAAACTAAACCTTTTGTTCAAAATAAACATTTTGTTTGCTCACTGTTTCTGTTCAGTCATCTAAGATGGAGACTATCAGCTGAGAAAGATTAGCATTTGAACTAATAGTGATGTGTGTGTGCTTCATCTCTCAGCTGATGGATGATGATCCAAACATTTCCAGTAACTCTGCAGCATGTAAAGTCCAAAAGTTACTGAACAAAGATCGATGGAATCATTTCCCAGATTCACAACATATTTTTATATAATGAAATATTCAGCAACTAAACAGCTAATTTGGTGTCGTAAACCCAATTTCTGCTGGCTTTGTGGTGGATATATAAAATAAAAACAAACGTAAATGGATCCATAATAATTTTAAATAATCATTATGATCATCTTAATTATAACTGTTAACCATGTTCCTGTCGGAGCACAGGGGAGATGCCGTCTCATTTTAACCCCCTTCACTTTCTTCAGCAGTGGAATAACACTCGAGCTCCGGCGTTGTTTTTAGAGACACCGTGGCCTTTATTTGATCATGAGGTGTATTCTCATATATGCTTACGTACAAGGTAACATTAGTACTATTATATGTGTATGATGTGTAATGAATGAAACACTTCTTTGTGAGGGCATTTAGTACTCTAAGGTCACCTTGGCTTAGAGTTAAGTACCTGGAGGAGTTTTAGGGTCTCCTGGAATGATGACCCATCTGACAGGGGAGTTTAGGTTCAGCATGGAGGCTGACCTTTTTAGAAGATGGGGTCAAAGGTTGAGGGGTCATCTGATCATAAAACATCTGGTTGGATCTCTCTTAATCCAAGTTTTTAACATTCCTTTCCTTTATTTATTGAGGATGTCAAGGATGCATGCGGCATCCATGGTACATAAGGGCTACTTCTGTATGGTTCGGGAGACTCTCTCATCATTCGGCCGAGGGCTCTCCAAGTAACTTGTTACTTGCTACGATACTGCACTTGTTGTAATAAACTTGTTATACAACTAAGACGGTGTCGGCGGACTCTCTCTTCAAACATCTTCGCTGCATCACCACAGAAGACACAACAATCACACACTGCAGAATACATTGTACATTTATTCCGAACATAACTCCTCCTGTGTGTGTGGATGGAGGCTCCTCCATCCACACACACACACACACTCACTCGTCTCCACCGCCCGCTCTCTCTCTCTTGTCCAATCTCAAACACTCTTACGCACAGCTGGAATCACGATATTCTTATAACTAGTTGATAACTGGGCCATATGGTGGCCCCTCCAGCACTTGGTGCCTACGAACAGGGTGTAAGAGACAAATATGAATCTGTACGTTAATGGACATGTGAAACTGATGGTCAAAACCGAACATGCATGACTCGAAGCTTCCCACTTTCCACTTCCATTTTTGGTACTTCTTTCTGCAGTGACTGTTAATAACACAATTTATTTACACTGTACATGTATACTGGAGCATAAATACAGCGTCACTGCACATTCCTCACTGCACTGTATTCTTATTCTTCTGTTTCATTTTCTTATTTTTACATCATATTTACATTCGCCTTCATAATGTTGTCTTGTGTTTACATTTTTTCTTACGAAGACGTATTCACACGGCATCGGGGACTGCATAATGTTGTCTTCTGTTTACATCTTGCGCAAAGAATTTGAAAGGGCTCGCTCTTCATACAAATCATGTTGCCTCGTCTCGTAACCATCCGGGTTTGACTTCACAGAATCCTTCAAAGATCAGCACAATTCTTCATCTGATCTCACATCTAAATCGTTAGTCATTTTAAGATTAGAGTCTTTTAAAGTCTTCACAGTGCAGTCGGAGCGTGTACAGAATTCAGAGTTCATCGAGCAGAACTTGTGAGCTGTGCAGACTTCAGTGAAAAACAGGACGACAGAAAGAACAGTCCGGTCTGCTTTGTTTATTTTCTCAGTTTGTATCTTTGAGATATTTTGTTGAGTAAAAGATCAAATCAGACTTTGCTCCGATACACAACAAACAGATGAAACATGAGAGAAACACTCACCGGTGAAAAGGAGAAAAATACTTTTGTGTAGCTCCATCACAGATTAGAGATGTCCCTCCGTGCAGACATATCGCGGATATATGGCGCCACAGCACCCGCCCCCCCTATTAACCGTCAACTGATAACTTATAAAAACAGAGAAGGAAATATCACACTCACACCAACGAATAAAAACAAATTATTAAAAAATAGACATGAATTAAAACGTATTTTAACAAATCAGCAAACATTTCCTTGTGTTTATATTTACAATTAGTTTTTAATACTACTTTACTATACTTTATTATTATATAGAGATACCACCTCAAGAATGTTGCAAACAGTGGTGGTGTGGGAGCAGGATGACCACAGCATCAGCATAGACGATGTGAAGAGAATTTGATAATTTCATTGTTGTCGTCATCATTTATTTCACATTAAAGACTGCATTCAAGTTGGTATAGTGGACCGGTTTAAGATGTGGACTCTGTGAATTTTTGTACCATTATAAGTTGTCAATTTCCAAATAAATCATCTTTCAAGATCACCTCCATCTCTCTTCATGATTGCAGTGCACTCCAGATGAGTTTTTGTGTTCATCCAGAGGCTTCAGGGCTTGTTGGCCTATACAGTATGCTGAGTTGGCGTGTGTGATGCCCTATGTGGCATCCTGAGTGTTCTTTCCTCTTTCCCTCCTGGGTGTGGTTTCTCTTCCTCCTCCTCTCCTGGGTGTGGTTTGTCTTCCTCCTCCTCTTCTCTAGGTGTGGTTTGTTTGCAGGTGTTTTCTATCATTACTTGGCATGAGAGTATTTATGCCACTGCAGTCTGGCGCTCTTTCTCTTTTTCCTGATCCCTCCAATGTTCTGGGCTTCCCTGTCCCCAGTCAGGGTTGGTATGGTATGGTTTGCTTTGCTTTGCTTTGCTTTACTTTGCTTTAGCTTAGACCGATGCTTTAGGTTGTCCTTTGCTTTTGTTTCACACTATCAACACTTGCACACTTACACTCTTCACTCATGCACACCCTACACTACTGATAGCACTGCTTCTACACACTCCATAACCTTAAATCCTTTGTGATGGTTTAATTTGGTCTAAGTTGCTTTAATTTGATTTAATAAACAATCATTTAAACCAACGCATATGGTGTTCTCCCTTTTTTTGCCATGACTCACTGTTGTTGCAGTTGTTGTTGCTGCTAGGCACATCCACTTCACAATGGTAGCACTCAGTTGACTAGGGCAGATCAACTGGTGGACAGTCACCAGAGTTCTTATGACCCATTCTAAATTACAAATGTTTGAGAGATGTCATGGTTGTGTGCTGGATTTTATGCACGTTAGCCTTGCGTCAGCTTAAACACTGAACCTGGCCATATAGTGTACTTGCCTGCCACGATGGAACAAGTCCAAGCAGTTCACAACAAACCAGAATTTTGAGGTTAATGCTGACGTTCGAGGAACTGCGGTTTTTCACACTTCTGTGTTGGCTTCACTTCACACCCGAAGAAGTTTATTTCTGTGTAAAACAGAAAACAAAATGGAGGACTTTGCAGACTATTCTCAGTTTCATCTGAAAACTCTGAGGCAGAAGTTTGTTTGCTTGTAATTGCTAACGTGGCAGAACCACGCTGCGTCTACCATCTGTGCCATCCTGTGTGCCAGTTGTTGAAACGTCTAAAAAAAGGCGGGCAGCGTATATACTGTATAGAGACTAATGATAGGAAGAGAAGGCAACATTAAATAGGCACACATGGTGTTGCCACAGCTGAGCAGTCTGCATTTTTCTGTCCACATTCATCCTTCAGCTTCTGCTCTTGTCTTATGGAATTTGTTATTCACCTCAAATTATATCTCAAAAACCAAAGTAAGTTTGGTCAGTCTTCAGACTAGAATAAATGTGGAGATGCAGATGGAGATGGAGATGGTGGGAGCCTACAGATACCTGGGTGTTCACCTCACCAATAAACTGGACTGGTGTGACAACAGAGTCCTGTACAAAAGGGTGAAAGTCATCTCCACTTAATGAGACTGAGGTCCTTTGGAGTGTGCAGGACTCTGTTGAACACTTTTAATGACTCTGTGGTGGCATCTGCAATCTTCTATGCTGTTGTCTGTTGGGGAAGAGGAAGCACAGAGAGAGACAGGAAAAGACTGAACAAACTGGTTAAGAGGTCCAGCTCTGTCCTAGATGGCCCCCCTGGATTCCACAGAGGAAGTGGAGAAAAGGACAGTGTTAACAAAGCTGATGTCCATCTTGAGTAACTCCTCTCACCCCCTGCATGAGACTGTGGAGACTTCTTATCTATGAAAAACTTGAATTGTGAAATGAATATCAGGGAGCTGAAATGCAGCAACAATAAAATGTGCCAATATCAAGTTTTGAAATTAAAGTCTGTAATTGGCAGACTCACAACACTTATACAAAAATATGAGGAGCAATAACAAATTTCACATTTAGGCGTGTTAATTTCTAAATTTGTCTGTTACTGAAGGAAAAGTTCTCACCTCTAAAATGCGATAAACAGATGGAGAAAAAAAAAGATGTACAGTTGCTGTCCAGCCATTCAAGCCATCAGGTTTACCACAGCTTGACATATATACATGAGCACGTCAGAGATGCAATCAACCCACGAAAACCACGCGCAGCTCACTGTTGCTATAGAAACCAACCACAGACAATGGTTCTGTCAGTTTCTCATGCAACATGCAGACCTGTTATCTGCTGTCATATCATGTTGCTGTTGTCACACACACTTAAACACACCTCAAACTAAACAGAAATAACATAAACCTCACCATCTGCTGTGGCAGATATTTTCTTCACCGTAACAGTACACATTCTACTGTCCAGTGCAGCAGTAATGAATTCAGGCATAGTGGCTGAAGTCATTTCTCTCTGCAAAGAACCTCATCCTGAGGTTAAAGGACCATGCACATCATACCCCACAAGAGACGAGTTCAAGTCGAGATGCCTGTGAAAAAATGTGAGCATGTTCAGTCATGCCCATTGTCTCTGTTGGCTTGTGATTGTGACTCTGGTGTCACTTTCCTGTCTGTTGATCATCAAACCTGTCTGATCTGGCTTTGCAATCATGCCAAAAAACTGGAGGGCAAAGCAGACAAAAAGAAAGACACACAAGAAGAGAAGACACGAACAAACAACGCTCTACACAAACAGTTAAAAGCAAAGATACAGTCTGGATATAATGTTTGTACTGCAGCTGGGGTTTTTTTTTTGGAAACAGGATGTCTTTCAGACATTCATACATGAATAGATATGAATAGATAGACTCTAATACCTCTTCTTTTCTTTGCCGAGTATAAAAATGCCTTTGTTTATATTCATTGATTCAAAATGTCACAAGTTGAACCTCACCTCTTTTAAATCACAATCATTTAAAATGACATGAAAGATGCTTTCCACAGTGATGCAGCACTGTGGCTGATTTATACATTTTTCTTTCATTGTCTTTTAGCCAAACTAGTTCCTCAGATAATGAGGATAAGGATGAAAACAGCTTTGTTTTTACATTTGAGTGGTAATTAGGAGGAGAATAGAGAGACTGCTTCTGTTACAGGCTCGCTTGAAAGCTTGAAACTAGATACCTTTGTGAGTTTAGTAGACAGTAGCAGTTGTTCTGGACTGCCTTCAGGGTAATTTCCATGGGGGTAGCAGGTGGGCCAAAGTGCATTCGGTTTATTCAAAGCGTATTTTCACATTTACTTTAGTCCCTGCCCTCACCACATTAAACAACTGATGCTCTGGGAAACCACCTGCTGTTTAAATGCAGCTTCAACGGAAAGAACAAATGCAGCTGCAGCGGAAAGAACAAAGCAACTGACACCTGAAAGAACATGCACATAATGGCTGATAATTCACTGTACAATAATATCAGGTTTGGTGTGCTGGTGTGTCTCAAGACTTGGATGAGATACAAGTTTATTGTCTATGTAAATGTAAATATTTTTCTCTTACCCACCTGGATAGCAGGGGTTCTTATGTCAGGCTGCTGTTTCTGGACTCCAGTTCTGCCTTATTACTAACATCCTGCAGACCCGCATCAATCATCCAGGCAACTTCGTGTGTGCATGTGGCACTGCAGAGGGTGGTGAGAGCTGCCCAGAAGATCACCCACAGCAGCTTTCCTTCCGTTGAGGATGTTTACATCAGCACGTGTTGAAGTACTACAGCCTGCATCATGAGGGACTCCACCCACCCAGCCCATGGACTTTTAGACTCCCTCCCCACGGGCAAGAGGTTGCAGAGCATTAAGTCCAGAACAACCAGGCTCAAACACTGCTTTTACCCAGAGGCTGTAAGACTGATGAAGTACATGCAGTACATGCAGTATGAAGTACATGCAGTATAAAATACATGCAGTACATGCAGTATGGAGTACATGCAGTGGACTTCTGCTGCAAATGACCTAATTAAAGATGAAAGTATGGCTGTAAAATCAGCCAATCAGACACTCGGATTTGTCAAACCTCCACAGACAGCCTGAAATGTCTCTGAAGCAGAGACTATCCAGGTGGAGTCACGTAAATACTATAGAATGTTTATTCTTCATGCAGAGAGAGAAAGGTCATAAATACTAATGAATATTTATGCTTCACGAAGAGAGAGGTTATTGCAAGTTCTTACAAATATGCACTTTATATTAAACTTTTTCTTTTAGGAGAGAGCAATGAAATACTATAGATGGCTTATAAGCAAGCTGCGAGCTTGTGCAATTGCGCACTGCTCGCACATTCTCAGCGCACAAGAAAATCTCTGCAGCGCCAGAGATGTATAGTAACGAAGTGGAACTACTTAAGTACAGTACTTAAGTACTAAAATGCAGTATCTGTACTTTTTTGGAGTATTATTTTTTTCCCCAACTTCCACTTTTACTGCACTACATATTTTTGATGAATTTAGTACTTTTACTCCGATACATTTTTCATATGCTGAATCGCTACTCGTTACTATTATAAAAATGTTACCAAGCATGCCAAACTCATAGCCTATCAATGCCAGAGCGATAGGTGGCAGTGTATAAGAAGACCGCATGCTCCCATCGGCCTTTCGCACTGCAACCTGCATGCATTGTGAGCACTCAGCGTCAGTCGACTTCAAGATGGAAGAAGACCCAGGAACGCTACCAACACCAAGTTCTTCGACTTCGGATGATCGTGGCGAGGATGATGAAAGCGACCAGCCCTGGCCCTACTTAGAGTCCATGTTTTCATTTGACGGACGAAAAGACAATTCTTATCGAATGAAGTGCCTACTCTGCCTCCCGAAAGATTGTGAAATAATGGCCTTCAAAAATTCACCGTCGAATTTGAAGAAACATATCAAGGTAAGTTACAAATACAGCTAATACACATTATGACACATCAGCTTGAGCTATTAAGCGCTAGCAGCTAGCTATCCGTTATCTGTTCGTGTGACACGCATGCCCCGACATGCCGTGAATGTGACTTTTCAACATAAGCCTGCTCGCAGCTACAGACTCTTTTAATTTGCTATTTGACTAATGGCTTATTTTGGACATTTTGTGATGCATGTAACCTAGGTCAATTTATGACCATTTCTCCTCCGACCTTTTTGGTAATGAACTCGAAGTGATGAACGAGGCATACTAGGTACTTTGGGATTAACTCACTGTAACCACTGAAGCCCCTGAAAAATGCATCAAATCACACAACATGGTCGTTGTGGGTGTTGTAGGTCGTAATAAAGGTCGACAGTCAAATTGACTCTTTTAAAAATTAATTTTAAGAGGAGAATTTACAGGTTTCTTGCCGTCTGTGCTCGTAGACTGCATTATCAGCCGACATTGGGTCCTAACGTTAGCAGCATGAGGCTACTGTCTTGTTCGTGGTGGTGGTGGATGGTGGACCACAAGGATGTTTTCCACTGTATTTACTTGCAGCAATTGGCAAATTCTACTCTCCTGCTTGAAGCAGGCTATCCGCACACATTTTACACACTGCACATTGCACTAAGTCAATTAATCTTGACTTTATAGTTGACAATTCCGACTTGTAATCTTTGTGTACCGTATTTTCCGCACTATAAGGCGCGCGTCACTGACATTACCTCGGGAAAAATAATAAAACAGCTGTTTATTAATTTTGGGAGTGGCCTTAGCCTGCATAAAGCCGTCATTTCCATTAAAATCAATATTTCTTACTGAACATGTCATGTTAAAATCTGTGGTTACTGTTATGACCGGTTGAGACTATTGTTTATAATATACTCTTATGTTTTAGGAATGGACTATATCAAACAACACATTGAAGACTTCGTGTTGCAGTCTGGTGAGGTCAACAGGTCGCGCTCATCTGATGAAGAGGACTTTTTTTCTGGCATGAGGGGCTTAAAGGCGCAGGACGGCGCCAAACAGCTAGAAGCCTACTTGTCCTGTTCAGCAGATAACCTGGATTTGCTCAAGTCTTTTCCAGCTGTGTGTAAGATGTCTGTTAAGTTAAACACACCCCTTCCAGCATCAGCATCCTGCGAGAGGCTTTTTAGTATCACAGGATTAGTCTTTACCCCAAGAAGAGCAAGGCTGCAGGACACATTTTGAAAACCAACTACTTTTGAGACTAAACAAATGATTTGTAACTGCCTAACTGACTGTTTTATACAGATCAGCTTAAGGGACTATGCACAGTGGAGGGGAAAAATGCACAAGCAGGGAAGAGAAGGGAGGGATGCTGTCGGGGGGGTCTGTTTTTGTTGAGAGCTCAGGGTTGTAAAGTGCTCTACTCGTGTTTTTACATAAATGCTAAGTATGTGGCCTACTGGGGGGGTATTCTAAGTAGCTGGTTAAGAGACAACCCTGAATAAGTTAATCTGGAGGCAGTGGTTAACCTGATGATGGAAGAGCCCTTTGGCTTTCTGAGAAGGATGCTTCTGGGCTGTTCTATTATAAGGTTGACCATTAGGTTTGACTTGCCCAGGTTTGTCACTTAGCTATATTCTTGGAATACCCCTCTGGCCTTTGAGATGTTTTAATTTTTTAACACTTGTATGTGGCCTTTTATTTCCTTGTACTGCTGCTTTGGCCAAAGAAGTTGTGCCTTAATAAATATTTGAAATAATATAAACAACAGTACTTGTACTTTTACTTCTACTTTTACTTTCAGTACTTGAGTAGCAATTTTTTACATACTTCTACTTGCAATACTTAAGTACAAAACATTTTGAATACTTTAGTACTTTTACTTAAGTATGGTGTTTAACGAACACTTCAACTTCTACTCAAGTCAGTTTTTTGATATAGCACTTGTACTGCTACTCCACTCCTTTACTTCAGTACTTTATACATCTCTGTGTATTTATATTTCACACCCACGCACACGTATGCAAAACAATAGCCAATAAAAATATTTATTTTACCTGGTTAATGTGATTTTTGCTCCTGAACCTCGCCGCACAGCGTCTTCATGTCAGGGCTGTAAGACGTCACCTTTATCTTTAAACAGGAGCGTAAGCTGACGTCCGTGAGGCGTGAGTGGTGCTTGTTTTTAATAAAGTTCATGTTGGAGAAGACCTGCTCACAGATGTATGTGGATCCGAAGATTGCCAGGACCCCAAATGCATACCTCTTCGTGTTGATGTAGGTGTCAGGGATGGAATTCCACGTTTCAAACACAAGTTTGTCCTGTTTGGGAAGGTTTGCAATGTCACTCCATTTGTGGTTCTGAGCGAGGACGGCCTTCTGACGGCACACATTTTCGAGATCAGCTGTTAAACTCTTGAACTTCAACACCCAGATGTCCTTGTCGGCGATGTCGGCCAGTTCCATCTCTAGATCAGGTTGACTTACACCTGCAAATGCAGTCATATTCAACCGGGATGGATCGATGCTTAGGGGCGTAACAGGGAAGGATAAGGTGTTTTTTTTCCTCTCTGAACTCACAGAATCGTTGAATCGTCAAATGATGTTTGCATTGCAGCGATTGCAGATTGCAAATACTGTGAATTTATCACATTCCCACCTTGTTGGAACTCTCTCAAAGAGGGGAAGTGACACAGTGTAGCTTGCTGTAAGTCCTTGAACAACACAGTCAGCTTGCGCTCGAATCCCAGCACCTCTTCCAGCATGTGAAGAGCTGTGCCTCCTTTCCCCTGAAGAGATGTGTTCAGGTGCGCTGTCATATCAACCATAAAGTGTAGCTTTTCCAGCCACTCTGGCTGTTCCAGCTCCGGAAAGGTGAGCCCTTTGCTGCCGAGGAAAATTTTCACCTCTTCCAGACACGCTGCAAAGCGTTTCAGCACTTCCCCTCTGGACAGCCACCGGACTTTGTTATGCAGCAGGAGATCAGAATACATGCTGTCCATTTCATCCAGCAATGAGCGGAACTGATGGTGATTTAAACCTTTTGCCATTATTTTGCTGACAATCTGAATGACAACATCCATTACTTCTGTGCATTCCGGAGGAAATGTTTGCGCACACAGTGCTTCTTGATGCAAGATGCAATGGAATGTCAGCAACTTTCTATCCAGTGACTTCTGGAGTAGAGTCACAAAGCCCTTCTGCGCTCCTGTCATGCACGGTGCCCCATCAGTAGCCACTGACACCAGGTGGGTGGTCTTTATTTCTTTGGTTCTTAAACAATCCAATACAGCCTCACAGATGTCCTCCCCCCGTGTTTGGCCTTTTAGCGGTATTAAATCAATCATTTCTTCCTGTGGCCCGACAGCGCTCACGTATCGGCAAAACGGCGCTATTTGTTCAATGTCATTTTTGTCTTTGGACGCATCACAGGCGATTGCGTACGCCGAAGCCGAATTGATATCTTCAATCTGCTGTCTGGTGACGTTTTCTGCCATCTTCAAAACCAGATACAAATACAGCAGTCTTTTGTTCAATTAGCTCTCCTTAAAAGGAGTTAACATTTTAAACAGGACACTTGTGAATAAAGTAAAGTGTTTGTGCAAATATAAAATTCAGACCAAATATATTTGAACAGTGCAATTAATATAAAAAAAGCAGAAGCAGCTAAATGTACAGACTTTTATTGTCCATTGGTCCAAACGTTATTTAGACAGGTGGGATTGCACTGGAGAACTTGAAGATCAAAGTTCTTATAATATCATGTTTAAGGCCCTGCATATATTAAATGTTTACATTGTACAATATAAAAAGCTCATAAAATATATGGAAAAAAAGAAACAAAAATACACAAAATATTCAAGAACAAAAAACACAAAGCAGACATCCTCGCTCACTCAGGTAATATTTAGAGATGGCAGGTCCTCGTTATGTGGAGAACAAACAGTAAACATCTGAAACTATGAATGTTTTAAAAGTAGACAAAGTGGAATAAACACAATTAATTAGTGCTGTTATTATCATCCATGGTAGTTTCTCCAATATGCAGTATTGCATATGGATCGTGGCTGCTGCTGATGCCCACCATATATAGCATTACTGTCCTTATTGCTACTATCTCCACTACAGATTAGTTGGTTAATGACTTATTGCTGCTGTGCATCTGTGTCTCTCTGTCTCTATCACAGGTTCCACTGCTACTGTAATCATTTTACCATCTATTGTAATTCATTGTAATTGTACAATATGTTTGTGTTGATTGTTCTGTACATGTGACATCCATTGCACGTCTGTCCGTCCTGGGAGAGGGATCCCTCCTCTGTGGCTCTTCCTGAGGTTTCTTCCACATTTTTTCCCTGTTAAAAGGTTTTTTGTGGGCAAGTTTTTCCTCACTGGAACCGAGGGTCTAAGGACAGAGGGTGTCACTCCCTGTACAGACTGTAAAGCCCTCTGAGGCTAAATGTGTTTGTGACTTTGGGATATACAAATAAAATTTGAATTTGACTTGATTTAAAATGTATTCAGTGTAGATCAGCAAGGCACCAAAAATGGATTCATACTGTAGATTGATTTATGTTCTGATTCTCCAGCCCACTAACATAACATAACACAAACACAACTGTCTTACAATTACGTGGTTTTCCTCCTTTCTTAGAAAGATAATCAGTTTGAGATCAAATGCAGCTTTAAAGGCTGCAGTGGGAGAAGTAGACTGTGTACTAACTCCTGCACTCACTCTCAGATTTCACCACAGAAGAAGAAGATTTGGCAAATGACATTTGCTCCTCCGAGGCCAATGAGAATCCATTCACTTAAATTTAAGCCGTCACCACACGCTCTGATTGTCACAGTCACACCATGCTTTTCTTTGTTGGCTTTAAGTTTTAAATGATGATTATCATATGGCAGCATGTGATCATCACACCACAGATCTGTGCTTCAGGTTAAGCGGAGATCTTTGCACAGGTATGGATCACTGCTCGAGAACACGCTGATCATGGCCGCACTCGCTTCTGTTCCTTTCCTGTGCACCATGTCGATCAGCTGTCGAGCTTTGTCTTGTCTGGGCAGGGGTCTGACCGCCTCACACTCATAATCATTTAGAACCTCACGGGACAGGAGGCCATCCAACATCTTGTCCAGAACAGGATCAGACACTCGGGCGATGAAATGTTCTCGAATGTTTCGCAGCTTCCCCTCGGCTGAGGTGTTCACCGGCTTTGGCTTTTCAGCTGGAGGAGTTTGTTGAAATATATCTGGCAAAGGAATTTGATTCAACAATCACTCAACAGAGAGAGAGAATTTCCAAAACTCATCAATGTGCTTTGGATTGGTGGTCGGAGATGGTTAATAAGTCTGAACATGTTGTCACACTGTCATCAAGCCACTAAAACAAAGTACTGGTTTTTGAGAGTGCTGATTGCATCCCCCTCCACTCGCCTCATTCTCTTCCAAGTGTGAAGGAGGAACTTTGGTGGCCACGGAGTGCAAAAAGCTGTGGGTACAGTCAAATACTCCAAAGAAATGACCTCCTATGTCCTTTCCTAACCACTTCTCCTAGACCTCAGTGGAAAACGTCATAAGATCAAGGAAAGATGTGAAGGAAAATTCATGAGGACTTATTGGGACTCTACATCTGTCGATATTCACACACTCTCTGTCTGCTGCAGTCTGCGTCACACTGTTGAAATTGATGTTTTTTAATGTCTGGTTGTGAATGATTAATGATTACATGATGGATTGTCTGGTGTATCCTCTTAAAGATAGAGAGATAGGAAAGGAAGCACTGAAGCTCTTTTCCTTTACATTTAGAGGATTCATACAGCTCTCGTCATGGCGGCTGCATAAATATTTGCAGGTTATTTCACACAGTGAGGAAAATAGACTATTCAACCAGACCCTCTATCTCAAGTTCAACACGGTGGACTCTGTAGAAGACTCTGTGGAAGAGCACCCGCTCATTCTAAGGTAACAAAAACGTCACTATTCTTATTGACACTGAAGAAAACTTAAACACGTGATGACTGTCAGGTAACTTCTGGATTTAAAAGCATCTTTTTTCTCTGATTTCTCAGCTGAAGTGTAACTAAAACTGAACATAAAGCTAAGTGTCATGTGAAATTTTGGACTGAGTGAAGCTGTGTCTTTACCGGGCACATGGAGTTTGTACATCCAAGCGTGCGTCTTCTCTGGATCTTTCACAATCAGAGTCACCACTGCGTTCGTCGTCACGATAATCTCAAACGATGCGTGGTAATTTGGCCCGTAATTTTCAAAGAACTGAAAAGTCTGAAAGGAAACGCAGACGAGTCATTTTCTTTAATGATTGATGTCAAAGTCGATATGCTGGCAGCAGAGGTTGTGACTGACACTCATACTCACCTCAGGTTGTATTTCACAGTCCTCTGGGTGACTGTGGAGGCTGTACTGTTGGGCCTGGTGGAGGAGGCAGCTGGATGGGGCTTTGATGTACTCACACTCTTCATATTGGGCTTTTACCTTCAGTGGTATCACAGCATTTTGAAGACTTAATATCTCATTCAAAATATATATGAAGACATTACAGTGACTCGCCACAAGAGGGCAGATAATGAGCAGATAATGTAAAGTCCCTCTGTGCTGATGATGAGGACACTGTCTGACTTACAGGTGAGGATTTGAACTGATGGTAAACTGGTGTTTTACCTCCTGCAGTGGCACGTTGCCCGGGAGCAGAATCACACTGAGGATGAGCTGCCCACCTCTGTATAACGAGCGCAGGAACAGCAGGACTTGGGCTTTTATTGGGGTGGTCATGAAGTCCTTGAACCTCTTGATGAGATCCCACACGATGCCATAGGCAGAGAGGTGAG
Source organism: Nibea albiflora (assembly GCA_014281875.1). Lineage (NCBI taxonomy): Eukaryota > Metazoa > Chordata > Actinopteri > Sciaenidae > Nibea > Nibea albiflora. Next base: position 30,131,803 of record CM024789.1, read on the forward strand.
GGGTGTCCACGACCACGTGGGTGTCCGTAATCTCCTGCGGCTTTATGACCGTCATGCCGTCATCAGTGATGTGGACGACAGAGATGCTGTCTGCGACCAAAGCTGTGAATACAGAGAAGTCTCCAAATATTAGTTTCACCACATGAACTCTGTAATAGTTTCCTTTTATCCCATAGACTTTAGGTACATGCAAAAAAGCTGTGTGGGGAGGAAGAGAATTCTATGATGATGAAGACTCCCCCAAAGTGTGGAGTAGTTTAGACAGGCTAAAGCAAAAATATTGTCAAAAATAATTGTCAGATTGTTGAATTGTGACTCCAAGCATCAAAATGGAATTGTTACCAGAAGATTCACACACTTCATGCAAAAAAGAACTGTTTGTTTTAATGGGTGCTCACAAGACACAACTGTGTTCTTACCAGGTTCAGGTTCACAGTGTGGGAGGTGCAGCTGAGAGATGGATTCCTGAGGACACTCGATGTTGAACAGCGGCCCTCCAGACACCATATGCCCCGGGTGGATGAGCATTCTATCCCACAGGCAAGTTTTGTACTTGACCTCCCCCTCGTGAGTCACATTAAACACCAGCCCAGTCAGAGAACAATGGAACAAACCGGAACTGGGAAACATGTACCTGTACCACACAGAAAAACACAGGTTATGGAAATCGCACTGAAAATCAGTGTATCTAAAATCTTGTTAGAAATCCTCACACAGGATTGGACAGGAAATCTGTGCAGTAACTAAAGTCAAACCTGGAAGTCAGTCTGTAAACTGTGATGTACGTTCATGTAAAAATTTCACCTTTTATCATTTTTGTTGACCTAGGTGCAGTTTGTTGAAAACCAGTCGTGTTTCCTGACTGGATTTATTTTTTATTACCACCACAGACTGTCCTGCACTGAATACACACTGTAGCAGAGATGCTAAGTGATAGCTCCCGCAGTGGAAAACAGCATTACATAATGGTCAAAGAGATTATGTTTTATCATCTAGTGATATTTCTTACCTGTATGAGATGCCTATTGATTCTTTCATCACCACAGGTGTGAAGCTAAACTTTTTCTGTAATTCAGAGAGACAAAATGAATTTAGTTTTAGTGTTCAGTGGATTTTAACCTGTAGCACGTTGCACTACAACAGAAATACTCACACTATCCACTTTCAGCTTTGCTACACTGGACAGTGTCAGAGATCCAAAATAAACAGTGAACGCTGGGTGGAGAGGCTCAGTGAAGGTGGTGTGGAATGTGTAAAGGAGCGTTTTTGTGTCACCAGACAGCGAATAGAAAGACAGAATGCCAGCCGGCCAATCCAGAAACAATCCTAATCTCTTCTGTCTTGCCAGATATGCTTTGACGTCAATGATCGGGGCAGGAATGAAAGTCTCGCTATGCGCGTGGCGGAAGGTAAATCCATCAGAGTTATTGATAGTGAAACACCAGGCCTTTTTGCTGAATTCAATTTCTGAGTCCCACCTTCCTTTCCTCTCTAAGCTCTTGTATGCCACACCAATATTCGCAAATACGTCCCACTCCACCTCCCAATAGCAGCGTCCCGTTAGACTCTCTTTACACAGCACCTGGTTCTCTCCATCAAATCTTTCTGGGTGATCAGGATACGGCTGCTTCTCTTCGGTGTAGGTCACTGTCCTGTTGCACTCAGACAGGAGGAGCTGTTCATGCACCGTGTTAGGGTCGAGTGTGAGATCAGTGGCATCTATCAGAGAAATGAGAAGAGTTAAGGTTCAGCTGGACCTGTTCACATGTAAAGGGCAATTCAGTGAATAACACCATGAGTAGCTTACACTTGTTCAGAAGCTGTGGGTTTACCCAGTGCTCTTCATCGTGGTCCACACTGAGGCAGAGGAACACACAGTCATTAAAGTGGCCATCAGATACTGATGATACTAACACAGCATTTTAACATCAAACAGTCAACACAGGTGTTTATAATGGTACTGATTAATGTGCTGCTCCATTTAGTGCAGGACAGACTTTCCAGTAAGCCAACATCCACCACAGCAGCACCCTGACTGTGCTTGAGCTGAATGGAACTGAACCTTCATAATCATCACAGATAACACCTGTGTTTACACTACTTACTCAAAATGGCTGCTGTGAAAAGGGGTGTTGGCGATGCTTGAATAGTCTGAGACTCTTGCAGCTAAAAATATCTGTAATAGCTTCAAAATATCTTCAACTATTCAACTATTATGAATTATGACAATAACAATATTGTGGAATCAAGAACTAGATTTAGTGCAGGTTAGTTCTATTAGTTGTTTTAATGTATAAATGCTATATATCACTAATAAGATGAAATATACATTATTTGCATCATATATATATATATACATTACATACATATTTATTTATCAATGACATCAATTTACACATTATATTAATTGTTTTAAATTTAGTTGAAAACTTACATCGAAATTCAGTTCAGAAATGTACTGTATATTAAATAGATATGTTAAAATAGACAGGCTATGCTGTGAATATCATTCAGTATATTCGAAGGTTAACTCCATATTTTCCAGACCAGAGAATTGTCCAAAGAGTTAGAGAGAAGAGGTCATTGCCTTGCACAAACAAAGAAAGGGATTCACACAGATAGGAAATGCATGTAATGTTCCTAGAAATACAGTTTGAAGCATAGTTGACAAGTTCAAGGTTAAGGAACAGTGGCAACACTACCTGGATGTGGTTAAAAGAGGATGCTATCAACGACTATCACCAGATTCCTGAGGAGGTAGGTGGTCAAAAATACTTGAGTGACTGCAAAAGCCTACAGCAAGTCTTGGTGGCAGCAGGCACCGAAGTTTCTGTTTGCACAGTACTGTAAGCCACATACTAAACGCTCCATGCCCAAACACCCGGACATACACCAATACTGACCAAAAAGTCGACTCCAACATGCTCATAAACATGTAAAGAAGCCACAGAAATTTCAAAATTCAATTGGAGCCATGAAACAAAACATGAACTTTTTGTGCCTATGGTTCAGTGTCATGTCTGGAGGAGGACAAATGATGAATGTCCTGAATAGAACACGCTACCCACAGTGAAACATAGTTGTGGCTCTGTGATGCTCTGGGGCTGTTTTGCTTCCTCTAGCACTGGAAACCTGCACCATGTGGAGGGTAAGATGGATTCAGTCAAGTATCATGAAATATTAGGAGGAAGATGAAACTTAGGTATCACTGGACCTTCCAACAGGACAATAATCCTAAGTGTACCTCAAAGTCCACCAAGGCTTAGTTTCAGGAGAAGTCCTGGACAATTCTAGAGTGTCCGCCAGAGTCGCATGGACCCCATCAAAAATCTCTGGTGGGATTTGAAAAAGGTGGTTGCAGCACGCAAACCCAAGAATATTAGTGAACTGGAGGCCATTGGGCTAAGATTTCACAGGAATGCTGCCAGAAGCTTGTGTCTGGCTATCATCATCATGTTTGCAGCAGGTCATATCAGCAAATGGTACTTTACTAAGTACTCAAGACACTTGTTGTGAAGGGGTTAAATAATTTTGAAAGTGCAGTAGGCATTAAAAGTGGCATATTGTGTTGAATTTGAACAAAACATTTATAATATTACTTTTCTTGAGCTATTTTAATTGTTCTCACTTGTTCTCTACTTGTTCAAGTAGCAGGACTGGAGTTATGAGTGGAGAATGAACAGATGCAGACGCAAATTCAAAACAATGAGCTGATATTTTTTGCAGAGGTGAGAGGAACATTTAGGGCCAGGTGATAATTCTCTGTACATGTGAAAGGAAATGCTCATAGTAATCAAAGTAATCAGATTTATTTCTAATAATATATTGTCTATAGAATCTTTAAAGCCTGTATGTGTAGGATTTCTGATTTCGACAACTGTCTATGGTATTACAAAATGTATAACACATTTACAGAATCATTTACAGTTGTCAGCTATCCATCTTTCACTCTGGGAAATCCACACCGGCTTTAACAGTTTCCTCTAGTGGTAAGAAGAACCTTTCTTTAATGTTGAAGCTCTACAGTATACTAACTTGAGTTTTTCCATCCTACATCCTGGGTCCTCGAGTCTCTCCGTGAGCAGCCTCACTCCTGCCTCTCCTGGGTGATTGTAGCTGAGGTCCAGCTCTCTCAGATAGGATGGGTTGGACCTCAGAGCTGAGGCCAGAAAGGCACAACCTTCTTCTGTGATCCCACAACATGACAGCCTGTGGAGAAAAGCACTCTTATTGAAACAGAAGACAGCACAACACCCTGTGTTGCTACCAGTAACTGCAGATATTGGATAACCATGGTATATCATGAGGCCAGGCTGTGTATCAATACCTCAGTGTCTCCAGTCTACATTTTGAACTCCCCAGTCCAACAGACAGCAGCTGCACTCCTAAATCCTGCAGGTGGTTCCGACTCAGGTCGAGCTCTCTCAGCTGGGAGTCTGAGCAGAGAACTGAGGCAAACACCTGACAACATTTACTTTTCAGGTAACAACCAGGCATGCTGCAACCAAGACAAACATACATGGTGATTGAACAAGTGTTGTTAACAAGTGAACAATATGTGAAGATGATTCTAACACTTAATACTTTTACCTTAACTCCACCAGTTTACAGACTGGGCCGATTAAGGCAGCAGGAATAATGGTCAGCAGACTTAACTCATCGTTGACATCTTCGTATTTTTCTGTCTTTGTCTCTTGAGAGTAATATCCACTGTAATCTCGTGGATAACTGTATACGCAGTCTGTCAGGTCCAGCACTCTCAGGGATGATTGTTTGAACTGAAGGATGGAGGCCAGTGTGTGACAATTCTTAAAGTCTACAGCAAACCCAGACAATCTGTGCAAAACATCATATATCATATTTAGAAATACAGTGTAGTGAAAGTCTATCAGAGGTTCAGATGTGCTGGGGTGATTAACGCTTACTGTAATTAACTTGCTAGTGAAAGTAATGTCTCATATTTTAAAACTGTTCAGCTACAAAGATAGGTTACTACAAAGGAAGAAGTAGAAGGAGAAACAGTCCAGATTTTGACCTCAAACTGACCTCAGTGTTTCCAGTTTACAGCCAGGACTTCCCAGTGCAGCAAAGAGAATATCAGGAATAGGAATGGTGGCGTTAGAAAAACATGCCAGGTGCAGTTCTCTCAAGTGTGAGTCTGACGACTGCAGAGTGGAGAGTAGTATTTCAAGGCCATCACTCAAATGCCCACTCTTGAGTCTGCAGAATAAGCAGAAAAGCAACAAATCAGGGTCATAGTAGCCTTAAGACATTTACACTGTGTCCTTGTTTTGATTCAACTTCCAGCTAATCACAGAAAAAAGTTGAACTTCACATAAATCTTGACAACTGTAGCAACTGATTTATGGGTTAGGGTTAGGGTTGAATTATTTAGTGAGGTAAGAATTTTGCCCTGACACTTTCAGGTATTGAGGTTTGAGGTTTGAGGTTATGGTCAAATGTGTGACTTTTGCAACACTGAAATTTACATGACATTTAATTTGAACAGCATCTTTTTGTTTTATCAGAAATCATGTGGTACTTACGCAGCTTTCTTGCAGTGCTTCATTAACAGGAGAAGTTTCTCAACCCCCACTGCTGGTGTATAGCATTTCGTTAGATCAAGTTCATCAAGCAATTCTCCAGATATCTGCAGCATGGTGGACAGTACTGAGCAGTCAATGGGTGAGAGTCTCACTCCTGAATCTAGATACATTCTGATGTCATCCTGAAATCTCTCTTCTTTTAGCTCAAACTTGCAGAGGAAGAGATTCATGCATCTCTCTTGTGGGATGTTTCCTGGCTGAAAATTCTTTAGGTATTTCTTCATCTCCTCAACAGTGACTGAGCTGCTCTTTGTCTGTGGTAGTAGATGTTGCAGCATTGTCTGATTGGACTCCAGTGAGAATCCAAGGAAGAAGCAGAGAAACAGGTCCAACTGACCTTTCTCACTCTGCAAAGCTTTATCCACAACCCTCCTTTGCAACTCAAGCAAGCTCAGTTCTGTTGGGTCAACATCTAGGAAAGACTTCAAAATGCTGATGTTCTTTGTCACACAGCAGTGGAACATGTAAAGGGCAGCAAGAAACTCCTGAAAACTTAAATGCACAAAGCTGAACATCTTTTTCTGGTACAGGCCACGTTCTTGCTTCAGGATTTCTGAGCAAAATCCACAAAACATTGAAGCTTTGTTGACATCAATGTCACATTCTTGGAGGTCCTCTTCATAGAATATGATGTTTCCTTTCTGCAGCTGTTCAAATGCCAGCTTGGACAGATTTAAAAGCATGGCAGCGTTCCCCAATTCTGACATCTTCTTTTTAGCCTTTCGACTTGAGCTTTTCTTCCCATATTTCTGTGTTGTTCTTTGTGTTTGAATTAGTAAATAATGAATGTACAACTCTGTCATTGTTGTGATCCTTTGACTTCTCTGCTCACTCCATTCTTCCTTGAATACCTCAGCTGTGATCCAACAAAATATTGGGATATGGCCCATGAAATAGAAGCTTATCATCCCCTTGAGACGGGATATGATTTCTTTGGCCTGATTAGCACTGCTGAATTTCTTCTTGAAGTATTCTTCTCTCTGTTGGTCAGTGAAGCCTTGCACTTCTGTCATCTGGTCTATGTATTTAGAAGGAATCTGACTGACTGCTGCAGGTCGGGAAGTTACCCAGAGCAGAGCGTTAGGCAGCAGGTTCCCTTTGATGAGGTTTGTCAGCAACACATCCACTGTTGATGGCTGAACTATGTCACTCACTATCATGCCCCCTTCAAAGTGCAGTGGAAACCTACTTTCATCCAAACCATCAAAGATGAACAGCACTTGCTTGCTAACAAGTTGCTGTATGTCTTTTAGCAGCTTCAGTTCAGGGTAGAAGTGAAGAAGAAGCTGCAGCAGATTGTACTCGCCCCTCTTTGAGCATGTTCAGCTCTCTAAAAGGAAGCACGAAGATGAAATCAATGTGCTGGTTGGATTTTCCCTCTGCCCAGTTTAAGGAGAAGTTTTGGACAGTGAATGTCTTTCCAATGCCGGCAATCCCTTTTGTCATCACTCTTTTGATGGACCTTTCTTTTTTAGACTGTTGTTGGGGAATGTTTGTTCGTGGTTTGAAGATATTCAGGCAGGTGATCTCTTCATATTGTAGCTTTGAAAATGGTGACTTCTCATCCGGGAGTTTAAAGTGCTCAAGAATCTCATGCGGTTTGAAACCACATTCCTGAGTCTGTTCAGTGATGTAGAGTCTTGTGAAGACATTCTCAAGTCGAGATTGACTGGCTGATGTACCTTCATATATACAAGTGAACTTTTCCCTCAGATGGGCTTTAAGCTTCTGTTTAACACTCTCAATGATCTGATTCCCTTCCATATCTGCAGGTCCAGAACCTTTTCTTGTCTTTCTGCCCTTTTTTTCCTTTTGTCTCTTTCACTAGTGTTCTGTGGATATCCTGTCAAAATGTAAATATCAAAACATTAAAGCAGGGAAAAATTTAATTCACACAGCCATATGGAAAGTTCTTATGTGTCAACACTTTTAAAAAAAGACTTCAAACTGAATAATAATTGTTTATATGGTAAACTAATCCCAGCTTTATAGTGAGACTATGTTACATTTGCTGATGAGTGGTGACTTGAAGTGGCAAAGGCAAGATGGTTGCACACTGAAGGCCTTTTTCACTGTCACCAGTCATGGCCCAAGTGCTGTCCCAATTCAAAGATCACCTTTAACCACGGCTCCTCTAAATGCTTTGTGTGCCGAAAACAACATTACGTTGGTAATGAGGTCAGATTTTGTCCACATTAATATTTCCTGCATTAAACTACATGCTAAGAGCTCACAGGGAGTATCTAGGAAGTATCTCAGATGCACGATTTGTAGTCCATCTTCTGGACTTTGTAGTTTTACCACAGATCACGTCACAGAATATTCGCCATTGCATAATGACGTAGTCTAAGTGTAAGTGCAGTCGGATTCTCCTAACTCCTTATGAATTCTCCTTCACATCTTTCCTTGACTTCATGACGTTTTATAATGAGGTCAAGGAAAAGTGGTTAGGAAAGGACTTAGGAGCTCATTTTTTCACTATTCGACCACACCCATAGAGTCAGGAAAACGCTCTGCCCACACCTGCTTTGTAAACATGATGGAAGCAACACCTGATGCTAGTGTTAGCAGCCAGCCTCAACCTCAACCAGGCGTTCAGATGAAGTCTACTAATAACTGATTAATGAAGTGCCTCACTAAATGGACTGCAGGTCAATGTCAGTGTTAGAGGACAGGCAGAGGTTTGACAGAGAGCATCCTCTGAGCTAACTGAACTTTATTTTGACACATAAGATGTTGGAAAAAAGTCCTGATGTCACAGAGACTGTTACTGTGCTGTCAGGTTGAGGTTAGAGATTTGTCCTGAGATGCTCATATTGAATATGAACAGTGAAAACTTTTTTTAGTTTTTCACATAAAACATATTGAGCTTTTATGTTCAAAATGTATGTTATTTATTGTTTTATTCAGCTACTAAATTATGTTTGGGTGCTTTTGAGAGAAAAAAAAAGTGTGATTAAATATGAATAATTAATTAGATTTTTTTTTTTTAATCGCTTGACAGCCCTAATTTATGTATTATTAGCATTAACTTTTTACTTGGAAGAAAAAGCTTGTATTATTTCTTCTTTCAAAAGTTACATAGTCTCACTTTAAAGCTGTTTCCAGCACGCTGCTGTATAGACTGTGGTCTTACCTGTCCTCTAACAGACTGGAAGATCACTGTCCTCTGTGCTCTTCATCTTCGGATCTTCAGCCTTCTCTCCTGGCTTCCATACCGACTCATTACCTCTTCATCGACCTGATTTTTTCCTGCAGTGCCTGCCGTCTAGGCAAAGAGGCAAGAAGTTTTTATTAGAATGAAAGTTGCCAATAATTCAGATACATTTTTAAAAAAATAGTAATTGCAATAATTGTTATCACTTCTGATACTGCAGATGGATTCAATGAATACTTGGGTAGCCACTGTGGGTAGCACTCTTGCATAAGAAATCATTTTTCATACAGATAAATGTCTTATATAAATGTGGTTACTTTGACTTTGACTTGACTTTGACCACAATATCCTGAATAAACACAAATATAGATTCTGACAAAAATCACTTAACACACATCGCTCTAACAGGGCCAGTACTACTGATACCAATACCAATACTTTTTACTACTACCATATACCTTTGTGTAGGGGAGAGCAATGTCAATCATAATTCATTAAGTGAATGCATCATCAATATGCAAATTTGAATGAAAACTTGAATTTAATTATTTTGTAAGTGTTCCTTTAACTAATCATGTTTATGATGATAATAAAACACAGGACAAAGTTTTCAGGCAAATAAAAATACTTTTATTAAGTAACTCAGTAATGTTTATAGAAAACTTAAAACTTATTACATTAAACTAATTGAGCATGAACGAAGTGAGAGAAGAGCGATGTTATCTGTTCTGTGCCTGCGTGCATGTGTGCTTGGTAATTAGGATTTGAAGCATGTCAACAAAAAGAAAACTGGGCATAAGACACTTCTTAATGAGTTAAGAAGCCTTAAGTTACTTCAAGGCTACATAACTGTAGAGGCTCAACAATACATATTGAATAAAAGACTGTTTTAAAGTTATTTTTACTTATTATCTTGTTATTAATTTATTATTATGTATATGTGGACGAGAGCAACTGTTTAAAAAACACAAATAAAGAAAATTTGTGGGCCTTGGAGCACTTTTGTCTCCCCACCAATGTCAAAATTAATCCTATGCCCTTGCTCGATAGGGCCTTTCAACTGTTGTTTCTCCTTTACACTAAGAAGGTGAGGGTGATGTGAGGAAATTGCAATGCAGCGATTACACCACAAGGTGCAACTAAATTCTACAGACTGGACCTTTAAATTTCTGGATTACGTTGATGCCTAAGTCACAAGACTGGACGTGTGACGTTCTTTATCTTGTGTTTCATTTCTTGTGTGACATGTTCTTACGTACACATCAGGAATTGTTCAAACATCATATTCTTTAAAGTGTGTTTGGTGTATTGATTTAAATTCACTACCAATATAACATTTATAACTGCCATATGACTACAGAGACACTAGTGCTAGTATAAGGTTGTCTGACATTGACTTAGTTAATCATTGATTTGCTTGATGTTTACTGTTACTGACTGTGGCTGTGCTCACTTAACCCATAAGAACCCATGGTGACACCAGTGTAACAAGCACATTTAATGTCCCAGACTCTTCTGTATAAAGCTTTATGTCTGACCTTAACTCATTAAGTCCCTAAGTCATATGCAACATCCTGGTATGATGACCATGTGACAGTCATGTGACTGTGACAGGAACTGACCTCTTCAAAATTGTGGTATGGCCTGTGCGCAAATTTCAATGAAGCAGCTAATTCCAAGAAGCTGTTTTTTTTTTTATACTACAGGTCATTTCAAACATTTAACAGTTCAGTGCTGATGATAACATGTCCTATATTACTTTCAACACAGTCTGACCATATTTGTTGAAGAAAATAATATCAAACAAGTTACATTGTCGTTGTAACATATATGTCACATTGGGCTTTCAGCCTTAAAATAAGAGGGGAAAACCTGATGTGACCCATTTGTTACAATAACAAAAATGGTAATAATTATATTAAGTTGAAATATGTTCTGCTGGTCCATTAAAAGTGTACTGAACAATTAGAAACACAAAATAATATGAAAGTATTTGGTTTGTGTTACAAAATATATTTTTTAGCAAATCTGTACATAATGTTAACACATTTTTACTATTCCTATGCTGATCCTATAAAATGACTCTTACTGTGTCTTGTTCTTATTCTTGTTATTAAATATTCTGTTATTTCTATTTAATTTGTAGTTGAAAAGGAACAAGCACTACACTCTTCATGATGCACTGGAGGCCATCATGGGAGATGATAGTGAGTTTGAGGGAGGGGTGACGATAGCTCAGATGAAGACCCTGATGACCCTCTTTACAATCCCAATAGTCAGACTGGGAGAGTGACGAGTCAAGTGAGTGTGGTGATTCAGACAGTAGTGAATCAAGTACATCAGCTGATGTATCACAACCAACGTTGGTTGTTTCAGGTAGCTACGGTAGCTTATTGCGAATGTGTTATTTATTTTTCATGCAGTTCTCATATTTTGTTATGCAAAGCAAAACTGACGAACAATGTTATGTTAAACCTGGCTATTGAAGTCATAGTTTTGATATATGTTATGGAAATGCAAATAAAAAGGCATTTTTGTGTTAGCAAGCAGTAAAAACTGTTTCAAATAAGGAATATGTTTACCACTAACGCCCAATGTGACATATATGTAACAACACAGATCTTTGGGAATAAAAAGTGTTACTCTGAAAAAAACTTTAGAAATGTGTTCTTTGGGATGTGCTGGAGAAGACTTGGCTCAGTGGTGCGACTCTCCCATCATTAATATAAGATCTTGGCAGAAAATTAATGCAGCTGTGGATGGAAATAAATGTTATGACATTGCAGAAGCTTATCAAAACAAAGCCACAGCAAATGTGTGCCATGCTCAAAGCTAAAGGTGGTCCAAGGAACTTTTTCAGGAAGTTATACTACTATTACTACTACTACTGTATGTTATATTTATTGTTTGTCAGCAGTATTCTGACGTTGGAGCATTGTCATAAGTCAGCAGCATTTTCCTGAACAGGAGCAGGGAGCAGAGGTCCCATTATTAACTCTGTCAAACTTTAATAAACGAACCTTCAGGCACCGAACATTGTTTTTACTGTTTGCTTTTTTTGTGTCGACAGAACAAGAACTTTAAATAACACGTATGCGGATCAGGAAGCTGAACACGAACTCTCTGTGAGCTTTGAATGTGAGAGCAGTTACTTACAGCTTTGTTTCGTGGGCTGATCATTTAGTTTGCCGTGTTGTTGAAGACATTTCAAATCCGACAGTCTGGTGTGTGAGCACTTCCTGTTCACGTCTCCTTCACTGAGGACCAGTGACCTCACAGGGCAGGCTGTGCTGTCACACGTACAGGGCGTGGAGCCTGCAGAAGGTCTATGTTCTAGATAAAGTCTTCGTTAGTTAGTACGGAGGCGCATTGCATTCACTGGATGAAAACAAATGAGACACCTCACCTCAGAAACTCGTGATTACGAGTAATTATGAGAAAAGATCTCATAACTATGAGATGAGGAAAGGTGCCACATTGGCCACCGCACTTCGGTGAAGTTGGAAAGATATTGGCAGATTCGAACTTCCGGGATCAATAACTCTGAAGTGAAACGTTGTTAAAACACAAAACATGCATATTTTCAACCGTAGTAACATAGACAACGAGCTACAACCTAATCAAAACGAGCCATCCTCGAGCCACACCAACAACACTAGTGCTTACGTGCAGCCAGCTGTGAGAGCAGCGCAGGGACCGTCTACAAAGTGCAACACCGAAAAAAGATATTACAAAAATATTCAATAACTTCACTATAATACAGTGTAGTGTCATCAAACTCACTACACACCTCATTGATCGCCTACAGATTACACTACAACACTTATTTGTGGAAATAAAGACTAATTATTAATCTGAATATTAATCAATAACTTCAATATGATACAGTGCAGGGTCACCAAACTCACTTCACTTCATTGATCTGCTACAGATTACAATACAACACTTGGAATGAAAAATGCCTTCTTTTTTTTTTTCGAACCAAGAGTTATGGTGTAATCTGTAGGAGATCAATGAAGTGTGTAGTCAGTTTGGTGACACTTTTTTTGGTGCTGCACTTTGTAGACGGTCCCTGCGGTCCGTCTCGATACTTTGCAGTCTCTCTCTGTGCAGTCTCTGTGCTATGGTGTCCTTTAAAACCAGACTGAACAGTCTCTAAGATATTGTTATTTCAATAAACTTAGTTAGTTCGTGTTAAGAATGGATAAAAACTCTTCACCATTCTGTCTTCACTGCAAGAACTGCACTAAAGGTCAACCACCCCATTATTGTAGGAACTGTAAATGAATGCAACTGTAGTTTTGTTACTGATTTATTTATTTACAACAAAATAACAAAATGGACATCGCCATTATACTGTCAGCCTCCTATAATAGTTGAAGAAAATAAAATGAGGTTATGCCATAAACATAAATCTTTAGATGTTACAACCTCAATCTCCAAGTGAAAGTTTTGACCACTTGGAATTCTACAATGACAAGGCAATGTGGTCAAAGACAGAGACTGACAACTGATGCTATTCTGAGAGTAAGTTATGATTTATCAGTCAAACTTTAGCAGCCACCACATATTCTTAACTGAATTCATGTGTATCTTACTTCCATCACGCCTTCCATTAAATTAGGATACGTATACCAATTTTCCTTGGCCACTTGCAGCAAGATTACTCCCCCAACAACATTATTGAACTGATTATTGAAATTGAGTGTTATGATCTGATCTAAATGTGTATTTTTTTTTCAAATGCATCAAGAGTTACAAACATGATGAAGTCATTAAGATGTGTGTGCGTGTGTGGTTTTAAAAAAAAAAAGTTAATCATAAACAGATTACACATGCAATGCTGTGACTGGTCAGGTTTTGTGTCCCTCTTCCTTTGACTGCGGACATGCCTTTAAACAAGAATATATACATAGAATAAATCTGGCCCCTGTGTCGACATCACATTGTGTTTTTGCAAGCACACACGCACTAACCCTGTGGTTACTTGTAAGCACATGCCCAACAAGGCAGCTGATGCAGAAGTTGCATATTTTACCCATATGCATACATGCAACACATTGTGTTACAGAAAATATGACAGTTAATTCAACTTTTGGCCAATACTGCATTCTTTAAATCAGTCTAATAATGACAAGACTTGCTTCTAACAAAGGTCATATTATATATTTTATTATGATGGTGTGAAATCAGAGACAGGTTTGTTGTCCTCCATACTAATATGATATAGTAATATAGTATTATGTATTATCTTTTAAGTATTTTTAAGTATTTTCACTCTGGGAGTGGCTTCATTTCCAGTGAAAGCGAAAGACTACAGAAGTGAAAGTATGCAAATAAGTATCAGCTGTGTGTTGCGACACTCCTTCAGTTTTCCTGTGAAGAGTGCTGCTGCTGATCGATCTCCAGGTAAGCACCAAACTGCATGAAGTGACCTCACAAAATGTTTAATGAGGCTTTCTCTCTGTGACTTCTGTTTGTGATGCAGAGATGCAAAAGCTGCTACACATTTTTGGATTGAAGAGTTCCTCGCTGATCTGCAGGATTTGCATGTTTTCTTTCTGAGGTGGTGTGTAGTCAGTGTGAGTGGACTGGATACACTGTACCAGCAGACGTACACAAGTGAAGACTTTGATATACAGTGGCACTGAATAAAACCTCAGTCTGTTTGACTTCTGTTATTGTGGCTTCTTTTGCAATCTGAACTCCTGATCGTCTCGAGTGGTTTTGGTTTCACTTCTGCTTGTGTCAGTCTCAGACTTTTGGTTTTTGTTGATGGTGTAATTTCAAACTTGATGTAAAATCAAAACATACGTAAACAGTGGTGACTCACAGCAGGCTGGAGGAGTTCAGCGGTTCAGTTTGTCCTTTAGATCCTTTTGATTAGGGTGAGGCATTTCCTCATGTTGTTTACCAAGCAGAACAAGGCAGAGTTTTATGGCTGTTATGCAAGCTGCTGGAGTTGGGCCAAGAGGTTTGTTTCTCTGATGAAGGTTTCACAGTTGAACCATTTTGACAGTCTAAAGGTGGAAAGATTTCACCAAGGCCAGCAGAAAGACAAGACTCTGACCTTTGACCTTCCATATCTGTCCACTTGTCACTAATGCCTTCATCATGAAGCTTGTCTGAGTTACATCGTGCTCACTGAGCATTTAGTTTCATTTAGTCAGCTATGTTAGTGCTGGTTCCTGTTTAAAGACTCACAGACTTCACATGACCTGGTTGTGGTGTCTGCTCTTAAGACAGAGTAAGCATAAATTTTAAGTTCAGAGGAAACGGGATACTGACACGATCAAACATTCAGGAAGAACCTGCTCCAACAGAACCTGCTGTTTTATGTTCACACTGTATCACTGACCTCCACCTCTGCAGATTCAAGTCGATGAGGTCATGTTCATGCTTTACTGAACATGAGTGAACGTCTGGAGTAAACGATGGTCCAAAATCAAACTAAATTAAATATCAGTTCATTTGGACTTAAACTGTTTGGTTCGGTTCTGGTGCGTTCTCAATGGAACTCAACAACCATCCAGGGTCTAAGGACACACTGTGAGGCTCTTAGAGGTAAATGTGTGTTTTGTGATACTGGCCTTTATACTGGACTCTCCTATAACAGGAGGTATAGGCCTATCTGTATAATATCCTTTTGTATTCTTGCTCCACCCATGCTCCACCTCTTTGCATCATTTCTGGATGTTAACATGGCTTCACCACTAGATGGCACCATTGTTTTAGGTTCATACTATAGCACTGATCATTACCTCTGCAGATTCAAGTCCACGAGGCCATGTTCATAGGTTATGCCCCGGCCTAGGGGTGCCTAGAGCATAACTAGAAAAGGTGTCATCTTCCCCGAGTCCCAAATAGCCACGAACACCAAGGTAGTAGTGAATGAAACAAAAAATTATTTATTTACAAAACTCTCTATTTACAAAAAGGATCAAACAACCATAACTTAGAAATCTGCTTCAGGGTGGACCAAGGCCAAAACAACAACCAGAACAGTTCTACCTAGAAAATAAATCACCTATCTCAGAAAACAAAAACACAAATCAAAGAGTGTAACTTTGTCTATTGCATGTGTGTCCAGGGTCGTTTCTTGTTATATATGGACTGTACTGATGCATAGGGCCCTGCAGCCACCGGGGGGCTTGGATTGTTGGAGAGTTTTTATGTCACCTCGTTTTCAGTTTACAGTCTTCATCTTTCAGGAATGAGCTGCATCGGTTGCATTAATGTACTCCAGTCTGTTTTCCTCTTAAAATGTAACAGGCTGTTGCATCGTCACAGGTCATCTGAAAAGGTTAGGACTCTCTCCTTCAGATAGCATTTTCCACAGAGCTCCCAAACAGGAAGGAAAACTGTCCTGTGTGTGTCCATCCTGGGAGATGGGTCCCTCCCCTGCTGCTCTTCCTGAGCTTTCTTCCATGTTTTTTAGGGGGAGTGTTGCCTTATCTGAATCCAGGGGAGGACAGATAGTGAAGTTGTTGGAGGTAAATGTGTGTTTTGTGATACTGGGCTTTATGAATAAATATGACTTGACTTGCTGATCATAGACTCTCCCAATCTGTAACAGGAGGGCAAAGCCTCCTTTTGTATCCATGGTAACACGTATGTGCATCGCCATGTGAGTGCTATACTTTCCCTGATACAGGAAGTCGAAAGAAGTTAGAGGACTCGAGGTTTGTTGAGCTTGTGTCCAGCTTGCATTTACTTTAGCAGTTCTCCAATAAAGACTGAATGAAATGAGTGAATCATAGCGACCACCAACAGCTCCGGGCATTATGCCTGCACAGACATAATAACTTGTTGATCTACGTAGTGCTGACAATGCAGGATCACAGAAACTGTAAAAACAAAACAATAACAGTGTGAACACAAACCGAACTTTATTAAAGAACCTTTATGAAACTCCATTTTCAACAACGTGGAGAGAATCAAATGCTGTACTGCACTTTGATAGGACAAGCTAAGTTAACTTAAGCTAAGTTGAAGTGTTAAATTGTGTCTAGTGTGGCATGTAACGTACTGGGTAAAGGTGTGGAGAGTGGAGGAGCATGGTTAAAGTCTCCGCTCTTTTTTATTTTCTGGGATGTTTGTCCTAAAAATGTTGTGCTGTCTGTGTTGTGTTGTTTTGTCTGAATTCACTTGTTTCTAGTTGTCGGGGAGTCTTTTGAAAAGGACATTTTTAATCTCAGTGGGACCTTTGCTGGTTAAAGAAAGGGTGATAATAAAAAGCTGAAAAGCAGCAATGTAGTGTTGCTCCTTTCCACAAACTAGCCACTAACTGAAACATTTGGAGAGCTAAACTATCAGGACTATCCAAACTCTCAGCCTGTCAACTTGCTTTGCATACTTGAGTGACTGCCTGCCTTTATCAACCCATAAACTACAACTACTGTGACTTGATGTGGACATTAAATATGTAGGTAAATACTGTGAGTGTGTCTCAGTAACAGCCCATCATCTGCTTTAATGAAACGTTCATAGGATATTTCTGGTTACATAAGTACACTATAAATGATCTTCGCTGACTCATTACTGCCTTGGTCTGACTGATGTGGTGTGATATCAGTACATCCTCACATTACTTCAAACATGGAAACACTCATTACACCATCACATTCTGACTGTGGTTAGAAGACATATGCTGTACAGGACTGAACATCGTAGCCATGGAGGATATGCATTATTTTCAGTGCTGGAAAGTTTTATACTTCTTAAAAGAACATTATGTAGACCACTGTTGTAAATATGGTCAGCTGTACATGTGTATGTGTTATGATTACATTATGATATTTACATTTGGTGATTACTTATGATCAAAAACTAGTGAGTGGACAACTTTTCTGACAGCCAACAGCCTTTCCTGTTTCATTTGGTCAATAGAAACTACTGAGCTTGTTTACATTGCTTGCTTAACCAGCTTTCTTTCTGGCACGACATTGTCTCCGTCTGAACCTCCTCCTCCCGGTGATCCAAAGCACCTGTGTACAAACACTCCTTCAGTGCTCTGAAAAGTTAAATCATGTTACTTTAAGTACAATATTAATAATACTAATCTGTCTAATTCACCACATTTCAGGGGTAAATATTGTACTTTCCACTCCACTACTTCTCAAACTATGGTACGTGTACCCCTGGTTGTAGATAAGCTATTAAATTTACAGTAACAAAACTCCATTCTGACCATGCAGCTGCGGTATTTAAATGCTGCGTACATGTTGTCTATCTAATTTACATAATGACACCAAACTGCATTATGAGTACAATTATAGTTAATTATACAATAAGTAATACAGACATTGTGTACTTCTGAATGTAGAACTTTAAAGAAGTACACCTTATTCCCAGTGTGGATCAAAACACTCACTGTGTGCAAGCAGTTTAGGGTATGAATCCTAATGACTTTGGTCATGCTGGATTACTCATCGACACATCACTTGAGTCACCATCAAGTCAATGTCTTGACTTATTCAATGAATATCTGAACATATTGTACAACTCTGGCAATGCCATGACTTTTACTTGAGCACCACCACAAGGCTGACATTTTTTTATTTTAGTTGAAATATCCAAACATCTTTTGGATGGACTGATCCAGAGATGAAGTGTCAAAACTCAACTTTTCATCAGGTCAACATTTGTGCTGATCCATTTGCTCGGTAATTAGCATTTGTGTGTGTGCTAACATGCTAAACTAAGACAGTGAACACTTCACAATGCAAGCATTAGCATTATGAGCATGTTAGCATGCTGCTGTGACACCATGATGACCATAAATGGGCAAAATCTGAATACCTCTGCACATGTGAACCACAACTCACTCAACCTTTCACTTTAGCGCAAACAAGTAACAGCAACTCACAGGACTGTGTCTATGCAAATACCCATGATGTGACCACCAGTCACGGGAATAACTACATTCATTCTGTCAGAGACTTTTAGGCTGGCATGATACTTGACACAAATCATTAACTGACATAAGGAGCATGACTTAGACCCATATATATGCTTTTACTTCTACTCATGCCCATATCTACTGCAGCACAGTACATTGCCACTAAATGTCTTTTCCCATAAGTACCACAAAATATAGTTTTTGAGAGGTTGACTGATGGGGCTTATAACACATTATAACTATCTATACTCACCTATACACACACTTCAGCAATCAACTGTTGTAAGAACTCATAAAAAGCTAGAATAGTCCATGCAGTGTCACAAATTAACCAAATACATTTCATCTGGACACACGTGGACACACAGCTGGGGGTCAATTACTACAGGACACATCAGTTATTTTTTCTGTCTTGTTTTTATCACAAGGTGTAGCCACACACAAATACACAAAACTGAGAAGTGTGTGCTTTCCAGTGTCCTCTTTGCCAGAAAAATGAGTCATCTCTCAGTAATACTGCAGTTCTTACTTTAAGAACTGTTGGTTTTACTTGTTTCCATGAAAATGTGAAATGAAATAAAGACTATAGAGTGTAAGCACTGACTAAACTTGTACATGCACCAAGTCAGTTGTTAAGTTCTCTTAATCATGTGAATTAAATTAAAATGGACATGTTCAAAAGGAAGTAGGAGGAAGTATACACTTATACATTCCTACCCTTTCTCCTCTACTAAATGTTCATTACTGTTACGTGACCTGACCTTATTCACACACTCGACTAAATCTGGCTGACAAAAGTTGTACAATAACTTCCCCTCAGACTCACTTTCAACCCACTTACTCGCAGGCTTACAAGGCTTCCTTCCTTCCTTTTGTTATAAAAGGATATGACAGTGACATCAGTTGTTGTGTCATGTGAGATTTGAGGGAGCCAGCAACAGATGCACACGATAAGTGTGATCCTCTGCCTTGCGTCTGCACCCTGCATCACCAACACCAGAAGTCCCAGTATTCAAGTCCATTACTGAAACCATACCAACCCATAAAATACAGACATAAAAGTATGTATTTTACTCACAGTAGTCACTGCACAGTTCACTATTCTCTCTGATGTTTCTGCATTCATACTGCTGTAGATGTTGAACTCATTTGAACCACTTCATATACTGTTTGATCGTTTAATCTGTCATTTAATTTAATCTGCAGCAATCCATCATCTCTGGGCCTCAGAACCACCACAGTGCAGAGCAGTCAGAGTATGGTCCAATAAACAGTTTGGTTTGCAAAAGCCATACAGAGGTCAGAGGGTGCTTCACCTGCAATGCAACAACATGCCAGGCCTGACGGCAGCCTAACTGAGCTGAACTGTGTGCTTGTCCTGCTGCTCTAATAAGAGTTTGCTTTGATTGCCTATTCTCAAATCCAAGGCTGGCTATAGTCCACAGTTCTGAAGAAAAGACATTTGGTCTATTGTTTGCAGTTTAGGAGCTATGGATCTTTTATTCCCACACAAGTGTCTCCACAAATATTCCACTTCTCTGTACTTTATGCCCCTTCCCCCCCTTTGCCAAAACATACAACTGAATCTTTTTCACACTGGTTTCAAGTAGGACTACAAACTAAAAGATCATCCACATGCTGAATAACAGTACTCTTTTAATTGTTGTAGATCATTAGCCAATATTCTGTTAAAAATGACTGGACTCTACAACCGTGTGTGTACTGTTCGTATGCAAATGCAAAGAGATGCTGTGATACTGTGTACCATTTAGTGTCTGGTGGAATATCTGAGAGCAACGCATGAAGGTCTGAGATAACTCATGTCTCTACATAGATTACGACATAGATTACAAGTTTATTGTTCTTAAATCAAGAACCAATGATCATTTGAATGTGGATTTTTTTAGAAGAAAAACAGGCAGATTACAGGAGCTGAGTTTTGATCCATTCTCTGCTTCTCTTTTCTGACACTCTCCACGTGATGTATCAGAGGCTCAGATGGCCATTCTTTCTCTGTAAGCCTAACCACATTGTCTAAGCACAGGGTCTGTGTGGTTTTGTTAGCATGCAATGCATCCTCTTTCCTCTTTCCATCTTTTTTGGAAAACATTCCACTGCCAGACCACCTTGTGTGCTTCCTGTTCCCAAGATAAGTCCTTACAGACTGAGCTATTTCTGCCTCCTTCTGTAGTGTCGGTATCTGATATGTGTCTGTGCCCTTTTTTACTTCTTTACAGTGGGCCTGATACGCACATTGTTTCACACACACATCCGCGGACAGTGCTGTCACTACCATAGCACGTTACTTACTGTACATAGGGGATCAAGTGCTAGAGGGGACACCAAAATGGCCCAATTAGCTTCATGTCATGAGAGTATGGTAATTCCCTTAGTGAATATATCTGTGCGTAACGTGTGTGTGTGTGTGTGTGTGTGTGTGCAAGGTGTGAGTGGACGAGTAAGTGAGAGAGAGCGGCTGAGACGAGCTGGTGGTTAGCAGGAGGAGCTATGTTCGGAAGTAATGTACAGTCATTCTACAGTGTGTGATCAAATAAAGGCCACGGTGTCGCTAAAGACAATGCCGGAGCTTGAGTGTTATTCCACTGCTGAAGAAAGTGAAGGGGGTTAACTCCGAAGATGACGAGGCAGCATCCCCCATCCACAAGGTTAACAATTATAATTGTTATGATCATAACAATGAATTATTTAAATTGCTTCAAACCCTGGCTGGGGCCTTGTGTTAAAGGTTATCATGTGGGTTAATTCTAAACTCTAAATTGTCCATAGGTGTGAATAGTTGTCTGTCTCTATGCCATGTGATATACTGGCTACTTGTCCAGTGTGTACTCCACCTCTCAAAGCAAAGCAATGCTTAGGGCACCAAATTAGCTAGCAGCGGCCCTGTCTGATGACTTCTCAGGCTGTACACACACACACACACACACACACACTGCCTTCCTTATCTCTCAGCCCACACGAGCCTCGCTAATCACTTACACACACACTCACAAAATCAAAGTCAAAGTGACAGCCACAAACACCTTAGCTGATTTAACTTCACAAAGACACACAAACACTGAGATTGTGACTCGTCACTACATTTCCCCCAACACTAGAGGCTAAAATCTTTTCTTCTTATAAAAGAAGAAACTGCTTCTATTTGAGCCAAACCAGTCCACTAAGAAAAGGTACACACACTGGAGAGAAATATAACATGCAAACAAGACACACATTCAACTACATTCAACCTTGACTCGTCTCCAGTGAAACAATCTTTGTGATGTTAGTTTTAGTGATCTTATCAAGCTAGACTCTTTGAGGGGTGAAGTTAGAGGATTTTACCATTAGCTGGGCAGAAACCACACTGCAGAACACACTGTTCTGAGTTACTCACTGATCTGGATCAAGTCCTGAGTCACTTGCGTCAGTATGTCCATAAGCATTTAAAATTCTAGCAGTGAAACACAAGCCCCACTGTCTTACACTACAAACAGGCTAAATACATTCACATTAGAGAGCTGTTCTTCAAGGAGAGCAGTCTACTGTTTGTGCATTTGAAATTTTGATGAAGGAAATAAAACGTAGCATTTTCATTCAGAAACAAAAAACATTCAGAAACATTAACTATGAGGCTGTAAGTCGTTCACAATCTTTACATTTAGCTAGCATTATATTCAACTGATACAAAAATACATCTGCAACACTTGTGAGTAAGATTCTAGGTTACACAGCAGTATTTCTCTTACATTCATTACATTACATACATCTGCAGTTCAGTCTGCATCTCGCTCCCTCAGCCGACAGCAGTCCATTCTCAACTGACTTCAGAGCTCGTCTGGTCTGATTAGTGCTGTCTGGTGATCTACTGAAGTACAACACTATTAAATTGTCACAACTCACAGTCAGCATCCCTCCTTCAACTGAACAGTAAATGCTACTTGTGATAATGGAAATGTACAGTAAGGCCATAATTATTGATGACAGATCATTCTAACGCTTAATGTTGCTATTCAAATGCTTCTCTCACAGTGTTTAGGCTATATTAGCCTAGCCTTTAAACTGTATTAACACTTTATTGTGTAATAATTGTCATGTGACTGACAGCGATTGTGTTTTAAAGTCAAAAGAAGCAGAAACAACACATGTGAAGAGTTTTTCAAATGTGATTGTCTGGCCCACAACAAAATGGCAGACTCAGATGCGGATTAGGCAGGTTTGGGAAGAAACTTTTATTGCTTCCAAGCTGCTGATATTGCCTACAAAACTTACAACAAAAATGGCTACACTGCCTGGCACTCTAACGCTAACTCAAACTACTCTTCTCCGAAAATCAAAAGCACTAATCTAGAAAGAAAAACGCTTCACCAAAATGAGGAGGAAACAGTACTATCTGTATCTTTGATCTAATCTTCCTAAACTGACTTAGAAACAAAACAATCCCGGAGGATGAAAAACCTTTATCCAAAAGAAAGAGACTAACAAAAACAATCCCATAGGACGGAAACAAGCTACAAAAAGCTCTCTAGACTCTAGGCTATGAAACTTACAACACAAGGACACGTGGAACAGGCTTGGATTCAATGGCTTGGGTGCGACGACAGAACGTACGAAGACACTTTGGCACGGGACAAGGGAGACGCAGACAATATATACACCAGGTAATAGGGAACAGGTGGAAACAATCAGGGTGGGGAAGACAATCAGACCGATGACACATGAGGAAGGGCAAGTGACCTGAAACGAGAGGAGAGTTAGCTTTCAAAATAAAACAGGAAGTGACAAGACACGACAAAACCCCAACTTGACCTCACCGCGGTGTGACAGTACCCCTCCCCCTAGGGCCGACTCCTGACGGCCCAGGCGGGTCAGGGTGATCTTTATGGAAGTCCTCGATGAGAGTTCGGTCCAAGATGAATCGGGAGGGGACCCACTGGCGCTCCTCTGGTCCATAACCCTCCCAGTCGACTAAATATTGTCTGCACCGACCTCGAGTGCGCGTCGCCAATAGTTTACGGACCTTGTACACCGGGCCGCCATCAACGACCTCTGGAGGTGGTGGGGGTGGGGGGGTCGGAACCATTGTGCTCTCCCGAACCGGCTTGACCTGGCTGACATGAAACGTGGGATGGACTCTGAGGGACCGGGGAAGACGAAGGCGAATGGCTGCAGGACCGACGGTCTTTGTGATCGGGAAAGGACCCACGAACCGTGGTGCCAATTTCCGGGACAGATCCTTGACTTTTAGGTGTTGGGTGGATAGCCATACCTTCTGTCCTGGCTGGTAGTTGGGCGCCGGGCGTCTCTTTTTGTCTGCCGCTTGCTTCATCCGGTCTCCCTGGCGGAGCAGGACTTGTCGGGCAGCTGCCCATATGCGTCGGCACCGGCGAATCTGGGCGTGAGCAGAAGGCACTGTGACTTCTTGTTCCTGGTCTGGGAAAATCGGGGGTCATAGCCATACACACTTAAAGGGTGACAAACCTGTGGCTGAGGTGGGCAGTGAATTATGTGCATACTCCACCCAGACCAGGTGTTTGCTCCATGTAGAGGGATTCTGTGACACCAGACACCGGAGGCCGGTTTCCAACTGCTGGTTAAGACGCTCGGTCTGGCCGTTAGCCTCTGGATGGTAGCCAGAGGTTAAGCTGGTTGTGGCTCCTAAATGACGGCAGAACTCCCTCCAGAACCCTGAGATGAACTGGGGCCCCCGGTCTGAAACAATATCCTTTGGAATTCCATGAACTCTGACAATGTGGTTAATTAAGAGTTCAGCGGTTTCTTTGGCTGTGGGTAACTTGGGCAGGGCTATGAACCTGGCCATCTTAGAAAATCTGTCAACTATAGTGAGAATCGTAGTGTTACCTTGAGACACCGGGAGCCCCGTAACGAAGTCCAATGAGATGTTCGACCAGGGTCTGGAGGGAATGGGAAGTGGTTGAAGGAGTCCCATCCTTTTCCCTGAGGAAGTCTTGTTACGGGCACAGACCGAGCAAGCCTCAATGTACTCCCGGACCTCCCGCTCCAGCGCTGGCCACCAGAATCTCCGGGAGATTACGAACATAGTTCGCCTTACTCCCGGATGGCATGACGTATGAGCCCATTGGATCACCCGAGGTCGCTGAGCCACCGGAACATATAGCCGGTTTTCTGGGCAACCTCGAGGTGGGGGGTTATCGCCGTTAGCCTGTCGCACCTCATTTTCTATCTGCCAAGTTACCGCCCCAACCACACAGTTTCGTGGAAGGATTGATTCTGGTTCCTTGGCAACAGGCTCAGGGTCATATATTCGGGACAAAGCATCGGGCTTGGTGTTCTGGGACCCCAGCCTGTAAGAGAGGGAGAACAAGAAACGGTTAAAGAATAGTGACCACCTGGCCTGGCGTGAGTTCAGTCTTTTTGCACTTCTTAGGTACTCAAGGTTCTTGTGATCAGTCCAGACGATAAATGGCACCTCTGACCCCTCCAGCCAGTGCCTCCACTCTTCCAACGCCACCTTGACTGCGAGGAGTTCTCGGTTGCCAACGTCATAATTTCTTTCCGCCTTGGTCAGTCGCCTGGACAAGAAGGCACAAGGGTGTATTTTGCCATCCTGTTCCGCCCACTGGGACAGCACTGCTCCGACCCCTTCGTTTGAGGCGTCCACCTCCACCACGAACTGGCGTCGAGGATCTGGCATCGTGAGGATGGGTGCAGTGGTGAACCGGGTCTTGAGATTGTTGAAGGCTGCTTCGGCCTCTGGAGTCCACAGGAACTGGGTCTTGGTCGAGGTCAGAGCATGTAGGGGGGCCGCGATGGAACTGAAGCCTCTGATGAACCGCCTGTAAAAGTTGGCAAATCCTAGGAATTGCTGTAACTTTTTGCGATTATCAGGGGTTGGCCAATCGGCTACCGCTTTAATCTTAGCCGGGTCCATCTGAACTCTTCCAGGGGCTACAATGAAGCCCAGGAAGGAGATGGTGGTGGCATGGAACTCGCTCTTTTCTGCTTTGACGTATAACTGATTGTCGAGTAAACAGCGGAGTACCAGGTTAACATGGCGTTTGTGGGTCTCTAGGTCCGAAGAATAAATTAATGTCATCTAAATATACGAAAACAAAATGATCAAGAAAATCTGAGAACCTCGTTAATCATGTTTTGGAAGACAGGCAGGAAAGAAAGGCATGACTAAATATTCATAATGGCCTGTAGGCGTGTTGAACCCGGTTTTCCACTCATCCCCCTGTCTGATTCTAAATAAATGGTATGCGTTTCTGAGATCGAGCTTGGTGAAAATTTTTGCCTGTTGTAACTGATCGAATACTGAGTTCATGAGCGGCAAGGGGTATCTGTTCTTGACTGTGATTTCATTAAGAGGACTATAATCTATACATGGTCGTAAGGACCCGTCTTTTTTCCCCCGACAAAAAAGAAGCCGGCTCCCGCTGCGGATGATGAGGGTCTAATTAATCCTGCCTTCAGGGAGGAATCAATATATTCTTTCATGGCCTCTTTCTCTGCCCCTGAGATGGAGTATAAACGCCCTTTAGGAATCGGGGCGCCGGGAATGAGATCGATGGGGCAGTCGTATGGTCGGTGGGGTGGTAGGGAGGTGGCTTTCACCTTGCTGAAAACCTCTCCAAGGTGGTGGTACTCTGTGGGTACTGAGCTCAGGTCCGGGGTCTGGGATTCTGTCGTAGGAGGAACAGATACATGGTTAATCACTGATGGGTTTCTGCTGATTTTCATTCACAGCCCTGCGGTTAGTACCGCTCTCCCTCCACTCCTGAATGTTGCCAGTTCTCCAATCCATCACTGGGTTGTGCTGCATGAGCCAGGGAAACCCTAGCACAATAGGTTGGGATAGAGAGTCACACACAAAAAAAAAAACCATAGTCTCTTCATGTCCCTGAATTTCCCATTTTACAGGTTCGGTGATGTGCGTGATGGAAAATAGGTCCTGTCCGTTAAGAGCCTTGGCCCTCATGGCTTGGTGAATGCGATGGGTAGGTACTTTGGGTTCATGGGCTAATGTCCAATCCATAAAGTTTTCGTCTGCACCAGAATCTATGAGGACCCCTACCGTCTTGGTAGAGGTCTGATAAGTTACTTGGCCCTGGATCTGACAACGTAAGGGTTTGTGAGAGCGTTGCAGACTCACCTTGGGTCTTTTGGCGGGACAGGATGCCACTCGGTGATTCACCTCCCCACAGTAAAAACATCTGCCTTCCAGTTGTCGTTGTCGCTCCTCTGGAGTCAATCGTGCTCTCCCCAGCTGCATGGGTTCTGTGGGGTGATCCTGAGTGGGTGGTGGAACGGACACCGTCCGCGGTCGTCCCAGTCCCGGGTCTCCCTCAGGGCTGTTAGACCGTGGACTACTCAGTTGGGGCTGTCGTAACTCCTGCACCCTGTAGTCAGTACGTATCGCGAGGGCTATGAGTGCCTCTAGGGTGGTGGGTAAATCTAAGGGAATCAAAAGTTTCTGGATCTGTGTCGACAGCCCCTTCAAAAACATGTCATATAAGGCAGTATTGTTCCAACCACTCCCTGCCGCCAACGTGCGAAAACGAATGGCGTAGTTACTCAGTGTCCTGGCCTTGGACCAGGTAGCTCAGCTCTCTAGCTTTCTCTCGGTCGGTGGAGACGGGATCGAAAGTCTGTAACAGTGCTCCTCTGAAGTCCTCAAACACAGAGCAAAGCGTGGCTTGCCTGGCCCATTCAGCTGTAGCCCAGGACCTCGCCCTCCCGGTGAGGTGTGAAATGACAAATGCCACTTTCGCTCGATCCGTGGGAAAGGCCTGGGAAAAGAGCTCGAAATGAATATCACAGGTCGTGAGAAAAGGTCGACAGAGACCAGGTTCTCCGGAGTACGGTTCCGGAGATGCCAGGCGAGGTCCAACCGATGGTGTGCTGGGTTCGGGACTAGGAGCTGCAACGGCAGTGTTCATGGGAGCTGGGGGCTGAATGGCAGTTTGTCTCAGCTGCGTGGTTAACTCCGTTATCTGGCTTGTTAGGAGAGTCAGGTGCCCTACGGCTGCCTGATGCTCTTCCTGGCGAGAAAGCCGAGCCTCCATGAGCCTGAATGGCAGCGATCAAACCTTCTCTTTCCGCTGAGTCCATTCTGGCCAAAGTGTACTGTCAGGCCCACAACAAAATGGCAGACTCAGATGCGGATTAGGCAGGTTTGGGAAGAAACTTTTATTGCTTCCAAGCTGCTGATACTGCCTACAAAACTTACAACAAAAATGGCTACACTGCCTGGCACTCTAACGCTAACTCAAACTACTCTTCTCCGAAAATCAAAAGCACTAATCTAGAAAGGAAAACGCTTCACCAAAATGGGAAGGAATAAACTGACAAAATTTACCAAACAAAAACACTCACTCAAAATGAGGAGGAAACAGTACTATCTGTATCTTTGATCTAATCTTCCTAAACTGACTTAGAAACAAAACAATCCCGGAGGATGAAAAACCTTTATCCAAAAGAAAGAGACTATCAAACAAAAACAATCCCATAGGACGGAAACAAGCTACAAAAAGCTCTCTAGACTTAAACTAAGGCTATGAAACTTACAACACAAGGACACGTGGAACAGGCTTGGATTCAATGGCTTG
Source organism: Nibea albiflora (assembly GCA_014281875.1). Taxonomy (NCBI): domain Eukaryota; kingdom Metazoa; phylum Chordata; class Actinopteri; family Sciaenidae; genus Nibea; species Nibea albiflora. The sequence goes on from CM024789.1 coordinate 30,160,057, forward strand.
GGTGCGACGACAGAACGTACGAAGACACTTTGGCACGGGACAAGGGAGACGCAGACAATATATACACCAGGTAATAGGGAACAGGTGGAAACAATCAGGGCGGGGAAGACAATCAGACCGATGACACATGAGGAAGGGCAAGTGACCTGAAACGAGAGGAGAGTTAACTTTCAAAATAAAACAGGAAGTGACAAGACACGACAAAACCCCAACTTGACCTCACCGCGGTGTGACAGTGATAACTTCAGGCCCTTCAGGTTTTACTGTCAGCATTATTCATCTGGAAGATTTGGATAGTACCTGTGCTTCCATTAACCTGTGTAAATGTAAACTGGGCATGTACGGACATGTCCAAATGGACACAGACACACACACACACACACACAGAGACACACTGCCTGAGGCTTCCAGTCTATTATTCTATATTCCACTGTGTTTCCTCACAGCACTGGTGGGGTTGCGAGGTCTTGGAGGTTGTCTCCTAAACCGTGTCTGGTTAGTGCGGTTGTCCCCGGCAACCACAGAGTGTTTCTTTAAACTGGATTACAAACAATCACACTGTGACAAACTGTATTAACACTTTATTGTGTTAAATGAAGTGTGGTGAATAAGACCATTATAAGACCCGACACGTGAAGCTATTGCTAACAGTGGCAACAACTGCTTATTGTCTATGGTAACAGCGAGATTTCTGGCAGATTTTTAATCCCATGTTAATACTTCCGGGTCATTTCACTCAGTGAAGAAAATAGACTACCTCTGTCTCTGTACTGAAGACTTGTAATCTACTCTACTAACATGACTGACAGCGGTTGTGTTTCAAAGTCAAAAGAAGCAGAAACAACACATGTGAAGAGTTTTTTCAAATGTGATAACTTCAGGCCCTTCAGGTTTTACTGTCAGCATTATTCATCTGGGAGATTTGGATAGTACCTGTGCTTCCATTAGCCTGTGTAAATGTAAACTGGGCATGTACGGACATGTCCAGATGGACACAGACACACACACACACATACAGACACACTGCCTGAGGCTTCCAGTCTATTATTCTATATTCCACTGTGTTTCCTCACAGCATTGGTGGGGTTGCGAGGTCTTGGAGGTTGTCTCCTAAACCGTGTCTGGTTAGTGCGGTTGTCTCCGGCAACCACAGAGTGTTTCTTTAAACTGGATTACAAACAATCACACTGTGCTTTAAAGAGTGTGTGTAATTCTTTGTTTCCATCTCACTGCCACTCCCCCAAACAACCGATACTGTGATACAGAGTTTGTGAGAGAGACGTGTGGAATGGGTGAAGTATTCTTTTTTTTCCCCACACGCCCCTAGGTAAGTGAGACGCTGTCATTACCTAATCAAAGCTCTTAAAGAACACATAGTACCTTACTACTATGACTGTTCACCAATGAGCTCTGGTCTGCTTGATGTTTCTGCCTGTTCACCAAGTGCTTGCTCATGGTGGAATTGTTGGTCTCTGTAAATAATGTAAGATTTTAAATGTTACATTATTAGAGAATTGGTATAATTTAATTCATTTTCATTAAGTAATTAATTTAATTCATTAAGTATTTGTTGTCTATTCCTTAACTCAGAACAGGGACTGTATTTCATCATCCACCTTGCCTTTAATAAGTGATTGTTAAAATTGGCAGAGTGACATGATGTATCACATCTTGGTGAGTATTCAGTGGTCCTGTTATTGAGAAGGACATTAAAGTTACACAGAAGAAGTGATTCCTGTTCCTTTGCTTGACCTACAGCCTGTAGCTAAGTTAATTTAGTCAAAGTCAAGTTTATATTAATGCTAACCAGCATTCCAATAATATTATAAAGAGTATGACTAGACCTGAGGGGTATTGCACGAAACTAGAATAAAGAAATCCAGGATAATTAAGCAAGCCCAGCTTGACCTAGCTTGGTCGGCGTATCCTGGCTTGATTGGTTGCACGTTTGCTGAGCCAGGATGAAAAGGCACGGCTATGTTAAGCCGGGTGAAGATAGCAGGGATAAGTGCGTGTTCACGGCTTACTTAAACAGACCTCACGATCGCTCACAGAATCACCGATTGAAACACGGATAAAAGTCGCTCTTCGTACTTCAGGGCCGCTGAACAACAGCTCCCGATGAAGTTGTGTGAAGAGGTGAAAGATATCATGAGAAAAAAGGCAATACTAATGCCATAATTAAAAAACGCGAGAAAAGCTTGGCAGAAAATAGCGGACTGGCTTAATGCGGAAGTAGTCCAAAACTGTACATTTAATAAACAGTGCTCCACTGGAACCGTTATAATTAGGCCACAATTAAAGGAGTTACTTTTCAAGTCCACTCACTGTTGTACACGTTACTTGTGGTGTACAACAAAAAAGTGGCAAGCAGGTGCATGTTACTCAGGAAATGTAGAGTATGATTAGGTGCAAACAATTATCCAAAATGTGTCATTTAATCTATTTTTCTCATGTTACGTTTATTTTATCTTTCTATCCTTCATAAAGAGCAAACCTGTCTGGCCATAAAAGGACCTGGCAGCAAGTTAAAATTACATATAAGAACATTCTGCAGGCTGGTAAGTGTCTTTAAAGTAGATAACAGTGAATAAATGAGGTGAACAGATTAGGTGTCTGCTGACTGTCTGTATGATTGTAGCAGTTCAAAAAAAAAAAGCCTGTAGAACTGGCACAGGGGGTGGCTCACCAAGCGGAGGAGCTGGCACACATCTATCTATCTATCTATCTATCTATCTATCTATCTATCTATCTATCTATCTATCTATCTATCTATCTATCTATCTATCTATCTATCTATCTATCTATCTATCTATCTATCTATCTATCTATCTATGTATCTATCTATCTATCTATCACACTCGGCCTGAGTAATAGTACTACCACTTGAACCAATATAAAAAGACTGTTGCAATTACACACATTTAAATGAGATGAGAAATTACTATATGTCATATTTTAATACAGGATAATTAAAATGATGCAACATACTTAGAAAGAGCATGGACATGCTGAAAAACACATTATTTCCTCACAGGATTGACGGTGGAAATACAGGTGAATCACTAGGATTAATCTTAGCCTGGCTGTTAGCCTGGTCTGGAGCAGGCTAGCTGCAGAGAAGAAATCCCCATAGTAACTTGGCCGGGCTAAGTTTGAGCTGCTTTCATGCAACCGACTTGAGGCTAAATTCAGCCAGGATAACCAACATATCCAAGCTTAATCCCTTATCTTGGTTTTGTGCAATACCCCTCTGCTCTGTATGGAAAGTAATGTTTGTTATTATTTGGTGCTATATAAATAAAATTGAATTGAACTGAATTACCCTGCATGGAAGAAGCAGCCTCCATACTGATACATGTAGGATGAATGGGCATATCTGTTCTCAGTTGCTCTCTTATGATATACATTCATAGATGAAGACTGTCTCATATCTCTGTTGTGTCTCTATATCGGTGTTTTCTGTAAACCTATAAAGTTGATGTTTTAACAGTTCCTCTATCATGTTATTCACTGTTTGTTTTGCACCAGATCAATAATCTCATATTTATAATTTTCTTCAGTGGAAAAATTAATTACATTTTCTAATATCACTAAATTGATGTAGCTAATTGTTTTCATTGCATTTACAGACCCTTGTTACTCTCTGAAATCAGCCAATGAATGCACTAACTTCACAGTCAGAATCACTTTAATTTGCCAGGTGTGTGTACACACACACAAGGAATTTGACTCCGGTTACACTTTGCTCTCGCCGTACAGTTAAAAAAAACAGGGCTCCTCCTCCTCCTCATCTCCACACTTTTGTGTGTGTTCAGATTATTCTGACCACACCAGCAGACCACTCTGCTACACAGAGCAGATAGAAACACCTATATAAACTGAAGCATAGGAATAAATCAGGGGCAGCTGTTGACTGCTGGATGCACAGTGCTCATGTGTCTGGTTTATGGATCCAGCTTGACTTTGCAAATTCTACAGTCTGCCTTTCTGTTTTCACAAATCTCACAGTCTTTTTCTACTGTCACTCATCTCATCTATCATTCAGTCACAGCATGCATGGAGCACCATAGGCGTAATTTACACGGGGGATAGTTGATTTGTTTCCTTATTAACTGTATTTACCATAAAAACCGTAGCATCTCTAATCATCTGGTAATGTAGTCCCCCCCTGCCAAATACTTGGTCTTACCCAACCCGGTTTCTCTCCCGTACATTAACTATTTGCTGTCAGTGTGGCGAAGTTGCTGGTTAGAGGCAGCGGTGGCACGCTCATACTTTAATTGCACCACGGAAAGAGCAAACGGCGGACAGACAACCATTTTTTATTGTTGGTCGAATAAAAAAATGAAAAATGCGGACCAAAAGGAGGTAAATACCCAAGTCGATCGCAGAGGCGCCCACCGCCGCAGCCGGCAGTATGGTGGGCCATCACCCCACTCCCGTGCGCCAGTATGTTGGGCTGTCCACCGCGCCCGCAGCCGCACCAACGTCAAAGTTTTAGTTCAGAGGCTACTCTAAAAATTTTGGTCGTGCAGGCCTGCACACACAGTGAATTTGCCCTGTTCACCACCGTCTTCCACAGCAAGCCACTGCAATCTTTAATGTTGACTATATGTCCGATATTTAGATAGTTAGATAGCGCCATTCAATCAGTTAGATAACGCCATGTTCAGAATAGAGGTGCAAGCTGCACTCCAGTGTGCCACCCTGGATTGTGTGATGTATTGAGTGTGACTATGTAAAGTTTCTTGGTGTTAATAAAGTCATGCAGTTGATTAATCCTTAAAGTTTTTTTTTTTCATAGATAGTGTATGCCAAGACAGGAATGCCAAATTGCTGTGCTGTAGGCTACAGTATGTATTAAGTTAGTATTGTTTTCTCCATGGTGTGACAAGCAAAAGTGATGTTTGGAAAAATTGGCTATATAACTGGCAGCCATGAATACATAGATAAAAACAGCATTTGGCTTCTTCAACTTCACTAATGCCCCAGTTGCATATACCAATCCAAGAATCAGTAGTTGCACCACTGTGTATATGGATTTTTTCCACAGATTTATTTGTGTAGGGATGGTTAATGTGCGTACATGGTTAGAGAGTGTCTTTTTTCCCTCATTGCTTTTGCCAGATCAAACCAAGTTTAACCTACTCTTGCCACGTTTTTTAAAATTCAAACGTAAGTTATTTAAGTAATTAAAGTAATTTCAGCAATATAGATCTCTTGTGTGACGTGTAATGCACCCCCAATCATTCAAAAAATTGAAAGATTTTTAGCCCGCGCATCACCGACCCCAGCAGTTTTGAAATCCTGCAACGGCCCTGAGTGTGACCCCCCCAATGTTTAACCCAAAGTTACGCCCTTGCTTTACACTGTAATGTTGTGCAACATTATGGAGTGTTTAATGGTCGTTTTCATATGTAAGTAACTTTTCTATTGTGTGCACTGACATTCCAGCTGAGGCCGTGCTTCATGTTTTGTGTTAGATGCATCGTGATATATTGACACGTGAACAGAAAAATGACGTGTTATTTCAGTCTTATTACCTGAAATATCAACGGAAGAAAATCAGTATTTTGTCCGTGGACACATTTAGCTTCTACCTCCGTGAACCTGACGTGTTTTATCACCAGCGCGCAGCTGATGGAGGATGTGTCCAATGACGCATGTTGAACTAATGTTTGAAGTGAAGCGGCTCACGGAGAATTCTCATTCACACCATTAATAATAATAATAATAATAATAATAATAATAATAATAATAATAATAATAATAATAACTATGCTTATAACTATTATTATGAAATCATGTTCATTCATATTGTTTCATCTGTTATGCTCTCTATCTGCCTGTACTCACGGCCTCCCCATGGCTCAGTATTTGTTTCAAAAAATCCTGTTACCGCACAGCCTACACATCAAGCCTGACTTTTGTTTTCAGTATTTGCATATACAGAAGGCTAATATTTTCAATGATTTCATATTTTGCAGTAATTCTGTTGCTAATCATTAGCTATAGTGTCTGTCCTCTTTCCAAAGGCCTTCCTCCTTCCTTTTTTGAACCTGGCCTTCTCCGCTCCTCCGCGCCTCTTTCTATCCATCCTCCCTGACGCTTCTCGTTATGGTCGGCCGGCCGTCTGAGAAAACGTGTAGGAAAAGACGAGCTGTGGAGCCAGCCAACTGAAAATCCACTGATCTGACTAATAATCATTTTTTATTCGACCCGCCCAAAAGCAGTGTTGTGGGTAACGCGTTACAAAGTATCAAAGTACAAAGTTACGCGTTAGAGTACTCTAATTACTTTTTTCGTGTAACGTAACGCATTGAGCAGTCAGTAACTTCCAGTCACAGCATCATTATTCATTATTATTACTATTGTTGTTGTTATTGTTTTTAAATTGTGATTGCTAACATGTCATATTGTGTAGAACAGGGTTTCCCAGTGTGGTGTGGCTGTCTGATAATAATACACAATTACAGTGTTTTCTCCCCACACAGTAAAGACGTGTAAATAAACTTTAAAAGCGTAGAAGAAGATAACGTCTTCTACATACATATGAGCACCTATAGGTGCGCCATAGCTTGTGGCCTCTAAGAGCTTTGTGCCAAGATGCGGGCCCACCCGTCGCATTAATATCTGTAAATATATGGCCAAATGATATCATTGCAACAAATATACTGGAAATCCTCACACATCCCCCCTCCCTGTCTCTCCCTCCCTCTCGTTCTTTCTCTCGTGACGGGGTTTGTGTTAGCTCCACGCTCATTTAAACTTATCTGCTTTCTGCCTCTGCTCCTGCGCCTGCCATCCACCCTCTTTGCTCTTAAAAGTGGAAGCTTAACTTTGTTGCATTATATTGAACGTGTGTTACAGTGTTTCAGATGAATTCAAATGCCAGAGCGCATTGTTGTGATCGTGATTATTTTATCATATGTGTGTTCTGCTCATTGGAGCGTGAATGTAAGCTTGTTGCATTTCGGGGTTTTTTTCAACCCGGTTGGAACATAGAAGGCGGTGCGCGGTTAAAAACGCTGTTCTAAAGAATCATTTCTAAAAAAGCATCTCAGCATAAATGTTCTTCAACATCTGCATAAATTCTCCACATACTTTCAACAGATAGCGAGCTCCAGACTGACTCCCAGCTTCAGTTCTTTTTAGTTTTTAGGTGATCGAACAGAGAAACCTCTGCACATAAAAGCACATCATCATATTTTATCATAAGATAACTGTTTTATCAGTGATCTGAGCTGTGATCCTATGTGTATGATTGTTGTTATTATTATTATTTTCACATTTGATGGTGTGAAGACTCTGCTCTCAAGGGGAAAGGGAAGTAACATCAACCACAATTATTTATTCAATGAAGTACGGATTCATTCAACTAAATACATATAACACAAAGAGAAGTCTCTATAATAATAATAACAACAACAACAATAATAATAATAATAATAATGTGTTCTTAAAGTGTGTGAACAAGATAATTACTAGATGAGTCATCTCGTTTCCACGCGCGATTAATTCGTGGCCACCAATGTCACCAGACGGCCTCTGTGTTTTCATACATATTTTCATATTTAGGTTTTTACTTTTTTCGTTTCGTTTTTTTTTTCAGTTTCAGATGTTTCATTTTGTCATTTTCGTTTGTAAAGTTTTTCTTCCCATCTGACACAGAGTGTCACTTTGGTGCACGTGTGAAGTAGCGACTTTAGTCTTGACTGTCTGTGCAAGCCGCCTTGAAATCACATGAAACTATAAGCAGTGATCTGTTGCTGAAAATAACAGCAACATTTTGTCACATTTAGCTTCAAACAGTGTTTAAAAATCTGTTGCTGCTGTAAAAAAAAAAACGACTGACTTTTTGCACAGTTACAACAATATTTATCAACTCAGAGCTAATGATATGATAAACTAAATGAAATCGAATGGTAATAATCAAAATAGAACAAATGAATAAGTGATATATATTCTCTTGAAGTGAAAACACTGACTCATTCACAGTGTTTCACTTTTTATCAAAGTATTAAAGGATAAATGAAAAGATGTAAATCATGAAAATACAAAAATCATGCTCCTGGATGAACCCTCCTTTTCCTTTTTATCAGTGTTTTCTAAACAATCATTTATAAATAGGCATCTCAGCATGAATGTTCATGGAGCCGTGACACTCTGAACTTGATCCTGTGTGTATGCACTGCAGCCTGCAGTGTCTCTCTGTCCTTTTAAGGGGAAAAAAATGCTATAAATCTGATTGGTTTGGCTGACCTCACCTCACTGAGACATAGAGACAGACCCACCCACCTAGACACACACACACACACATACACACCAAGCTGCAACTGCAATGCTATTTTGATCTTTTTTGCCTGGATTGCAGGTCAAAGCAGCCACAGAGAGATGTGTGATCAGTTCCTCATACATGCAGAACAGTAAATAAGTCATTCACAGTATTTCACAGTCTGAACACCTCTGCAGGGGTGGAGGTGGCATGGATTCAACATTCAAGCTAAACATGTTTCATTAGAAAGAATAGACTTGTAGTAAATGACTATGTTACAAGCATTAGCACTCAGTGTGTGTAGGGAGCAGCAGTCTAACTGTGTCTGTGTGTGTGTGTGTGTGTGTGTGTGCGTGCAGTTTCTATACGTTTTTTTCCTTCTCCACCCAGTCATGGCACAAATGTGCTGACTCATCAGAGAGAAATGAACACACTGGAGTTACTGGACTACATGGAAACTATCAAGTAATCTGGTCTCATGGTTCAGAGAACCACGCCCTGTTCAACTTTGATAGAAGACATGACTCTCTGTCTTTGTGGAACAAATCACAAAGATTCCACCTGGACCCAGAGACCGGATCATTCACCATCCAGTCCCTCAACACAAATGACAGTGGACTTTACCAGGGACAGATCATCAATGGCAATGGGTCAATGCACAAGTTTAACCTGACTGTTGTTGGTGAGTATTTGGAGTCAAGAAAAACAAAGGAAAAGGTGTGTGTGTGTGTGTGTGTGTATGCATGTGTGTGTGTGTGATCTTCAGTTCCCTCATCAACTTTAAGCTTTAACAGTTCCTCGATCACATTATTCACTGTTTGTTTTGTACCAGATGAATAACACACACAGTACCACTCACACTATTTGTCTCCACTTGTCTGTTTCTCAGAGGCTGATCCCTTCACACCAACCACTGGACCTCCACAAAGTGTTACAGCTGGCCAGAGGAAACATGCTGTTGGTCTATCACTTGGCATTACATTATTTGTCCTTGTGTGCATTGCGCTGTCTGTCTGTGCAGTGAGACAGAAGAAAAAAAAGGTCAGTATTAACAGGAGTTCTTCTAAATGGTGATAAATGTTCCAGTCAAGAGTTTCATGGAACATCTTGTTTCATAAATTCACTTGCTCATCACGTCTGCAGTGATTGGTCTCTCATTATCAAGAGTCTTAATATGATTAGTTCTTCATAAGGAAATCACCTCTTTACATGTTGAAGACATTATAGGGTATCCAGACTGTCACCAGCAGTGATATTTCCTGTATTCTCCCCTGACAGGAAACTGCTAGGGCAACATCGTGTGAGGCCTGACATCCAAATGTGACCCTCTGCTTCAGGACACTTGACCTTCTAGATGGGCCTTCTCATCCTCCTGGACCTTACTGAAGCTTTTGACATCATTAACCACACCATTCTTCTCTCCTGTTCATCCACATGAAAACTGGCTGGTCAGCTCAGGTGTCTTGGTCCCCGCCAGAAAACCAAGCCCAAAGCCAGAGTCTCTCATGGACAGACTAATCTGTCTGTCCCCAAACATCTCCTTTTATACCCTCAAATGTTCTACACCCATAGCATAGGTCCAGCTCATCTTCCCTTCTTTTTTTTCCTGGGCAAAACAAAAAAACACTACTTCAATTCTTATTACACCATTAAATCATTGATGTCCCTTACTGCATTTTTTAAATAACATTCAGTCCATTAATAAGTGTCATAAAAGTGTTACCTCTGTCAATACATAGACAGTCATGATAGACAGTCATGTCCAAAGTCTGGCCCGGGGGCCAATCACCTGCGGTCAGATTTCATGTGGTCTTTGTTTTTACAATATATTATTTATAGCCTGTTAGGATTGTCAGATACTGTATAGTGGACAGATTTGTCTTTTTTGGTTGACATAACGAAGCATTTGAACCTCTAAGGACATAACTGCTGCTGTTATATATCTGTAGATGTGACACAAAATATGACTTTCTGAATGATTTTGTTAAAGACAAAGAAAGAGTGATACGTTTTAAACTGAAATGTTAACAGACTTTGCATTACTCATTATAAGTCATGTTTAAAACGAACATGAGGTTCAGATTTGTATCAACTTCATGCAAGTTTAACATATTCCTACAATTTATTCTGTTATCTGACTCCAGATTTGGTTGATGTCTGATTGGTTTAGATTTGGTGGCATTGCATTAAAAAAGAGAATTGTGACAGTGAAAATAAAGTTGTTATAGAACAGTACATTTGTATGTAACTTTTATTGTTCATTTTTCTAATTTTTTAAAAGTTACTATTGGCCCCCAGGCATCTTCATAACAATGTGCTCTGACTTCCCATGCTCCTCTTCTAAACTACTACAAACCATATATGAGTCAAGATAAGGATTCTATATGTATAAAGGTGAGGATCAATCAAAAGCACAAAGAATTATAGATGTGTTCAGATAACAATCAAGCTTAAAAGCACAAACATCAAAAGATGCACGCCTCGCTTATGTTTCTTCATAAATGCATACATTTTTATACTACAGCTGCTTCAATGACTTTGATGTTTTCACCATAGCAAAGCTCTCATAGATGAAATTAATCCATCATGTTATCATCTGTGCAGGTTAAAGAGCAGCTGTACTGCAGCATTATCAGGGTTTATAGGATTACCTAAGATAGGCATTAAACACTCACACAGTGATTCAGTTTGGACAAACAGCATGTGCAGACCACAGCATATGATGTCTATATATATCCCAGGCTTCAATACATGAAAAGTAAATGAGGGTGGATATGAATTCATAGTTTTCCACCAGGTTTAGGGAAGAACCACTCAAGAAAAAAAGTGCTTATCAGTGCTTGACTCTTGGTCAGTGTAAGGTTTGTTGAATCAGAAACCTGTTTTACTGACTGTGTGAACTGTGCGCATGTGTCATTAACTACATGTGTATCTGCAGCATGCAGCAAAGTAAAATCTGTTTGCACGTCTCTGAGCACACAGACTTAACTGAACTGCTTTACACCATGACCTGAGGAAACAGACACAGATAAGAGGAATGACAGAGCAAAAGCTCACACTTCCTTCTTCTACAGTAGTTTGTTTGGGCGGGGAAGCACCTCCTCCACCTCCACCCCTCTACTCCATAAAACTCCCCCCTGACAGGAACTTTCATTCATTTGTCATCCAGCACAACAATGATGTCTTACAACTTCACACTGTGTTTGGCTGCTGCGATAAGTGAGTATTAAATACTTTAACATAGTCATATGTTTTCCTTCTGTTGTGCCATTGTCTTTAAAATATTCATGAGTACAGTGTGCTGCACAGGTATCTTCTGTCTGAATCATGATGAGTTTTCTGGATCATGTTTTCAAAGTTCACAAAGTGGTTGAAGCAAACGTTGTTATTAATGAGTGAACGGTTCAAATCATTTGAAGAGATGTGTCAGACATCATGTAATGATGATGAATGAGCTGTTCCTGATGCCTGTGATCCCTCACTTCTCATCCATTGCGCAATACTGCAACGGAACACATTCCTGCTTTGAAGATGACTAAACTACTCACCGCTGACGTCCCCGGTGTGAGTTAACACCGGGGACGTCAGCGGCGCGTTACGGCTGCGTCGCGTCAGCCGTTGCTGATCGCTGCCATTATAATCAATGAGAGCACTCACACCGGGCGCGCTGCGGAACGTCTCAGCAGCGTCCCAGAAGCGTCTCTCCGCTCCGCAGCGCTATCTTTACGTAGCACTTCTATTTTTGACACGAGCCGTTGCTAAACCGCGTCAATTTCAACAGAGCAGATAGCACCAGACAGGAAATCTGACACAGAATCAGCGTAATAAACTTCCGCCCCCTCTCAAAATAAAACACAAAATATGCATCTGATTAGGATGCCTTCCTTTCTGGAGGTGTTCCGGGTGCGTCCAACCGGGAGGAGACACCGGTGTAGCGGACCCGGAACCCGTTGGAGGGATTATATAGCCCATCAGGTCTGGGAGCGCCTCAGAAGGAGCTGGAATGTAGCGGACGTGTGGAGCGCGTCTGCCACCGCGACCCGACCCCAGATAAACGGAAGAGAATGTAATGAAACGGAAATAATGTTCTAACACTAATACACTACTCACAGAAAGTTAGGGATGTCCGGCTTTCGGCGGTATACCCACCGCTTTTGTTTCAATGAACTGTCTGAGGTGACGAAATTACCATTGTGTGCTTCTATTTAAATGCCCTGCTTTCATGATATAATATCACTGTAGCAGGAACTTTTTCCATGTTCCATAAATTTGGACAGATGGGACTGTGTGCATCTTCGCTTCACTTACAGAAACCACATGACTGTGACCAAAGACAAACAGCTGACTTTAGTCACTGTCTGTCCTCACCTCTGTTCGTCTTCTCTGCTTCCATGGACACTGATTTATGAATCTATGAATGTATCATTGCTCTGTCCACAATGACACAGATCAACAAGGACGGAGTAGATGAAGTTCGTTCATTAAGATTTTTGATTGATTATTCTTCATTACCGTCTGTCTGTCTCTCTGACTGTCTGTCTGTCTCTCTGTCTGTCTGTATGTCTCTCTGTCTGTCAGTGGTACTCTCTCACACAGGGGTGTGGGGCCTGAGAAAGGACTGTGAAGTTGAGTATCTGAATGAGACAGCCGGAGGCACGCTCAGCTTCCAGACGGGACTCACTGAATTAGCTGAGAACAACCTCATACTGTGGTTTTTGTTGAAGACCGGGGAGACCCTCATCCACGTCAGCGGGATGGAGATAATGAATGCCCCCCCAGAGAGATTTGAAAGACGACTATATCTGGACAAAACAACTGGATCCCTCACCATCCAGCATCTCAGGATCAATGACACTGGGATCTACCAGGGAGAGATGTTCAACAAAAACAACATGAAGATATGTTATGAACTCAATCTAACTGTTCGGAGTGAGTATTTCAGCAACAGTGGTAATGATTCTCTGTAACACTTTCAAATAAACTCAAGACACAACACTTTTTTTACTCTTACCCAGGTAAAACATTCTCTGCTCATCCTACCTGCACACTCTGATTAATCATTTTAATAGCACACAGCAGAGAATGTTGGTGTGTTTTCTGTAGTTTTAGTCAAGTGCATCTGCACATACACACAAGTCTGGTTTCTTTCTGTCCATCTCTGCTCCACAGCTGCTGAAGAAGCTTATTGTCTGTCTCCTGTTGTTTCACAGAGGCCGCTGTACCTGGACATAACACTGCCACTGTACCTGGACATAACACTGCCACTGTACCTGGACATAACACTGCTGCTGTAAACGGACGTAACACTGCTGCTGTGCAGAGGAGCAATCACCTGGCAGTTGCGTCTGCTCTTGCTGTCTTCCTTGTGCTGTTTGTTTGAGCAGAACATCTGGAGGTCAGTATTAAGAGTTCTGTGCAGTATGTATAAAGACCTTACACACTTTCCCCTTGCATGTTCAACACAAGTATAATGTCCTTCACAACATTTAATCTTTTTTATGTATGTATTTTGAATATAGCACGGCTTACAAACAATTCAAATCTCGCTCTGTTTAATGGATGTATTTTTACCGTGTGCAGGGATTATACTGCAGCCTGTGACACACAGATCTCACAAGATAGAACCAATGTCAAAACATGTTAGAAAAGTTTAGAGCCAGATATTCAAACAGACATTGACCATAGTGTCCTGCTTCCACATTTTGTGTTCAACATGTGGGACATAGTTTCACCAGCAGTGATGCATTATATTTTCTTACAGGACACTGGTACCCATGTGTCTGCTGAAGTAACTTACCAGCTGGATTTAATGCCATCACACCAAAGTGCTGCTGAAAACCGATTAAGACCACTGGATGGAAAAGGACCAAACATGAGCCACAAAGAGGAAGGGACCGTGTCTACAAAAGGCTTCTGTCATTCGTCTTAAGTCTTCTTTCTAAAATATGATACTTGATGATCTGCACAAAACCCCTCAGGGAGATTGTGTGTGTACACTGTTCCAACGTTGCCTTCAAATTCATTCCACTGTATTTCTTCTGGCTTTAATGTCAACAGCTTGTGCTCATATTTATTCTTTACTGTTAAACATGCACTCCAGTAACAAAGTAAGTTATTTATAGAACTATTTATTGGTTTGTGGAGATATAGGGGGAAAATCTGGATTGACACATGCGCTGCAGGTCCTCACAAAGACAACCTCTCACCAGTGTTTTGCTCTTTCTGCTGCCTTTCATTCCATTTTTGAGGGTGAATGCAATAAATGCTTTTAAATAACGAACCTGGCTTCATTCAGTCATGTCATATATGTATGCATCAGTACTGTAAAAAGGGGAATTGAGACCAAACATAGTGTTAGCTAGCAGAATGCCGTGCAAATCCCAGGAAAGTAAAGCAAACAGTAGAGAGGGAAAACAGGTTGAAGCTCTGAGACTGAGTGTGACTGAGCTAACAGTTAGCTCACTTTTGTGTGACTGCTAAAACTTGAAAAAGTCAATGATCTTAAGAATGAAGCTATACTTTGACTTTTGAGCTTTGTACGAAGAAGTGAAGTCTAAATGTGTCTCATCAACAAAGATCCTGCATTTTGCATAAGCTCAGACTACAGACAGAATGCTAACTCCAGTAACATGAGAGATTCCATGATGCACAGAGAAATGTCTGTGAGGTCTATATCTACAACACAAACATAGTCAGGTAAGACAAACTCTACATGTCGGAGAGTCAATCACATTCATCCTATCTGACAATAAATTAGAGAAAGCTCACATGAAGCTATTTGTAATGCAAGGCTAACACTAAGCTAACATATGAAGCATGTTTTATACATGAGCCCCCCCCATCCACTGTTTTCACGACTTACTTCAACTCTTTTACTGTACATGGTCACATGACTGCAAGTATACATGCTGCATTCACAGCTCAGTATCAGCAAAAGAGACCTTTCAAAGTGTTACATTATAATACTATGCAAGTGACACCAGTTAGAAATACAATACCTCAACATTATACACAAGTGCTGTATTTGAGTTTCAGCAGCTGATCTAGGAAGAGGTTCATGTTAAGCAAACAAAAGAAAAAACGGGTAAATGATTGTATCCATGGAAACCAGCAGTCAGGGCGAGAGACCCACCCCAACCCCCATTTATTGTATTGATATTGTCGATATTGATGTTGATTGGTTAATCATGGTCAACGGTTTCATGTATTTTTGAAGTATCATGTCAATACAAGGACTACAGTATATTTAGCGTGACAGTATGTCATTTCTGCTGCTGGTGTCTCGCATCAAAACATATGTCTGGGCCCTGAGTCAGTCAGTCTGTCCCCCTGACCCCCCGACATGAACCTGTCCTGAACTGGTGTCTTTTATGCTGAGGGTTTCAAAACACACAGGCATATGCACAGAGGCATACATATACACACATACAAGTTGTGTTGAACGTCATGTTGAACTCAGATGACAAGCAGTTTTTGGATTCCTGTCAATCAGCGTGACAGACTCTGTAAGGTGTACAGCCCAGGACAGGAGGGCTCTGCAGCAGCTGATTATACCCCCCAGATATCACAAAGCAACACCTAATACTGATTAATAAATCAACCATGATACCTTGATGAACTCACTTAATTCATTCACCACACACATATACACAAAAAAATCAGCAAGCCTTACATTGGTGGTATTTATGATTTAAGACTTGAAATACATGGTGATGGCTAACACGTGCCAGTGACAATCTCACAAACACATAATGGGAGGCAGCACACTCATTCACTTTGACTCTAGTTAAATTGATACATATTGTTCCTCCTGAAACAGGAAGCCCAGTTTTAGCTGTGGACACTCTGGACAGGAAACAGCGCAGTTATTCAGGAGTAGTTTCTCCTCCTTTAAAGGAGCAGATAAGAAAGGGAACACAGCTGCAGTGGAACAAGCACACACGTTGACGCAGGCCTTTCCCTCCTCTGATTATTTTTGGCTTGGATAGAGAGAGAGGCAGAAAGAACTGGAAAGTCTGTGACTTTCTCTGAGGGCTGTGACAGCTACAGCTACAAGCAAACTGTAGGCTGTGGATCCTGCAGGGACATATTAATGGTCTAGAAACCAAAGAGAGGAAATGAGTGAGGTGAGCAACTCTGCCCCCCGAGCACAACGGTATAAAAGCCTTATTTTTTCCCCCTTGCTTCATCAAAACATCGGAATTGAACAATGACTACAAAGTGACGACAGACAGTGTGTCACATGACATGACTTATGTACGTTTGCACAGAGCGTGAAAGACAAAAACACCCAGAGTGATTCAACCTGACCTTATTCACACATTTGAATAACTAAATTCACTGACTTCCCCCTCACAGACTGGGAAAGATGCACTGTAAACACTAATCTTCCAATGTTGTGCAATAGATGATTGTAACAAAGAGGACTTTGTTCCCTGGAGCTTGAGATGGAGTTGGGGGAACAAGGCATCACACACTTTAACCAAGATACATGCACTTTTATAATTGCACGGGCACTTTTATAAAGCAGTGGGTCTTTATTTGGTTTGCACATTGCATATTTGCACATTTGATATATATATTGGTTCATATTTATGACTTTTTTCTATATTTATTGTCCTTTTAAATCTTAGCTGTGCTGGTATGTTCTGTGATGGCCACATGGTTCCACCTGCAAAAGAGGGACATGAGACTTATCGTGCATTTATGGTAATTTAATGCTAAATTGACATAATGTGACTAATCTAATATATGTTGTTAGTTTGTAGCAATTGTGTGTGTTACTATATCGGGAACGGTAAAGTGTGTGTGAAAAAGTACTCACCACTCTCCTTTGTCTCTGGGTGTTCAGGCAAAAGGCTTCCCCAGGGAACCGGCACCATGCAAGTGGTGATTAGTGGGGATGCTGGAAGATGGTGTATTTTATTAGTGTAATGTGATCGAATGGGGATGAGGTTGTGTTTGTAAGTAGATGTATGTGTATATAGTGGGAAGATGATGGGGATAATAGGATGTTTCTCAGAAGAAGTCAGCATGGTGAATGGGTTCTCCCTCATTAGCTAGACAGCCTATATAAGGCGCCATTTTGTGATCATTGGGGGGTTGTTGCTGTATGACGTGGAGAGGTGTTGCCATGTTGTTGGAGACGTAACAATAAAAGACCCGTCTGGGAGAATCCTGCCTGGGTGTTCTTTGGCTGTATGCTCCAGCCGTAATTGTGGTCTGCCTAACTGATTCATAAGGCAGAAATAAAAATCCCCAGCCTGTAAAAGCACAAGTTAGTTCCTGTTTTGTTGTGTTTGTGAAACATTCTCAAAACTCTGAGAACAATTAGCACAGCATCGGTCTTTTGTGGACATACCATTCACACATTTCATGTCGTTTTCACACAATATGCAGTCAGTGTACACATTTCCACAATGCTTACATTTTCTTAACAGACAAGCTGTACCTCCCAACAAAATTATGGATTGTTTGTGTATTATTTTCGACTGTTAACACACACACACACACACATCCCACAATAGCAAAAACAATACTCCAAACCTTAGATACAGACCAAAAACCTCTGCTTCTTCAATGATATCAGTTCAAAAAAGAAAAATATCTCAGCTAATAATACAGTTTTTTTTCAATCACTAACAAACAATTTACCCATACTTCAGATTGACAGTTGACACATGTGGCCTAACCCTGAAGACCGCAGAGATTAGATACAGTAATTTTGTGGGGTTTTTTAGCTTGTGTTTTGTACGCGTGGGTCTGTGTTAAGAGTTTAGAGTATCTGAAGTATGGCTAAGCACTTGTTAGCAATTGAAAAAAAATGTAAATTTTGACATTTTGTCATAACATCGAGGTTATATAGCATTCATTACGACACTGTGTGGTTGGTTTTACTCTGGCCTGGCTTCTGGCAATTGCAGTAAATGTAAAGAAGAGCTTCAGGATACCAGAGAGTCAAAGTCCACATATAAATAGATTTTGGAGCCAAAAGCAGCGTTTACTTGAGTTTTCTGCTGCTCACCTGTTGGCACGCACATTCATCCACTGCTCTCATTTTTATTAGCCAAACTATTTCTTTTTTTTCTTTAAATGACTTTGCACGCATCATAAACTCACTGACTGCGTTTTGAAGTTTGGGGAGTGTGTGTTTATTTGGGCCAAACAAACCAACTCCTTTCGGTTATAAGCCAAACTAAGCTGCTATGATAGGGAAGTTGTGACTGTTGAATGACAGCCGCCCACCATTCACTGAAGTGAGGAGAATGGTAGCACCATTAATAATTACATCATGGCATCAAAACAAGCAGCTGCAGAGTTATGTGTAAATGTTTCTCACTACCTGAAACATCAGAATTATTCTCACTACATTCACTTTTTTATTGTTTGCACATCAAAACAGACTTCATGCAGTTATCATTCATCCCATCATACCTGCTACAGACGTCACTTGATTAACCCACAAACAGTCACAGCTTCCTTATCATATTGTTGAGGAGAGCATTTTTATGTTATCTCACTGTTACACAGCACATGAACAGGACTCAAAAGCAGCACTCAGGACGCAGGTAAAAAGGAGTGAACAGTCTTTAATGACAGGCAGAGGTTCAGTACACAGAAGAGAATAAATATGGACTCTGGAAAAGCATTTCCTGTGAAGAAAAAACAGAATGAAATATCTTCTGGAGACACTGTGGACTACATGTTGAAGACGTTCAAGCATTTAGAAGAACTCCTTTCATAATACTGACGTGTAATTTTCTTTTGTGTCAATGCCTAGACAACACAACACAACAGCACAAGACAAATAAGCCAGATGATACACTAACAGCATGATGGTTCCTCTGGCCAGCCGACATGTTTTGTGGAGGGCCAGTTGGTGTGATGGGATCAGCCTCTGAGAAACAGACAAGTGGAGATATAACTGGTGTGAAATACTGTTTGTGAGTCATTACAAGGAAGAAATGTCAACACTGTCTACTTTGTGCAGATATACATTCACTTGGGATTCCTCTTTAGGGGGCAGATTTTGGAGACCTGTGTGTTAAGTATTCAAGTCAAAAATACTCACGTGTGACTTGAGTTCATACTTGTACGTGCCTCTCACGCTGTTTCCATAAGTGATGTCTAAAGTGTACTCTCTGCTGTCGTTCAAGTTGAGGTGTGAAATGATGACTGATCCGTCCCTCATCTGGAATCTTTCTGATTCATTCCAGACCACGGCTCCTTTGTTAAAGTTCAGTAGTACATTGGAACCTGAATGTAAGACCACTTGTATGATGTCTTTCAGCCCAGTGGTCAGAGTGAAGCTCTGTCCAGCCACCCCTGTCCGCATTATAGTGTCAGGCTGTCCAACTGCAAGAGAGACTGCAACTGAGAGAGAGAGAGAGAGAGAGAGAGAGAGAGAGAGAGAGGAGAGAGAGAGAGAGAGAGAGAGAGACAGACAGAGAGAGGGAGAGAGAATGTTAGTCCTTCTATAAAACATGACAGCATGGCAGACTGTATCCCTGTTACAAAGAGGAATGTATGACTGCCCTGTTTGGAAATCATTCTGGCTCTGACTGTCATCATTTTCTGCTGTCATGAAACACACCTGACCATGGGTTTGGTGAGGTGTGTTTCCTACAGGTGGAGCTCTTCACCACTGTATCCTCAACACCAGACATTAAAAGGGTGGTTGAAGGGACATGTAACGTCAATAGTCTCGCTATACGACCTTCCAGAACATTCTGACTCACAAAACCAGTTTTTAGTAAAAGCTTCTCGCCCTGGACCCTCACTCAAAAGAACACTGCACATGAACTGTAACTGCATTGTATCCTGATCACACCTCCGCTATGTATTACTGTTAGAACATATTTCCATTTCATTAAATGAACATTAGTGTAGAGGCCAAAGAACAGTTCATGATGATAAATACAGTTAACATGATTGAAATGTGTTAAAAAGATACATAAGTTACAATATATAAATATAGAGAGTTTAATGATGCATAATTTCATTGAGAAGTTCATATAATGGTTAAAAACGTTAAAGAGTATTAGAACTTAGGGTTTTAAGTGATTTGGTACTGGTTGATAAAAAGGTGTACTTCCCCTTTAAGACCGTATGTGTGCGTCGGAGCTTCGGTGTGTTTGGTGTTAACGAGCAGTCAGAGCTTGAGCGGTGGAAGCTAACGGTTTTCTTACCTGTTGCTGCTCCTTTTTTCTTTTTTTTAGTTACAACAAGTGTGTTAGTCAGTCACAATGATTTGTAACTCAGTGAAACCTTGACCTTGAAACAAGTAATAAAACAGAGAAGTTTATATTTTTCTTTATTACAAAAAACGTTTCTGAAGTGGATTTTTTCCTGAGCTCTACAACTGGGCTAGCTACAGACACTGCCTGTGGAACGTAACTTTTTAATGGAAAAGGAGGACAGAGTAAGCCATTGCAAGCTCAAAGCTCTCAAACCTCTACAATTAGTAAGATGTCAGTGAGAGCAGGCAGGCTGTGAGGCAGCGAGAGAGAGCACCGGCTGAAAAAAAACTGCGACCTGTTCAACACTCCTTCACTCAGAGACACGCTGAATACTTGCTGCTCTTCTACGCTGCACTAAAGAATAAAGACAATGGCACAACAAGAGAGAGAGAGAGATGACTATGTTAAAGCATTTAATACTCACGTGTGACAAAGCACAGTGCGCAGAGCAAGTTGTAAAGCATCTTCTTCTTTGTGCGCTTGACATAAATGATGCCTCTCTCCAGACTGAAGTTCATTAATGCTATGCCAGTGTCGTGGGTAAAGGCAGGAGGGTTGTTCCCAGTTCACTCCTGACGCTCCGCCCCCTGCACAGATCACATCTGTCCTCACATGTTGGAAAAAAACTTTATAAACCCAGCCTGCACACAGGAAGACGGTGAATGACAGCAGAAGATGTGAACCACTGCGCAATGTGCGTATGTGCAGAGAAACGAATCCAAGTAAACGTTTTATTTTGAACACGCAGCACGTCTGCACGTCAGCACGTGTCCAAGTTTGGTGTCCAAGTGTGCAACACATAGGATGTGAGTCAGCCCCCACAGTAGCAGTTGAATCTTTTTTCCCTTCGGGCCACCTGCGGTCGACTCTGTGCAAACAGATATGTTTATGTACTGTTGTGCTGTGCAGTCTCTAGCCACTATAACTTATTCCACTAAGTTAATCATTGGGTGGTATTCAGGTCAAATTGACCCGTTTCTACCTGAAACTCAATGGCTTAGTTCACACATTCACATCACGAAGATGTCTCTGAATATGAGGATCATTTAGATATCAGTTCAGAGAATTCTGATTATGAATGTGAATTTAAACATCAATTATAACCTTCTGACAAAAATACAAATCACACTTTCATTGTTAACTGTGTTCTAGTACATATATGTTATGAGTCATTTTAAGTTGAGATAAAGACAACATATGTTGATGGTTTATGGAGTACATTTTTATTTCATTTCAGAATTGTTTAAATATGTATCAGTAATAAAGGTCAAATTAACCCAAGAGGGTCCCAAAAGTGAAGACAATCCAAGGGTTCATTTAACTGAAAATATTAACTGGGTGGTCAGTGTCAGTTTGCACACTGAAGGTGAAATATGAAATGGCTGTTTACTGTCTGCTCTGCATAAACTACTGTATGATGAACTGATCACGTGTGTGTGGCTGCTTTGACCGACAGTGACTTTGTTGGTAAAATGTTGTGGAGACAAATTGTGTAGTGTGTAGAGAGTAGTCACTTGACTAACAACACCCAACGGTTTACTTTATATAACAAACATACTTACGTAAGAATAAAACTCTTCACACTTAGTCCAGATTATTCATGAGGTGAGTGTGTCCCCTGATCTCTTTTGGTTGCAACAGCCACAGGAAGAGAAAGCAGCACCATCTTTCTCGGATCGATGAGCATGACTCATAACTCAACACTGGAATTCCCATGAGAGACGCTATTTCTTTGTGTCCTCCCCTCCACTCTCCTCTCCTTGCAGAAGCATGAGTGTGTGTACACCAGCTACTGTCTTTGAAAAGCCTTCATTCCTCCTGTGTTTTGACTCTGTACAGATATCTATGTTTGATCTGTAACTATTTATTTTTTATTATTTGTTATCAGCTGTTGTGATGTGAAATCTCTAGTCGCTATAACTTATTCCACTGAGTTAACTGAAAATATGGGTGATATGTACAGTTTAGGGTGGGGGTCCCACTTCTGACTCCACTTGTCTGTCCTGAGAAGCCAGGAAACAAAAAAAAACCCTCCACCCCTGCAGAGTGGTTAAGTTGTGACATACAATGAGGTGCTCTGTTAGACAAAAAAAAAAAAAAACGTTTGCCAGGGCGTTGAGGGGCTGCGGTTCGATGGCCTCAGGATTGGGTCACTGCTTTTTATCTGGTTTTGTTGGCTTCATCGGAGTGGCTGGGCTCTCCCTTAGAGATAGGGTGAGAAGCTCGGCCAGCCAGTTGAGGTGGCTCGGGCATCTAATGAAGATGCCTCCTGGATGCCTTCCTGGTGAGGTGTTTTGGGTACGTCCCTCCGGGAGGCGGCCCTGGGGAAGACCCAGGTCACGCTGGAGGGACTATGTCTCTCAGTTGGTCTGGGAACACGAAGTGGCCGGGGAGAGGGAAGTCTGGCCTTCCCTGCTGAAGCTGCCGCCCCCGCGACCCGACCTCAGATAAACAGGAGAAGACGGACGGATCTGGTGAATTTGGAGGCCAAGTCAACATCTTGACAGATACAGCTGAGGAGTGACAGGAAATGTGGCTGGTACTAAAGTAAATGTGAAAATACGCTTTGAATAAACCAAATGCACTTTGGCCCACCCACTACCCCCATGGAAATTACCCTGAAGGCAGTCCAGAACAACTGCAGTCTACTTTTTTGGCATGATTGCCAAGAAACAGGAATGCTCTAGCAGTGCTGAAATACTTTAAAATATCTTTTAGTCTCCTAATCACAATGTTAACATTGTTATTTCTGAATGTAGACCCCAGTGACCTGCATGTAGATTGGGCTCCAATTTATATTATATTTACTTTTATAATTCATGTTTCATTGTTTTATTTATTTTAAAACAAATTTAGAAGCCAATCATTGTTTGTCCAGATGAATGAGATTACAGTTTGCTCTTAAATCATTTTATTTTAAGAGGCCATTTTTCTTTTTATTTGATTTGAGTTGTGCTTTTACCATAATTTGCCTACCTGTTAGTGACAATATCCTCTTAAATTTGTGGTTGAATTATGTATTAACTATATAATGTACTCCCCCTAGAGGAATGAAGACCAATCCTTCATTGAACATGTTATAAATAATATGCATACTTCTAAATGCTGTCTCTGGCTCCAGTTTGTTCTGGGTCTTGTGCATTAGGTACCACCTGGTCACATAAAAAAACAATAGAAATAGCTTTTGCCGCTAACTTTAATATTTTTACCCTCCCTGATAGTCCTGAGTTATTCACTGACTGAGCAATGACATACACCAACACCGGAAACAGTAACAAAATATTATCAAACCTCACCGCAGAGAGACTGCTTTAGCTAATTGGTTGCCTGTCGATGGACTGCGATAGACTCTCAGCATTCAGCGAGCACATTGGGGAAAAACAGCATACGGAGCTCCAAGAGATTCATTCTTTTATAGTTGCTGCTTGTTGGATGAGTGGAAAGACAAACCAAGATGGTTTTGGTGAGTTTGTATTTATTGAGTTCATCCATAATGAGATACTTCCACCAGAGCTTCTCTTTATTTTAACAATTGTGTATGAATACATGAATGGGCCAAAGCTCTACTTTATAATACTTATGAAAATAATGCAAAGTATTTAACTTGATAGATTTTAATCTTCACGAAAAACTTAATCTTGTTCAGTTCTTGAAATGGATCAGTTTTTAATTTTGTCCTGACGCTTAAAACTTCCACCAAGATCAAATTTAAAGATTAACTGTGGGATTGTTGGTTGTTATTTCTAAGTAAGCTAGATGACATGATAGCCCGTGTACCCATCTGACCAGTGTTTCTGAGGTAGATAATGTTATGGAATTTTCTGTTCTTAAGTTGCACGAGGTCACTTGTGGGCCTTAAGGTCCTCGGCAGTATTAGCTGTTTGGCTTTGGTTGAGAACAGTAGGTGCCAGTCTATCTCAACACTATGGGGGCCAGGGTCGAAGAACTCTGGTACTGTAACGGGTGTAGTGAGAACCCAAATGCAGCACACTGGACAAAGGTAATACAGGAAAGTCACTTTTATTACTCTTGGCAGTCTGAAGAGCAATAGCACTGTTCAAAGCAACAGCAGAGGAAGTAGTCTCTCTGGGCACAGGGAAAGTCCGGGGGCTTAGGCTGGGAACACCAGCCCGGCAAGCAGGTAGACAGGCGTTGAGGCAGACGTACCAGGAGCGAGCCACCAGTAGCTGGGCCAACACGAGCTGGGAGAATCCAGAGTGACTAGAAACTGGTGGTCGGAGACAGAAGGCAGGGTCGGTTACCGGGATACAGCAAACAGGTTAGTCCCAGGCAGGCAGAGTCGGCAACGGGAGATAAGTCCGAAGAAGAGTGCTGGAAAGAGTAGCGTGAGCATGTAGAACAATCTGGCAGAGAGTGAGTGAGCGGGAGAGCTTAAATACTAGCTTGATTGGTGATGGGAAGCAGGTGAGTCAAGCAGGTGAGGGGAGTAGGTCTGATGAGGAGGGCGTGGCTGGCAGGTGAGTGGAGAGGGAATGGAAAATGCAGGTAAAAGGGGAACAGACTGTGACACAATTCATGATCACCTGATCATGAGATCACTCTTCACCATTGTCTGCCATGAGTGCTTCCAGGGCACTATCCAGGACACACTCCTACATTTAAATACTGCACACTTGTACATGCTGGATGAAGCTGATATTTTATTTTATTCATTTGTATACATGAATTTTATATTTTGTACTACTACTTTTATTTGAATATGTCTCATCTTACATTTTACATTTATACTACTTAATATGCCTAGGTTGTTTTTATTTGTCTAGGTTGTTCTTTTCTATTTTATTTTTACGTCATAGTGTTGTGTTATGTAACTATGGGTGAAATGCTGTTGCCAGACATGGGACCAAGTCACAAATGTGCAAGTCTCAAGTAAGTCTCAAGTATTTTTTTCTTGGGCAAGTCAAGTCCAAGTCAAGTCACCTTTCACCGCATATTGTTGTAATTTTAACTGCAGAATCTGATCTTAATAAAGTGAAAGGCAACATATAAGTAACTGTAAGTAAACATCACTGGCAAATGTGCCCAACCTGTTAAAAAATATGTGTAAATAATATAAACATTTGTTCACAAAACAGTGATAACGTATTATTTATTGATTGATTGTACATCAAAAGCCAACTTCATTTCACATGTTTAACATTCATGTTTCAGCAGCAGTAACAGCTAAAGTCTAAAGTTCAATCTCTCTCTCTCACACACACAGTATATCCACAAGTAACTGTCCTTTTACAAAGTAACAAATAACAGCTAAAACAAATAACTCAATATTAAACTTTGTTACATATCTCTGTCTCTCTCTCCATCTCCCTCTCTCTCTCTCTCAGACAAAATAAAACCAATCAACTTAATAACTTATTAACATTAAACTTTGTTACATATCTCTGTCTCTCTCCCTCCCTCCCCCTCTCTATGTCTCTCTCTCCCTCTCTCTCCCTCCCTCCCCCTCTCTATGTGTCGCTCTCTCCCTCCCTCCCCCTCTCTATGTGTCGCTCTCTCCCTCCCTCTCCCTCTCTATGTGTCGCTCTCTCCCTCCCTCTCCCTCTCTCTGTGTCGCTCTCTCCCTCCCTCCCCCTCTCTATGTCTCTCTCTCTCTCTCTCTCTCTCTCTCATAAGAAGAGAATCAAGTGAAACCTGCGCAGCGGCTAACTCCCTCTGCCGCTCGCTCTCGTAGCTTTAAATTAGCTAACAACAAAAGAGTTTAGCTGCTAGTTGTTTGAGTTTAAATTGAATACGTTCCTCGTTGAAGGTGTCTTTAAATTCAAACTAGAAGTCCAGTTGCCTACAACTAAACTATTTAAATAACATGACCTGGGTGAATGAGAATATTGACAGACATTAGCTAACAACCAGCTCACCGGATAATATTAACACAGTGACAAACACTTACTGGGCAGAATGGCCGGATGAAATTTGACGTGGTGGTCTGGCTATCTGAACTTTTTATGGCGCAAGTCTTGCACTGCGCTGTTCGACGTTTCCCTTCTTGGCAGTAGTCCTTGAAGCCGAACGTAATTACTCTTGATTGATTACATCTTGATGTAAGTTGCGACGCAAACGGTAGCCCAGTGGGCGTGGCTGATTGACAGGGCAGTGACAACGTTATTCTCAGCCCGCATCCCGCACTGTAATCATCAACGTTATTTAAAATTCAATAAATTGATTTTATATATTCACATTTCATAACACTCAAGTCATTCAAGTCATCGTGTCTCAAGTCAAGTCAAGTCCCGAGTCTTAAACGTCCAAGTCTAAGTCAAGTCTCAAGTCATAAAAACAGCGACTCGAGTCGACTCGAGTCCAAGTCACTAAATCTCAAGTCCCCATGTCTGGCTGTTGTTGCAATGCAATTTCCCAGTTTGGGATTAATAAAGTATTAAAGTAGTAATTCTAATTCCAGTCTAATCTAATCTAATCTAATCTAATCTAATCTAATCTAATTAGTTTAGTGAATCGTGTTTATTTAGAAGTTTGTTCTCAGACATTGTGATAAACACCAACATGTGAATTAAGCTGGCAGCTATGACACGAAAGATCTAAAGGGTGGGGGAACTACAACCACAGCATGTGCACATATTGTGGTTTGTCACTTAAAGCAGTGGTCCCTAACCCCCGGGCCGGTACCGGTCCTTCGATCACAAGAAATATTTTGAGAAATGATTCTCTCAGTGACGTCTGGGTCACTTGCGCGGCGTAACGATAACGACCAGTCACGATTCAGAGCGCTCTGAGGCCAACCCTCAGAGAAGCCCAGGGAAAAAAAAGAAGGGAAGATGGGCTGTACCTATGCTATGGGTGTAGAACATTTGAGGGTATAAAAGGAGATGTTTGGGGACAGACAGATCAGTCTGTCCATGAGAGACTCTGGCTTTGGGCTTGGTTTTCTGGCGGGGACCAAGACACCTGAGCTGACCAGCCAGTTTTCATGTGGATGAACAGGAGAGAAGAGTGGTGTGGTTAATGATGTCAAAAGCTTCAGTAAGGTCCAGGAGGATGAGAAGGCCCATCTAGAAGGTCAAGTGTCCTGAAGCAGAGGGTCACATTTGGATGTCAGGCCTCACACGATGTTGCCCTAGCAGTTTCCTGTCAGGGGAGAACACAGGAAATATCACTGCTGGTGACAGTCTGGATACCCTATAATGTCTTCAACATGTAAAGAGGTGATTTCCTTATGAAGAACTAATCATATTAAGACTCTTGATAATGAGAGACCAATCACTGCAGACGTGATGAGCAAGTGAATTTATGAAGCAAGATGTTCCATGAAACTCTTGACTGGAACATTTATCACCATTTAGAAGAACTCCTGTTAATACTAACCTTTTTTTTCTTCTGTCTCACTGCACAGACAGACAGCGCAATGCACACAAGGACAAATAATGTAATGCCAAGTGATAGACCAACAGCATGTTTCCTCTGGCCAGCTGTAACACTTTGTGGAGGTCCAGTGGTTGGTGTGAAGGGATCAGCCTCTGAGAAACAGACAAGTGGAGATAAATAGTGTGAGTGGTACTGTGTGTGTTATTCATCTGGTACAAAACAAACAGTGAATAATGTGATCGAGGAACTGTTAAAGCTTACACCGCGTTCGAAATTATTATGCAAAAGAGTTTAAGAGTGGTAAGGTAAGATTTTTTTTGTTTGTCAGTTAAACTCAAGGGTGGTAATGTGTGTCAGGGCTCTGACACCTGTGCTAATTAGTTTGGCCGGTGAGTCCAATTAAAGGGAAAACGTTGTTCCACAATCAAGAAGTATGTAGCTGATTCAGAGCACACACGTCTGCGTGCTGATAAAGGGAAATCAAGAACTCTTTCCTACAGGCAACTTCATCGGATCAAAAGAGCAGCTGTGAAAATGCCCTGTCATAGCAGCAGACAAGTTTTTGAGGCTGCTGGTGCCTCCAACGTGCCCCGAACAACAAGATGCAGGGTCCTCCAAAGGTTTGCAGCTGTGCATAAGCCATCCTTTCGACCTCCCCTATCCATTGCACACAAGCAGAAACGGCTCCAGTGGGCCCGGCAATTTGTGAAGACTGACTTCAAAACTGTTCCGTTCACTGATGAGTGCCGCGCAACCCTTCGATGGTCCAGATGGATGGAGTGGTGGATGGTTGGTTGATAGCCACCCCATGCAAACAAGGCTACGGCGCCAACAAGGAGGTGGTGGAGTGATGTTTTGGGCATGGGGAGAGAGATTGTCGGCCCTTTTAGGATCCCTGACGGTGTGAAAATGACATCCATAATGTATGTGGAGTTTCTCAAAGAACACTTCCTGCCATGGTTCAAAAAGAAGAACCATGCTTTCTGAAACATGATCATTTCCACCGTGACAATGCACCGTCTCATGCTGCAAAGAGTACATATGCATCTCTGGCTGCTATGGGCATAAGGGAAGACAAACTTATGGTGTGGCCCCCATCCTCCCCTGACCTCAACCCGACTTCACATGTAATAATGTTTTGATTTAAAAAGTGTTTGATTTCAGTTACATTTCAGTTAGCCATGACCTGCTAATGCTTTTTATTTTATTGTTTTTTTTTTTTTTAATTTACCGTCATCATTGGGAGGTTCGTTCAAAAACATTTGAATTGTACTCTAATGGCTGATGACTGATAAATTATGATGACTGCCATTCATATAGATAATTTAGGAAAATCTGAGAAAAATATGATTTGCATAATAATTTGGAACGCAGTGTAAAGTTGATGAGGGAACTGAAGATCACACACACAGACACACGCACACACACACACACACACACACACACACACACACACACACACACACACACACACACACACACACACACACACACACACCTTTTCCTTTGTTTTTCTTGACTCCAAATACTCACCAACAACAGTCAGGTTAAACTTGTGCATTGACCCATTGCCATTGATGATCTGTCCCTGGTAAAGTCCACTGTCATTGGTGTTGAGGGACTGGATGGTGAATGATCCGGTCTCCTGGGTCCAGGTGGAATCTTTGTGATTTGTTCCACAAAGACAGAGAGTCATGTCTTCTATCAAAGTTGAACAGGGCATGGTTCTCTGAACCATGAGACCAGATGACTTGATAGTCTCCATGTAGTCCAGTAACTCCAGTGTGTAGGGTGATGTTTTGTCCAGCCGTCCCAGTCACTGTCTTAATGTCACTCTGTCCAACTGCTAGAGTGACTGCCACTGCAAGAGACAGAGGTGGGGGCCATCAGTAAAGACTAAAACGAGGCCACATATTTGCACTTGTCATGCACACACAGTTATTCTGCCTTTGACACCCAATTATATTTATCGATCAAGCCTGATGAAACCAATCAGTTAACTAAACTCCAAGCATGCCTTAGGGATATAAAAAGTTGGATGACATACAATTTTGTTGATGATGTTGAACTCAGATAAAACTGAAGTTCTTGTAATTGGACCCAAACACCTCAGAAACTCTCTTTCCGGAGACTTGGCTACCTTAGACGGGATCACCCTGGCCTCCAGCTCCACCGTAAAGAATCTTGGAGTTGTTTTTGATCAGGATTTGTCCTTTAATGTCCACATAAAACAAATTTCAAGGACTGCATTCTTCCACTTACACAACATTACCAAAATCAGACGCATCGTGTCCCAAGTGGATGCAGAAAAACTAGTCCATGCATTTGTTACTTCTAGGCTGGACTATTGTAACTCTTTGTTATCAGGCTGCTCCAATAAGTCTCTTAGGACTTTGCAACTAATTCAGAATGCTGCTGCACGTGTTCTGACAGGAACCAAGATCAGAGATCACATCTCTCACATTTTGGCTTCCTTGCACTGGCTACCTGTTAAATCTAGAACAGAATTTAAAATTCTTCTCCTTACGTACAAAGCTCTTCATGGCCAGGCACCATCATATATAAAAGAACTCATAGTACCTTACTACCCCTCTAGACCACTGCGCTCTCAGAATGCTGGGTTCCTTGTGGTTCCTATAGTTTCCAAAAGTAGACTGGGAGCCAGAGCTTTCGGCTATCAAGCTCCTCTTCTGTGGAACAAACTACCTTTCTGTGTCCAAGAGGCAGACATGGTCGCCACCTTCAAGAGTAGACTGAAGACTTTCCTTTTTGATAGCGGGGCTGGCTCAGGCCTTCCCTTAGTTATGCTGCCATAGGACTAGACTGCTGGGGGACCCCCCCGTCCCTTCCTGGGTTATGCCTAGTCAGACATGGTACTGGTTGAAGATGTAGTCATATCTCCCTTTGAAAACCCTCTCTCTCCCTCCCCCCTCTCCCTCTCGCTTTCTTTCTTTCTCTCTCTCGCCCTCTCTCACTCTCTTTCCCCCCCTCTCTCTCTGTCTCTCTCCAATCATCATTACCATCAATACATGTTACTAACTAAACTTCTTCCCCGGTGTTTTTGAGTTTTCTCGTCCAACAGGTTCTCATGGATCATGGCTGCTGCTGTGGTCTGCTGCTGACGTCCACCATATATAGCATCACTGTCATTATTGTTACCATATCTCCACTACAGTTTAGTTGATTAATGATTTACTGCTGCTGTGCATCTGTGTCTCTCTGTCTCTATCACAGGTTCCACTGCTACTGTAATTATTCTACCATTTATTGTAATTCATTGTAATTGTACAATATGTTTGTGTTGATTGTTCTGTACATGTGACATCCATTGCACGTCTGTCCGTCCTGGGAGAGGGATCCCTCCTCTGTGGCTCTTCCTGAGCTTTCTTCCACATTTTTTCCCTGTTAAAGGGTTTTTTTGTGGGCACGTTTTTCCTCACTGGAACCGAGGGTCTAAGGACAGAGGGTGTCACTCCCTGTACAGATTGTAAAGCCCTCTGAGGCAAAATGTGTTCTGTGACTTTTGGCTATACAAATAAAATTTGATTTGATTTGACTGTATGAATCAGTGTCTCTAACACAAGGACAACATGTTGAAACACTCCGAGAACTAATTGTTGCTGCAGATAATGAGACATGAGTATCAGCCTCCTGAACTCAGGATCATACATGTGGCTAAAACCAGGAGTCACACTGACCAGAGATTTTCATCATTGACTGAATTTTTAAAAAAAATCTAAAATTAACATCACTGTCAGTAATCATAAAGACCACCTGTAGTAAACTCCTCATCAAGTTGGCTGTGAGTGTGCGATTAGCTGTACTGCCTTTAACCCTAACACTAACCCTCACATGCATGTCATCACTCTAACAAAAAATAACACATTATAATCTCCACCAACCAAACACGTTTCCGGGCAGGTTGTATTAAGGATATTAAGTTATGCATAATTAACAGCACATTCCATGTATTTGCCCATTTTTGGATTAGCTGGGAGAAGGCAGAGGCAGGACTGCCAAGACAGACAGGGGGGAACCAGATCCACCACACTGAGCTTGTCAGCTCTTCAGAAACCCGTGGGTGATATCACGGATAGTGTGTCCATGTTTTACACTACAATGGCTAAACCCATGCGACAGGAAATGACTCTCTTTTCTTAACAGTCTCTGGCCTCACAGTGGCTAGCTTTCCAGCTTCTCTCACACACACTTCTCAACTATTACTGCCAGATGTGTATGAGGACCGATAGTGACAGGCTCATATCACTGATAAAACAGTTATCTTATGATAAATGATGATGTGCTTTTATTTTGATTTGATTTGAAAAACTAAAAAGAATTGAAGCTGAGAGTCTCCACATTCTGCACACAGCCTCAGCTTCATTATGCATTTAGTGGCTAAAAAGCATGCTCATTGCTAACATTTGCAGCCTATGCTTAAATTAGTGGCTAGTGCATCATGCTAATTGTTAACATTAGCGGCTAATGCTAATTTTAGTGGCTAGAAATTAGTGGTAGCATTAGTGGTAGCATTAGCATGTTAGCAGTTAGCATGTTAGTAATTAGCATGTTAGCATTGGCATCTATTTCATTTTTAGTGGCTAAAAAGCATGCTCATTGCTAACATTAGCAGCTAATGATAAAATTAGTGGCTAGTGCATCATGCTAATTGCTAACATGAGTGGCTAATACTAAAATTGGTGGTTTCAGCATTTTCTCTCTCTCTGTCAGCATTTCCAACTGACATTCTAACAGGTGCAGTAACTGCTCTGCTGATTAGGGCGGGCAGGCAGAAGCCAGCAGGCAGAAGCCCAGTGGCGGCCATTTTAGCAGTTATTGGCACTGAATTTGAACTTGTCTGTCTAAAATGACAGAGACAGCAGAGCAGCTAGCGCGTTAGCACTAGCCATTAACTGACAGAGAGTAACAGGCAGCTCAAGCAAGACATTTTCTGCAGTGACCATCAATTTGCTTTGTTTCTGTTTAAATCTGTTGTTGCTATGCGTATGATGCATATATCAGTCATCTAATTTGACAGTGAATCCAGCAGGACTGTGTGAAATCATAACATAATTTCTAGCCACTATTTTAGCTTTCAATTTCTCTAATTTCTACACATACGACAAAAGTCTTTCAAAATAAGGGTCCCTTCAAAATAAAAGACATAAAGAGTAAAACTCTCTTGTTGACAGACACAAGCACACACACATAGCCCATTAAAGCCAACTAGAGCCCATTAAAAAGGCAATGATGACACAGCTTGTTGTATTAATACTGAATTTACTGAGCAGTGTCAATACTGCATGGGGGCGACGGGCCAGAGTCAGGCACACTAAAAATTTCTTTCAATTTTTTTCTAGTTGAGTTTATCATATCATTAGCTCTGAGTTGATAGATATTGTTTTAAATGTGCAAAAAGTCAGTCATTTTTTTACAGCAGCAACAGATTTTTAAACACTGTTTGAAGCTAAATGTGACAAAATGTTGCTGTTATTTTCAGCGTGAGGCACTGCATATAGTTTCATGTGATTTCAAGGCGTGACACTCTGTGTCAGATGGGGAAAAAAAACTTTACAAACGAAAATGACAACAAACTGAAAAATGTGAAACTGAAAAAAAAAAATCGAAACGGAAAAAGTAAAAACTAAATGTTAAAATATGTATGAAAGCGCAGAGGCCGTCTGGTGACATTGGTGGCCATGAATTAATAGCGCGTGGAAACGAGATGAGTGCATATAATAGTTGTTCATAAAATGCATCGATTCGTGGCCATCTAGTAATTATCTTGTTCACACACCTTAAGAACACATTATTATTATTATTATAGAGAGTTCTCTTTGTGTTATATTTATGTGTGTTTGTTTTTTAAACAGCATCCGTTTGTTGAATGAATCCGTACTTCATTGAATAAATAATTGTGGTTTATGTTACTTCCCTTTCCCCTTGAGAGCAGAGTCTTCACACCATCAAATGTGATAATAATAATAAGGAAGGGGAAAAAAGGAAGGAGGAAGGCCTTTGGAAAGAGGACAGACATTATAGCTAATGATTAGCAACAGAACAGGCAACAGGATTTTTTGAAACAAATACTGAGCCATGGGGAGGCCGTGAGTACAGGCAGATAGAGAGCATAACAGATGAAACAATGTGAATGAACGTGATTTCATGTAAGAAAGAGCAGGTATGACAGCAGCACGATGAACTCCGCTCAGGAGTGGGTGAAGGATCAACGGACAGCGTGAGCGTCAAAACGGCCGAAAGCAGCGCTTCTTAGGCGGCTCCTGCTGCTCACTTCAATATGCCTATCTGTGGAAGACTTTCAAATCTATAATAATGGAATATATATGTGAACTTCAACTTAAGTCGATTATATTATTATTATTATTATTGTTATTATTATTATTATAAATTGTGTGACTGGACAAAGTGAGCTCTGGTATGTGGTCGGCCTAGGTTTGCGTGCGCTCACACGCTTCGTGTAACACACGTTTTCATTATTGTTTCTAACACGGACTGAAGCGGAATATTGGCTTCCATAAAAACATGATGTGAATTTTAGAAATGATGACATGAATCTTTGTTCAACACATTTGGACTTTTGTTGAACGCTGCGGTCTTTTTTTTTAAAGATCACATCCTCCATCAGCTGCGCGCTGGTGATAAAACGTCAGGTTCACGGAGTTAGAAGCTGAATGTGTCCACGGACAAAATACTGATTTTCTTCAGTTGATATTTCAGGTAATAAGACTGAAATAACACGTCATTTTTCTGTTCATGTGTCAATGTATCACGATGCGTCTAACACAAAATATGAAGCACAGCCTCAGCTCGAGTATGGCTTCAACAGTGCCTCATACCTGAACACCAGAGCTCGGCTGGCTCTGTGTCAGTCTCAGCGAGTTGAGGAACATTTACAGACCCACAAACACACGCGCGTGCCCCAAGACACCGACAATCAAACCAGTACTGACATTAATGAGAGAAGAGCTGGAAAAGTCGCGAAGAAGTAAAAACACAGAGATGTCTGCGACACGAGAAAAGAGAGTCTACGAGGATTTACGGTAAAGCAGCCACAGTCACTGCCCGCTCCACCGCGGCACCCGAGCTCCATCAAGGACAAACTACACCAACCATGCGTGCTCAGTCAGCGACGTTCAGCTTCAGTGCACACAACAGAAAAGTTCAAAGTACTCACATGTTAAAAAGATCATTAAAGAGGCCATGATGCTGCACAACATCTCAGAGCAACGACGCGCTATCAGAGAGGAAGCTGACACTGACGCCGATTCTTGAGCTGAATGAGAAGGAGGAGGGTCCAGCTGCAGCCACCGAAGCCGCTACAAACCGAGTGCGCAGCCGCTACAAACCCACGCCCAGTAGTCTCCAACCCCCGGGCCGCGGATCAATTGGTACCGGGCCGCACAAGAAATAATGAATTATTTCCGTTTTATGTATTGTCTGAGTCTGGACGAAAAATACGACGAAAATAACATTTTCTTAATAAATGTATTTGTGGGGTAATTTGAACAACTTTAACGGTTGATTGACATTAAATGCCTTTCAATGCAAGCAATGCGCTTGAAACAATACATTTATACAAAAATGTAAAAAAGTAAGGTAATTAAAGATTATATAGGACTATATTTATATTATTATTATTATACTAATGTATGTGCACAAGTTTATTTAATTTACAATAATTATAATAATTGGGTAATTATTTCAATTAAAATAGGTTGTTTCCACTGTCTGTTCTCTAAGAGAGCTTGGCCATAAATATCACTCCACGGTGATGATTTCTTAACAGAAAAGATTGCTGGCCCTTTGACACAAATAAAATGTATTTATTTAGAACTAAATTAAATATTTTGAATTAAGTATGCAATTCACAAGACTAGTAAAATAAATATGAGCATACAAAAATCTTTAAAACATATACTGTGAAACACAAAAGTTGAAAAGTTTTGTTTTAGAAAAAAGTTCAGACAAATGAAACAACCAGCAAGCACTTTTATTTATAATAAAATAAAACAAACGTTCAACTACAGCCTCTTCAAAAACTGCTCAGAGTGCAGAGCAGTGCTCTTCTGAGGTTTGCTGTATTTCTCTACTGTCTCCTTCTTGTTTTTGGTCAGGAAATGAGGCGGACTTCTTTCTCACTGATGAGACTAAATGAAATAGCGATGAGTAAAAGGGACATTCACACTGAGAGGCTGTCACAAACAATACATATAAGTATTAGCACTCTCCTTATGTTTGTAGATACCTCAAGTCATAGTGCACTCCACAGTTGTACAGTTCTGTGGCTCTGTCAATGGAACATTGATGGACAGCTGAAAGTGCATGGCCTGTTGCCTGTGTCATGAGGTGAACAAAAGGACATCTTTCAATTTGACATTAAAGTCGTCTGCCATGTTTATTAACCATAAGTTAAAGACGGACAACAGTAATAATACAAAACATAGATAAATGCAAACATATGTTTTTTTTGGAGGATGCTCAAAGTAAATGTACAAACACTAGGCTAATAGAAATGTTTCATTTCAATAATTCATTATCATGTTTTTTTAAAAATATATTTTATTGTTTTGTGATAGTACAACATTCAACAGACAGAACATCCCAAACACATGGCAGCAATAAAAACAATAATTCAATTATTAATAGTGCTGAAAATGACAAAAATAAATAAATAAATTAATTAATTAAATTAAAAATATATATATTAAAAAAAACAAAAAAACACTGTATTACTTCCTCAACAAGCTACTGTGCACTGAATATTGGGTTACAAAGTTCATTCCCAACAGCAAATCAGATATTTACTTTATCTTATTTTCCCACTACTTCCTCCAAATGTCCATTCCTCAACAGTTCCAGAAATAGCTTCCATATGTTGTAAAATTCAGAAGTCTTCTTTTTAACAATATAGGTCAGTTCCTCAAGAGCCAAACTCGATGTCAAGTTATTGAACCAGAGGTTAAACGAGGGGCCACCAACATTCTTCCAACATAATGCAATACAGCGTTTGGCCTGTAGTGAACAGAGGTCAACCATCTTTCTTTCCTTACAGGACAAGGTACAGTCATGCCTAAAATACATAACTTAGGGCATGAAGGTACAGGAGAAGTTGTGATCTGGGAGATAACACTGAGTTCCAGTGATATAATGTACCCTGGAAACTGCTACATCTATAACATAGATCAGGTGTATTTGGATCAAATTTATTTAATTGTACAGGGGAGATGTATGTTCACATTATCCAATTGAATTGTATCATCCTCAAACGAGTGTTGATGGTTTGAGTGTGTGTTTTTAAGGATATTTTATTACATTCACTGGGTGTGAATATCTACTTGTAAGTCTCACATCCATTCCTGTCTTTTAGTATCAGTGTGTTCCTTATGGTTTTCAGCAAACATGTTATAAAACCTGGAGACCAATCTTTTACCGAAACAGTTTTTTGTAACAAGTGCTTCTAAAATGGAGAATGGGGGCTGTTGCGCTGAATTGTGTAAAGCTTCTTAAAGCTTCTGAGTTCTAAATACTTAAACAAATGTTTCTGCGGTATATCAAACTTTGCTTTTAACTCAATGAATGACATTCGAGTATAATCCTCATATAGATCCTGTAGTTTCACTATGCCTTTGTTCATCAAACCCATATCATTTTTTGCCGGGGTGAAGTGTTGATTACCCCAGATTGGGGAGAAACAGGACAACCCTGAAGAAACACCCATCATTTTTGTGCTACATGCCAAACAACAATGGTGTTTTTTACAATTTCTAATCAGGGCATAAAAACATCTTCCAAAAACAAAGTGGTCCAAAACATAGTGGTCCTCAACTGAGCAGCCCAATAATACCATTCTAGATTTGGTAGCTGTAGCCCTCCTCTATCATAAGGTAAATATAAGAGGGAGAGTCTGAGTCAGTTCCAGATGAAATCAGCAAGAAGCTTCCTAGTTTTGGGAAAAAGGAAGGAGGAGGAGCAAGTGGAATCGACTGAAAAATGTATAAAAATTTAGGTAGAACAGTCATCTTTACCAAGCTTATTCTTCCCAGTGTAGAGAGAGGCAGTGTTGTCCATTTAGTGATCTCTTCCGACACCTCAGCTACCATGGGCTCATAATTGGCAGAACTAAGATTATTCTAATGCCCAGATATTTAAATCCCTCCGTAGCGTTTACAAATGGGTGGGAAACTGCTGGATTTTCCCTCTCGTTAGTATTTAAAAACATAATAGATGACTTTTCTTTATTCACTTTAAACCCAGAGATACTACCAAATTGATTTAGCAACTCCAAGAGAGATGGTATTGATTCTGCAAGATGTGACAAAAATACAATCATCAGCGTACATTGCTGTGTTGTGTGTCATATCCCCGGTCTTAATACCATGAATTAAGGGGTGTGATCTAATCTCTATTGCTAATGGTTCCATGGCCAATACAAAGAGTAGGGGAGAAATTGGTGACCCTTGCCTTGTGCCACAAAATAACTCAAAAAGCTGAGAGATGAGGTTAGTAGAAGATACCATTGCAGAAGAATCAACGGGCAGAATTTCGACCCATCTGCAAAAATAATCACCAAATCCAAAACGCTTAAGCACCTTGAGTAGATAGGGCCATTTGACACGGTCGAACACCTTCTCTGTGTGGAGTGATAGTATTGCTGTATCAGGGGATTCTTCACACTCGTGGATTATATTAAGAACTCTCCTCACATTGTGGAACCCCTGACGATTTTGCACAAAGCCTTTCTGGTCTCCATGTATAATGTAAAATATTCTCTAGTCTCATAGCTAGGACCTTAGCTATAATCTTTGCATCAGAATTTAAAAGTGATATGGGTCTGTAAGAACCGCTTTCAGTCGAAGCCTTGCCTGGTTTTAGAATAAGAGCAATCAGAGCACTACGTAGTGAAGCGGGGAGGCTACATGTTTTAAAGGACTCCAAATAGACATCTAATATTGGGGCTATTAATTGCGCTTTAAATAATTTATGAATATCTATCGGAAGCCCGTCTGGACCCAAGGCTTTACCTCCTCTCATGTTTGTAATGGCGATAGAAATGTCGTTTAGAAGAGTGTCTACTTAATTGTTCGACATTGTAGAATAATGAGATTGGGGCGTGATCAGACTGGGTAGCAAAGATGTGTAAATTAAAAAATAATCTATTCGGGGGTGGGTTTTAAATACTGCTGAGTAGCATGAGAATTCCCTTTTGTTGGGGGTTTGAGTCCTCCATGGATCACAGAGATTCAGGTCTTTCATTATTTATCATGTTTTGACCAAAATCTATTACAGGACGCGACTCTAAATTTCAAACTCACTTCAAGATGTTGCAGCAGGCCTTTATCCTGAGTGATGCACATTACAAGAAGGTCACTGGTGACTCTTCTTTGGTTTTCAGCTTGCTTAGCTCTTTCCTAAAATATGATTATGATAGCATTTAGATATTAAACGTGATTTATCACCACAATCATTGCCATGTGTCTGCTTAGGAACACCCTGTATGACAGACAGTTACAGTCAACAAATAGTAGACCTCCAAATCCAGAGCAGTCTTCTCTGTCCAGGCTCCCACAGCAACCTGCTGTGCAACACCTCTGAGTAACAAAAAACACAGCAATGTAAAACAAAAAGTATTCACTGCTATGATTCTGTTAGGGAGTATAAACAAACTGATGGTATGTCACAATATGAATAGTAGTATCAGTATCAAAATCTGTAATCCACAGAACAGGGAACGTGTCCAAGAAGTGGAGCATGCAAATCTGGAAATATTTATTATTTCCTAAAGTTAATTCTACAAATGTTACTAAAACACAGCAGCAGGAATAA
The DNA here is from genome assembly GCA_014281875.1 of Nibea albiflora. NCBI lineage: Eukaryota > Metazoa > Chordata > Actinopteri > Sciaenidae > Nibea > Nibea albiflora. Next base: position 30,199,756 of record CM024789.1, read on the forward strand.
AAACCTATTTAATTTCAAATCTACATGCATTCATGTCTACACATAACCTTTAAACTTTTACAAAATCAGATTATGGGCAATTTAAAGTTTTTGCATTGTTCCCTTGAAACAGCCTTACTGTTCTTTCCAAAGCAACCAGACTGCATTTCAAGAAACGTATTTTTGAACTGTAAACCACACTTCAACTAAACTTCACCAACAGACGTATTACCAACACTATTCTGTTTGATATGTTGAGTTAAATTAAAATGAAAAATATTCTGCTTCTACGTGCCGTGTTCCCCCGCTGCTTTTGTTAGCATTCCTTGCTCACTCGTTACTTTGATTTTCATAACATGTAAAAGACGACACAAAATGGGTTGGCTTACGAACATTTGCAGTCCATTGAGTTTGAAGAAATGTGTTTTGTTTTACAAATAAAGTCACTCATTTATCTTCAACTTATTCCCAAAATGTAAAAATATTAGAAATGTGTTTTACCTGAAAAGCCATTGTCGTCGTCTTGTCTTTGCACATATGCTTGCAACACGCAGACGTGGTTTGTGGTTTGTAGCGGCTTCGGTGGCTGCAGTTGGGTACTATTGTTAGAAGTGACCGCAGTTAAAAGTGTTGACCGGTCCGTGGTGATAAAAAGGTTGGGGACCACTGCTGTACAGCATATGTCTTCTAACCACAGTCAGAATGTGATGGTGTAATGAAACACTCATTACATGTTTGAAGTAATGTGAGGATGTACTGATATCACACCACATCAGTCAGACCAAGGCAGTAATGAGTCAGCGAAGATCATTTATAGTGTACTTATGTAACCAGAAATATCCTATGAACGTTTCATTAAAGCAGACGATGGGCTGTTACTGAGACACACTCACAGTATTTACCTACATATTTAATGTCCACATCAAGTCACAAGTAGTTGTAGTTTATGGGCTGATAAAGGCATGCAGTCACTCAAGTACTGCAAAGCAAGTTGACAGGGCTGAGAGTTTGGATAGTCCCTGATAGTTTAGCTCTCCCAAAATGTTTCAAAGGAGCAACAATTACACTGCTGCTTTTCAGCTTTTTATCATCACCCTTTCTTTAACCAGCAAAGGTCCCACTGAGATTAAAAATTGTCCTTTTCAAAAGACTCCCCGACAACTAGAAAACAAGTAAATTCAGACAAAACAACACAGACAGCATTACATACAGATGTTCTTGGTCGTTCAGAGTACAAACCTAGTTCATCAGCTGCTGGTTTACATACATATGGTGAACTGGACTGAACTGGACTGAAGTCTAGAGTCCATCAAGGAAACAGGAGGGATTAGGATGTTAGCCAAGCTGACCTCCTCTCACCCCCTGCATGAGACAGTGAGGGCCTTAAACAACTCCATCAACAACACTGCTGACTGCTACACGCGTTGTGTAAGAATGAGCACTAGGGCAGGTACTAGCTTAGCTTAGCTTAAGTTACATTAAGTTAACTTGGCTTAGTTTAGCTTAAGTTAACATAATGCCCGGAGCTGTTGTTGGTCGCTATGATTCACTCGTTTCATTCAGTCTTTATTGGGGAACTGCTAAAGTAAATGCAAGCTGGACACAAGCTCAACAAACCTTGAGTCCTCTAACTTCTTTCGACTTCCTGTATTAGGGAAAGTACCTGCACTCACATGGCGATGCACATACGTGTTACCATGGATACAAAAGAGGCCGAAGCCAAACGTCTCCAGCAAAGCCAAATCCACCTAGAGCCATGCTACCGGAGCAGGAGCTAGTAGCATCGGTAGCTGCAGCTTCATGCCAATGTACTTGACCTGGAGGCCCGCTCTCGGAGGCACAACATTAAAATTGTGGGAATACAAGAGGGCGAGGAGGAAGGTAAACCCAATGAATACGAAAAGGGGAGTAGACTCATACACTGGCATTCTTCATTTATTCACGGTTGTGCGGAGGTGAGGCAACTATTTGTTCAAAGCAGCTGTTCAGCTGCTCGCTGCACTGGGACCTCTTTGAATATTGTTTTATATACACTGTATTACAATGGTCCACTTTGAACGGCCGCCATGTCCACCAAGCCTGAGCTTCTGGTACTGTTTAATGTTCTCATGGCTTTAATTGCTTTATATCGCGGTATCATATAGCTGATGTTACTATAATGTCGCGGGGAGGGGGGTTAGTGGTAACATACTCTAGCCATTTGCCCAGTAGCTCCTTTTGAGATGAATACGGGATGCTATGTACCAGGTTGGGGGAGGCACAAGGCGGGGTGGGAGGAGAGGGATGCTGTTGTTTCCTTTCGGTCAGTGCTTTACTTCACACTACTTGGTTGTAAGGGGGCAAAATTATCTTATGGAAGGGGCAACATCTCTGTAAAATGATTTGGTATTGATGAACAGGGTGGTGAAATTTGTGAGCTTTAATGTGAATGGGTTAAACAGACCTGTTAAACGGAAGACAGTCATAACACATTTGAAAAAACTAAAATAGACATTGCCTTTATACAGGAAACCCATCAGGGATTGGATAGGGCATGTAATATCATCATCCTTTAACTCTAAAAGCAGGGGAGTGGCCATCTTAATAAATAAGAACACCCCTGTAACAGTTGGAGAAACCGTTGCATTGGGGAGATATGTTTTAGTGAATTGCCAGATTTACTCAGAACCCTGGACTCTTTTACGCACCCAATTATGATGATAAGTCATTTGTTCAAGACATATTCTTGAAGGCATCAGGAGGATGACAAAATATCCTTATAGGGTGTGACTTTAATTTCTGCCTGGATCCTGTTCTAGATAAGTCGGCTCTATCAGCATCCGGCTCTAAAGCAGCCAAAATCACCATGGAATTCATGAAGGAACTAAACTTAACTGATGTGTGGAGACAAATGCACCCTCAAACCCGAGATTATTCCTTTTACTCTGGTCGCCACAACTCTTTTACTTGTATTGATTTTTTCCTGTTGTTGACGCAGTTGATTCACAGAGCAGTAGAATCTGAGTACTTGTCTACAACACTATCAGCTCACTCACCCGACCCTTTCCATTTACATGCCTGAAAAAACTACTAATATGTTTAAATGGCGTTTGAACCCTACTCTCCTTCAAAAGCCAGATTTCTGCAAATTTATAAGAGACCAGGCTGTTCTGAGACAAACTGTGCTTTTTCTCCCAATAGTTTTATATTATGGGACACACTAAAAACTTTTTTAAGGGGACAAATAATCTCTTATTCCAAAGGTATCAAAAAGAAATACGTGGCAGAAATAGAAGAATTGGAAGCAGACATTTTGAAACTCGAAAAGGAATTTCAACAATCAAGATCTAAAGTAATATATCAGTTATTGGTAAATAAAAAGCTCAGATACAATACTTTGCATACTTATAAAATTGAAAAAAACATTCTGAGAAGCAAGCAAAGATAGTATGAATTGGGAAAGAGGGCGCACAAAATTTTGTCTTGGCAACTGAGAAAGGAGGAAAGCTCTAGGACGATTAATTCATTTCAGACTGAAACGGGTTCTGTATCATATAACCCAACAGAAATTAATGATGCATTCAAACAGTTTTACACAAATTTATACACATCAGAACCTCTTAAGTAACATTGATGCATTTTTGTCCCAAACTTTGGCCAGGAAGATCAAAATAGTCTTGATCTGCCCTTTACGCAAAAAGAAATTGAAAAAGCTCTGGGCTCACTACAAGGAAACAAATCACCAGGAGAAGATGGGTTTCCTCCAGAATTTTGCAGGGGATTTAAGGATTTGCTCCTCCCACTTCTCATGGATGTCGTGAACTTGGCCTCTAAGACTCGAACACTTCCTGAATCATTCTCTATAGCCACAATTACCGTAATTTACAAAAAAAAATAGAGATCCGTTGAAATGCTCTTCATATCGGCCAATGTCATTATTAAATACAGATCACAAAATTATTTCCAAGGCCCTGGCTAACAGACTTGGCCAATACCTGCCACAACTAATAAACCCAGACCAGTGTGGCTTATTTCAAAGCGTTCCTCAGATAATAATCTATGTAGGCTCTTTAATATTATCCATTAACAAAATCTGAAACGGAACCCAGCATAGCTAAGGCTTTAGATGCTGAGAAACCTTTGAGAACCTTTGATAGGCTAGAGTGGCCGTATTTATTTCAAGCGTTGACCAAGTTTGGGTTCGGCCCGTCATTTATTAGTTGGGTTCAAACTCTATACCATAAACCTCAGGCAAAAGTCAGCACCAACGGACAGATTTCATCTACATTCCCTTTGAGCAGATCAAGTGGACAGGGATGCCCTTTGTCTCCAGCACTTTTTGTCCTGGCAATTGAGCCTTTAGCTGAAGCAATTAGACAAGATCCTGATATAAAGGGCTTTCAGGTGGGTCAGACACTTCACAAACTTAATCTTCTGGCAGACAATGTTATTTTGTACTTAAAAGACCATGGCAACTCTCTTTCCAAATTACAAACTGTATTAAATACTTCTAGTAAAATTTCAGGTTATAAGGTGAATTTGGAAAAAAGTGAAATTATTAAGTATAACATTAACAAACAAATCAGTCCAAACTCCAGCGCACAAGTCCATTTAGATGGCCTATGGATGGTATAAAATACCCTGGGATATTTGTCGATAACAACCTCAAAAACCTGTACAAATTGAAGTACCTCCCACTGCTCAGTAAGATTGAAGATGATTTACGTAGGTGGATGGGCTTGCCTCTCACCTTGATTGGAAGAGTTAATTGTATTAAAATGAATGTACAACTGAGATTGCAATACCTATTTCAATCTCTGCACATTGCACTGCCACAATCCTTTTTCAAAGCTCTCAATAGATATGTCAGACAATTTTTATGGAATTGTAAAGTACCTCGGGTATCCATGGGAAAGCTAATATGGACTATGGCTCCGGGGGCTTCAACTACCAAATTTTAAAAACTACTTGGCAGCCCAAAGAGGTTCATTTCATCCTTTTTTGAGGGCTGTGACACCCCTTCTTGGACACAAATCGGATCACACCCTCTGAAAGAGAAGGTCTATAATGACTTCATTTATAAACTGTACAACAGGACAGATAACCCTATATTAAGACATCTGATAAAAATTTGGTATGAGGTTCACAAAAGTCTTGGACTGAAGGTGGGACTGTCACCTAAAACACATTTAAAGCAAAACGAACTTATACCCATGACTTTTGATAATAAGATTCTGAACATATGGCATCATAAGGGAATCCAACACTTGGAGGACTGCTTCAATAAAGGACTTTTTATGTCATTTGAACACTTGAAGAGGAAATATAACTTGTCCAATCAAACCTTTTTCTGTTCTCTTCAACTAAGACCCTTTCTGAGAGCTAATTTGGGTCCTGAAATCTCTGCCTGTCATGAATGATGTTGAAAGATTTCTTTACGAGGCGAACACACATAAATTTATCTCTAAAATGTATCGCTTGATGTTGAACGAGGGCCCAAAACCAGGTCTTCATAAGTCTAGAATGAAATGGGAGTCAGATCTCAATGTTACAATTGATGAGCAGTTTTGGGCAGAATTGTGTCAAAACAGCTTGTCAACTATTACTAATGCCCAGTATAGATTGATTAACTATAATATTTTACCTCAGTTATACCTTACCCCAGAGAAACTACACTCATTCAAATCCAACCTGTCAGCAATGTGCTTCAGATGTGATAGCGAAGTAGGTTCCTTTTTGCATTGTACCTAGCTGTGTATGAAAGTTAGGCCTTTCTGGCACGATATTTGTTCCACTTTAACCAGATCTCAGGAGTTAATGTCCCATTGGACCCTGAACTTTTTTTATTGGGGAACTTTACAAGTATTTGCCGCTCTCTGAGCAACGCAAAACTCAAATTCACTGAAGTCGCTCTCTCTATGTGCGGCTAAGAAATGCATTGCAGCATCATGGAAATCTGACTCCCCACCTCTTATTGGCAGATGGTCTGTTGAGATGAATAGTTGCATCCCCCTGGAAAAAAATCACCTATTGTCTCAGAAAACGATATAATACCTTTCTGAAAATTTGGCAGCCATATTTAGAAAATATTGGTACATTGACCTTGTGCACTGACCATTTGTTGGTTGTTGATACTGTTTGTATTTGTGTTTGTATAAATTGCATATATAAAACTGAAAATAAAATGTTCAAAAAAAAAAAAATAGTATTGTTATGACTGTGGTCATACTTTGTGTAGTGTTCTGTGTCTGCTTGTGTTCTCTTATGCAAATAGGGATGTGCCATCTCCAGGATTCAATTGATGAAGCAATTTTCCTGGCCTAGCCCTTGATTGGCTGCAGCTGAACACCACCCACTACATAATGAGCCAAGATGGCGACCGTCAGACACACAACCGGCATTTTCCTCATCCTCCTCTTCTCCCAACCAGCCACATGTTTGCTAGTGTAAAAAGTGTTGCTCGTCTGAATAGTAGGGGTGGACTGCCATTTGATTTGCCCTTGTTTTCTCCTGTTTTGTTAAGTCAGGAAGGTAAGTCTATTGTGTTTTTGTTTTCTGAGATAGGTGATTTATTTTCTAGGTAGAACTGTTCTGGTTGTTGTTTTGTTCTGGAGTTTTGTAAATAAATAATTTTTTTGTTTCATTCACTACTACCTTGGTGTACGTGGCTATTTGGGACTCGGGGAAGATGACACCTTTTCTAGTTATGCTCTAGGCACCCCTAGGCCGGGGCATAACCTATGAACATGGCCTCGTGGACTTGAATCTGCAGCGGTAATGGTCAGTGCTACAGTATGAACCTAAAACAATGGTGCCATCTAGTGGTGAAGCCATGTTAACATCCAGAAATGATGCAAAGAGGTGGAGCATGGGTGGAGCAAGAATACAAAAGGATATTATACAGATAGGCCTATACCTCCTGTTATAGGAGAGTCCAGTATAAAGGCCAGTATCACAAAACACACATTTACCTCTAAGAGCCTCACAGTGTGTCCTTAGACCCTGGATGGTTGTTGAGTTCCATTGAGAACGCACCAGAACCGAACCAAACAGTTTAAGTCCAAATGAACTGATATTTAATTTAGTTTGATTTTGGACCATCGTTTACTCCAGACGTTCACTCATGTTCAGTAAAGCATGAACATGACCTCATCGACTTCAACATAAAACAGCAGGTTCTGTTGGAGCAGGTTCTTCCTGAATGTTTGATCGTGTCAGTATCCCGTTTCCTCTGAACTTAAAATTTATGCTTACTCTGTCTTAAGAGCAGACACCACAACCAGGTCATGTGAAGTCTGTGAGTCTTTAAACAGGAACCAGCACTAACATAGCTGACTTTAAACTAAATGCTCAGTGAGCATGATGTAACTCAGACAAGCTTCATGATGAAGGCATTAGTGACAAGTGGACAGATATGGAAGGTCAAAGGTCAGAGTCTTGTCTTTCTGCTGGCCTTGGTGAAATCTTTCCATCTTTAGACTGTCAAAATGGTTCAACTGTGAAACAAACCTCTTGGCCCAACTCCAGCAGCTTGCATAACAGCCATAAAACTCTGCCTTGTTCTGCTTGGAAACACGAGGAAATGCCTCGAGGAAATGCCTCACCCTAATCTAGAGGATCTAAAGGACAAACTGAACTCCACTGCTAAACTCCTCCAGCCTGCTGTGAGTCACCACTGTTTACGTATGTTTTGATTTTACATCAAGTTTGAAATTACACCATCAACAAAAACCAAAAGTCTGAGACTGACACAAGCAGAAGTGAAACCAAAACCACTCGAGACGATCAGGAGTTCAGATTGCAAAAGAAGCCACAATAACAGAAGTCAAACAGACTGAGGTTTTATTCAGTGCCACTGTATATCAAAGTCTTCACTTGTGTACGTCTGCTGGTACAGTGTATCCAGTCCACTCACACTGACTACACACCACCTCAGAAAGAAAACATGCAAATCCTGCAGATCAGCGAGGAACTCTTCAATCCAAAAATGTGTAGCAGCTTTTGCATCTCTGCATCACAAACAGAAGTCACAGAGAGAAAGCCTCATTAAACATTTTGTGAGGTCACTTCATGCAGTTTGGTGCTTACCTGGAGATCGATCAGCAGCAGCACTCTGCAAAATTTTGCGAAAGGCAAAATCTATCCATTCAGACCCAAAATAAATGAATGAATAAAAGAATGAAGAGATAAAGTAAAAGTGAAGCTGTGCCTGCCTCAATCCAAAAGCACAAAGTCTGTTTATTACTGTGTTTGGTTTTTGCTGCACGGTATGCTGGAGCACAGTCACTCCCATAAAAGGAGAGACAGAGGGCTGACTGGCTGCACACTATTTGTTTATGGCCACGTACATGTTTTGCATGGAACGCCTCTCCCCCACTCTCTCTGGTATCACACAGTATCGCAGTATTGGTCACAGATAAAAACAGTCATCAGACCTGTGCTCCTGGCCAAAGTGAGTTCATAATAATAATAAGATATTTAGATGTGTTTATGTGCACACATGCATTTAAAAAAAAAGTTTGTTGGGAAAATTAGGAATGATTTCTAGTTTTTTTGAAGCTTCTAATTATGTGATTATATTCTTATTTTCTGTTACTGACTTTTGATTTTTTGAACGTTTGATCTCATCTCAATACTTCAAACCTGGTTCTGATTCTGTCTTTCTGATTCTTGTTAACAAGCTCAGTGTGAGCAGAGTCTGCTGATAACCAGCTGTTAGTTTTAATGAAGAAACCCAAAGACAAACACAGACCTCAGAACAGCTGGAGACCGTGAAGCACCAACATAACATGCTGCCAACAATGCAGTCATGTGAGTGTTGCTTGAGTGGGTGTAACACACTGTGTGCTATTGGCTTCTGTAAATGCCATTCAGTGGCAACAATGCAACAAGTCCATCTAAAACCTGTCAAAACTTGAACTTCTGCTTTCAAAGCTCACACTGTTTGCTACCTTTCTTCTGTCTGCCTACCTTGGAGAGATGATACTGCTAACGTTCTTCTTATTTGTTGCAGGTATGTGACTTTTTTTACTCCACATTGTATTTTGTTACAGATTGTTTGTTGTAAATCATTTCACTTTCACTATGAATAGAAATGCGCACCTCCAAGTAACACGCTTAAAAATACTTACAGGACAAGAAAAGATCATTTTGACATTATTGAAACATTATTCACGCTTTGAAAAAAAGAAAATGAAAGAGTTTGAACAGTAATAGTTATATTCTGTTATATTAGTATGGAGGACAAGGAGCCTGTCTCTGATTTCACAGCATCATAATAAAAGATATTATTAGAAGCAAGTCTTGCCATTATTCGTGATTGATTTAAAGAATGCATTACTACTAACTGTTATATGCAATGCTTCATATGCGTCAGCTGGTCAAAAGTCATATGCCTACAAGCAACCACAAGGTTAGTGTGTGTGTGTGTGTGTGTTTGCAGCCTGCTGTGGTCGCTGAGTGACTCACCCAGTGAAACAGTATTTCTTTGGCTGCACAGTTTCAGCAGCGGTGTATGCTGTAAGAATTCTTGAACTGGGCTTGATGTGCTGATCTGCATTTTCCTCATTTCAGGTGCCGTCTGCTCTGAAGTAAGAAATGTAACAAAGCGGGATGGAGAGACTGTCACTTTACGCATAAACGAAATAATGCATCCCAATCATGATTATCTTTGGTCCATTGACCCCAATATACCGATTGCCATTGTCATCAATGGAGAGGTCACTCATGTCAATGGGACTGGATTTGAAAAAAGGATACACACACATGTTGAAACTGGATCGATCACAATCTCTAACCTCACCATCAGTGACAGTGGGATATTACTGGCTCAGGTCTTAACAAAAACAGGTATCCTGGAGCAAAGATTTAACCTCTCTGTCCATGGTGAGTGACCTCACATCCCCCATATGTAACACACTCTTCTTTGTCTATAGTTCTAAAAGAACTTCTATGTTTTCACTGTGTTAACTGGGCTTTCTTTTCAGATAACTCACTCATTCCTCTTAATGTATTGAAGGGAGGCAATATCACTCTGGACACTGGATTAAAAAAACTACAGAAAGAACACAAAGTGATGTGGACACAGGGCCCAGATTTCTCCGGGAAACTGATAGCTCAGTTGAACAACTTCAGCACCTTTATCGAGGAAAGCTTTAAGGACATTCTGCAGCTGAACCTACAGACTGGGTCAATCACCCTTCTCAGACTGACAGAGAACTATGCCGACTACTACTGTGTCAAGATAATGCTGGGCATTGAACCACACATACTGAGAAAATATTTGATCACTGTCTTTGGTGAGTAACATTTCACATGTTTGTCTCCTTCTTGTGAGGTTGTTTCTTGTTAAAGGATAAAGGACGACACAAAGAAACACTTCACAGTAAGGGTACATAATGATCAAGATATGTATTATTATTGATGGCTTCTTCAAAGGTAAGCCTGCAGTCAAAGGAAGAGGGCAAAAAAACAACATGACCACTGACAGCAGTGCATGTGTATTCTGTTCTTATGATTAACTAAAAAACACAAAATCAGTATGACTTCATCATGTTTGTAGCTCTTCAAATAAAGTCAGCTCCTCTGCATATTTAGGCATCACGCATTTGAGGAAACTACAGATTCAGATTAAATTAGACAGATTCATTATGTTGTGAATTCTGTTGTCAGGAAAGGTTTTGCATGCATCGTGTATGCAGAGGCACAAATAGTAAATATATGTGAATAAATAACAGAGTTACAAAGAATTAGATATATAAGAAGTTCTTATCATGATGATAACATGAATGAATGTGAATGCACTGATGTAACTGGTCAGTTTTTTGTCAAAAGACGAGATGGATCATTAATAATTCTGAAATCATGATTCATGACAATTCAAGTACCAAGGAAGTTTTACAAGCAATCCAAGATGTGTGCGCAGTAGGAGGGTACAAAACACGTCATCTATAGACATTTTCAGTATTTACATGTGAAGTAACTTGCTGGAAACAAGAAGAATTACTGTTGAGCAGTGAGAGTTGCAGTGATAAACAGCAGCTAGTAGCAGTAAGACGGCAAAAACTGAGACAATGGAGTAAGCTCTTGCATGACTGGTTCACTAGATATTAATACAGTATATAATTCTGCACTCTGAGCTAACAAGATAAATTATGAGGCTCCCTGGGTAGATTCAGTCAAGAGCAAAATGTTGTTATGATCTGAGGAATGAATATCCAGCGTCACCACATGACTGTGTGTTCTGACATTCCTTGTTTTCTTGTAGGACCTGTTTCCGTACCGCACATCTCTAGAACGCAGATCAATATTACACATTCCGTGAATGATGTGAACTGCTCCTTGCGTTGTTCTGTGGAGTCTGCACCTGGTGTTACCTTGTCGTGGTACAGAGGAGAGAAGAAAATAAATCAGACCAGCAGCTCAGACATCTCCACCAACCTCACCCTCCGTCTGGTGATCCAGGATCAGGATGAAGGCAACTACAGCTGTGTGGCAGCCAACCCCGTCAGTAAGGAGGCAGTTACTCTCAACTCCACGCTGTGGTGTCCTCCTCATGGTACAGGAACACGTACTATTTACAGTTTTACCATCTAAAGCGGTGTCTTTTTGCTGTTTTCTGGCATTACAGCCTCATTTTTTTCCTTCAACTATTGTAGGAGACCCACAGTCAAACTGCATTTTCATTCATTCACAGATCATAAAAAGATGATGGTGATCATTGCCGGGTCTATTGTTGGACTATTGGTGCTGGTGCTGGTGCTGGTGTGTTCTGTGGTCAAATGTTACAAGCGAAGAAAGAATGGTGAAGAAGAATGTTTTGGTATGGTGAATAGGACAGTCATCACCAGAGCAGCATCTCAAAGCAGAGAGGTATTCATTCCAAAGACTATGCACATATATGCAGTATTATATTTCTGATATTCTTTCTTTACATTTTCTAATCTTACTCTCTGAACACACTCCTGGATTCACTCAGAGCTGCAGTGTCCAAACTTCTTTTAAAGAGGGACAGATTTGACAATGTGAACATGGCTCCAATACTAACATTTAAAAAATGAAAAATGAATAAGTTACATACACATGCACTGTAACAGCTTTATTTTCATTGTCACAATTAGATATTTTTCAATGGCAATGTCTCCAAATCTAAACAACCAATCAGACGTGAACAAATCTAAAAAGCAGTTCTTCCTTTCTTTCACATCTGGAGTCAGATAACAGAATAAATTGTAGGAATACGTTAAACTTGCATGAAGTTGATACAAATCTGAACCTCATGTTCTTTTTAAACATGACTTATTATGAGTAATGCAAAGTCTGTTAACATTTCAGTTTAAAACGTATCACTCTTTCTTTGTCTTTAACAAAATCATTCAGAAAGTCATATTTTGTGTCACATCTACAGATATATAACAGCAGCAGTTATGTCCTTAGAGGTTCAGGTCCTAACAGGCTATAAATAATATATTATAAAAATTAAGCTTTAGGCTACATGTTATAAGCACTAATATGTGGTAATAATTAGAGCTTTTGAAAATATATATGAACATGTGTTATACTGAAGAAAATGTAGCATTTAAAGAAGAACAAATAACATGCACTATATGTTCTTCTTTCAGGACGGTGAAGAAAATGTGGAAGAACAAGACCTTTTGACAGCTGAAGATCAACATCAGAATGGATCAAATGTTTTAGGTCGGCTTTTACCTTCTCAGCCAGCACACCTCTGATCTTTTCTTTTCTCTCCCTCTCCTCAAGTGCTGAGTGTCCAACAGGAAGTTATCATGAGAGAGAGAGGACCAACATCTGAAAAGATGCTGAGCTGCTGTAAATAGTTGATTTCTGAGGCTGGTAGCTGTGACTGTGCAGCTCTTTTTCTTCCTTTCGTGGGCAGAGCCAGTTTCATCATATCACTTCATGTTTCTTGTGACTGCACATGGCAATACATTCATAGTTCTTGATGTTTTCTGAATCGATTGACTATCATGGCCTATAGTAATGATGGACTGTTGTTTCTCATTACTTAGTTGAGTAGTTCTTGCCATAATATGAATTACTACAGTTGTTAATTAAATATTCAACATAATTTGACACAAAACACAGGTGAGTAGGCTGTTACAAACTGCAATCTCAGTCTTCCTGAGGTTGGATAGAGATGTGGGCGCCTCCCAATGATCCTCCCACTTATAAATATAGGCCTGGATGAGGCCTTCCCTTCCCTTTGTCTCCAGACTTGCATGTGGTGGTGCTACAGAGTACGCCATGTGTGTTTTGACTCGCTTCACCAAGTATTTAACATATTTCAATTGATTTTTTTCGTCTATGAAAAAAATCAATTGAAAAAAAAAATATCGTCGATGAGATTTTTCGACTATGAATTGTATTTGATTTCATAGTATTTGTTGTATTCATCAGTTATGATTTACTGTGTCCTTTCCTTTCTTTTAGAACCATGGCACTTGGTAGCAAAGCATAAAAATGTTAAGACAAATAAACTAAACGGAAAGAAAACAATCTCTGTATCCTGGTATCTGTATCTGGTTTGTGTGGCTCCAGCGGAACCGTGATATCCATAACATAGGCTTTCTATACAAATTAACAACAGCACTGTGCAGTTATCTGTTAATGTAATAAAGTTTTGCGTTCAATAAAGATACACATCAATGCTGTCTGGCTGGATAATATGGCTTTTGGAAGAAATTATTTCACTTAGACAATTAGTGTGACTGTGTGATGGATTTCTATTCAACCCTATATTAATCACTCACAGGACCAGTGCTGAATTTCTGTTTCACAGAGCTGCAAAAGCTGATGGTATATGTAGGATTAGACATGTCTCTTTAGTCTAATGTCTCTCTCAGTCGCCAAAGTGGAAGGCTAACTACTTGCTAGCATCTTGGGAGAAAAACGAATCGACCGCCATCACTCGTTTTGGTCCGGGAAAACACACCGACCGTTTATTTCTGCGCATGCTCACAACATCCTGTGCGCGCCGGCACATAACGCTAAAGCTACAGAACATAACATGGCTTTGCTATTTGTATTACATATGCTTAACAGTATAGCAGCCACAGGAAAGGTAAGATTAACAAACAGCGTGTCACCATGTTTAAATGTTGTTTCTTATATCTAGGGTAAATTCATCATAAACATTTCCAGACGTGAAAGTGCTGGTCAGCTCCAGCAGAGAAAATGTATGAGCTATCAGGACTTACAGTAAGGCCAGGTGAGGGCTCGCTGAGAATGACCTGATAAAACAACAGCAGGGTTCAACAATGGCTTCGGGCCGCTGTTCAACATCGAGTGTCCTCAGGACTCCATCTCTGAGCTGCACCTCCCACCCTGTGAACCTGAACCCATTTACAGTTTTTTCTGATAGCTAAGACACAATTTTTGAAACTTTTGGCTTTTTTTGCAAAACTCTACACACAAATCGCAAAACCTTTCACCCAAATAGCAAAACACAGTAGATCACTTGCAAAAGCATGTTTTTGTACTGTTGCATAAGCACTTTTTGCTAAACTGTTCACACTCTTTTAAAAATAGTTATTTTTGTATCCGACGGTGCACACAACTCATAATATCAGTAAGCACACAAAGCAGCCATTGCACACTGACAGTAACAATGAAAAACTCATTTTGCTTTTGCTTATCCTGTGTGCAGGGCATATCGGTTTTCAGTACCTTTTACAGTAACACACAGGGGTCAAAGTGAATGGATATTTATTTACACACATCCAAATACGTAAACACATGTAAACGTGTGTTTTTCAGGTCAAGGCACAAAAAAAATAAATAAATAAAATGACAATTATTGAGGGAAAAAAATCAGTCTTGTCTTCTTACTGGGTCTGGCCACAAAATCTCGTCCACATCACATGCAATGTCTTCCATTGCTAGGCACCGGGGAAAATATCTCCTGTTTATAGTGCTCAGGCTGATTGCAAAGTGAAGTAATTATAAATAATAGTTTTCACATGTGAAAGTGTGGCCTGACAGTTGGCAGAATTGTGTAAAAAATAGCCATAAATATGTATAGTTTTGATAGGAGTGTGTAGATCATCTGGAAATTGAGTGTAAAGCAGTGGAGCTGTGTTTACAGTTTTGCAAAAGGAGTCCTGTGCAGTGAATTGTATTTAAACATATACAAAGTGTGTGTTACGAAATTGCAAACTAAGTGCAAAGCAATGTTTGTGCTTTCAGTTTTGCAAACTCGGTGAAGGGTTTTGTGATAAATGTTAATAGTTTTAGAAATTGTGCTATAAGAATCCATGTAAGTGTTTAAGCCATCAGAAAAAACTGTAAAACAAACAGTTCTTTTTTGCACGAAGGGTGTGAATCTTCTGGTATCAGGAGATAACAGGAGATATTTTCCCCGGTGCCTAGCAATGGAAGACATTGCATGTGATGTGGACGAGATTTTGTGGCCAGACCCAGTAAGAAGACAAGACTGATTTTTTTCCCTCAATGATTGTCATTTTATGTTTTGTTTTTTTTGTGCCTTGACCTGAAAAACACACGTTTACGTGTGTTTACGTATTTGGATGTGTGTAAATAAATATCCATTCACTTTGACCCCTGTGTGTTACTGTAAAGGTACTGAAAACCGATATGCCCCTGCACACAGGATAAGCAAAAGCCAAATGAGTTTTTTCATTGTTACTGTTAGTGTGCAGTGGCTGCTTTGTGTGCTTACTGATATTATGAGTTGTGTGCACCGTCGGATACAAAAATAACTATTTTTAAAAGAGTGTGAACAGTTTAGCAAAAAGTGCTTATGCAACAGTACAAAAACATGCTTTTGCAAGTGATCTACTGTGTTTTGCTATTTGGGTGAAAGGTTTTGCGATTTGTGTGTAGAGTTTTGCAAAAAAAGACAAAAGTTTCAAAAATTGCGTCTTAGCTATCAGAAAAAACTGTAACATTTATCACAAAACCCTTCACCGAGTTTGCAAAACTGAAAGCACAAACATTGCTTTGCACTTAGTTTGCAATTTCGTAACACACACTTTGTATATGTGTAAATACAATTCACTGCACAGGACTCCTTTTGCAAAACTGTAAACACAGCTCCACTGCTTTACACTCAATTTCCAGATGATCTACACACTCCTATCAAAACTATACATATTTATGGCTATTTTTTACACAATTCTGCCAACTGTCAGGCCACACTTTCACATGTGAAAACTATTATTTATAATTACTTCACTTTGCAATCAGCCTGAGCACTATAAACAGGAGATATTTTCCCCGGTGCCTAGCAATGGAAGACATTGCATGTGATGTGGACGAGATTTTGTGGCCAGACCCAGTAAGAAGACAAGACTGATTTTTTTCCCTCAATGATTGTCATTTTATGTTTTTTTTTTTTTTTGTGCCTTGACCTGAAAAACACACTTTATGTTTACGTATTTGGATGTGTGTAAATAAATATCCATTCACTTTGACCCCTGTGTGTTACTGTAAAAGGTACTGAAAACCGATATGCCCTGCACACAGGATAAGCAAAAGCCAAATGAGTTTTTCATTGTTACTGTCAGTGTGCAGTGGCTGCTTTGTGTGCTTACTGATATTATGAGTTGTGTGCACCGTCGGATACAAAAATAACTATTTTAAAAGAGTGTGAACAGTTTAGCAAAAAGTGCTTATGCAACAGTACAAAAACATGCTTTTGCAAGTGATCTACTGTGTTTTGCTATTTGGGTGAAAGGTTTTGCGATTTGTGTGTAGAGTTTTGCAAAAAAAGCCAAAAGTTTCAAAAATTGCGTCTTAGCTATCAGAAAAAACTGTAATATTACTCAGCACTGATGTAATGATGACAGGGGAACCCAAGAGGGGAGTGTTGCACTGACAGGTGACCTGCACCATCAGTGACGTGCTGTGGATCAACTGGAAGCCATTAAAACAGCTTCCTAACACTGCAACATGTTTTTATTATACAAGTTTTCATGCCAAACATTCATCATTTTTAAGATAATCAGAAATTCATCTTTGTTGTTCATTTTTTGATCATCAATGATGTTTAGACATCAGCATGACAAATAAATGATGAAGCTGCATTTACAGATTTCTTCTTTTATTTGGAGCCAAAAAAAACAATGCTGATGTAGCAAAAGTACACAACAGATTTACACAGTGAGCAGACACAAAGCAACATATAGGAAGACTAGAAACATACTGTGAGTTATTTTCAAGCTCAGACTGGTATGAAGAAATATCAGAGGAAGGTTTGATCAGTTTAACTTTCCTCTGTGTCGACTGGTTTGATCGATCACACGGTATGTGGAAGTGGACCAAACAGCTTCACTCTGAAGGTGGCACCTGCTGAGATGGGACAGAATATAGAGAAGGACTCGTCATGTCAAGCAGCTGTTCAATCTAAGACACATACAGTGTGTATTATTTATTACGTGGTCAATTAAAATCAAAGTGTGTACTGACGTCACTGTGGAGCTGATGTCTCTCTCTGTCTGTCTCTTTTTCTTCAGGGCTGTCAAAATGATGCAAACAATGACAGCGGTGCCAAACACAACCACGGGAATCCGGAACAACCAGAACCGTATGTTACTGCCACCTGTCAGAAACAATTATTTCCTCATCAGTAAAACACACTCAAAGCTCATGTTTCACTGAGAATATGAAAATAGAGGAGTCAGTCTTACTTCTGTTGTCTGTGCTGGTTTCTTCACCGCAGGATGTCTTAACATCGACTGTAACAGTCTTTTCTTCAGCAGGGTTTGCAGCCACACATCTGTAAGAGGAGTTGAAATCCTGCTTGTGTACAGTGAGAGGCAGAGAGAGAGCAGAGCTGTTCTGGATCACTATCTCCTCGTCTTTGTACCACGACAGTGTCAGCAGCTCTCCAGCTTTCTCCACAGAACACAGCAGGGTGCAGCTCTCAGTGCTCACATTGACTGCAGGAGTGGGGACAGACTCTGCAGAGGAATCATTCAAACAAAGAGTCACACTGAAGGTCTGACTTCAGCACACACATATACAGTTTACACACAGCACTTGGTTAAAGGCTCAATGCACCCAAACGATGAGGACATGTTCTCTCACTTACCTGCAGAGCCATGCAGAGGCTTTAGGTTTGACTGTATCAGGAAATCCACCTCATCACAATACAATGGAGGTGGTTTGAAATTCAGCTGTGTGTTCTCAGCAATAAAAATGGAAAACCAAAGAGAAGTGTATCTGTGCTCTGCCACTCGAGGGAAGAGAGAAATGTTTTTTTTTATGTGGATGGAACAAATAATAGAATAATAATCATAAACAAGTGCTCTAATTATGTGACATAATTTGCACGTGACAAGAGTTGGAAACTTTACCTACTCTCCTTACACTCTTACAGCATGTGAAACATTACAAAGGGATATTTATCACAGGTAAATGTAACTTACCATACACAGTGAGTTCATAAGATGTAACAAAAACTTTTCCTTTTTTAGAATCAACAATATAAGTCCCAGAGTCGTTCCTCTGCAGTCCTGTGATTGTAAAGAGTCCAGTGTTTTTGTCCCAGAGAACTTTGTCTTTGTAAATCTCATCAAATGTCTGGACTCTCCTCTTGTTCACCTGAGCAATAGTCTTTGTTCCAAAGTTGAGAAATCCAAGCTCCTCCACAGGGTCAGGTAGAGTGATGGATCCTCCCTCAGTGCCTGTCAGGTTCTTCACTTCCACAGTGTCAGATGAGATCATCACTGTCAAATATAGAGACAACACTTAGTGGAGGTCAAAACCACTGATAGAAAGCTGCAGTGTTTAAAGTCAAGAAGGAAATATAGAAAATATGTGTGCGGAAGATTCCCTGTGGTGCTTTCACCATGAACAGGAATAAATCCATGCGTACATACAAGAAGAGAAGAGCTCTCTTAGAATTATTCTGTAATCTCTCAAACGGATTGATGTGAAGCTTTCTTCGCTGTCGTGGTCTCTTGTATTACTGTAGTTTCCTGTCTCATTTCTAATAAACCCCACAGGTTCCACTTATTTAATTAACATTTGTAAGAACAAGAAGTCACAACCTCAGTTAACACATTCAACATTAGACCTCACATTTCAGATTGTCTGATGGGGTTACATCATCAACCAGTTACCTGTGAAAAAGATGATCATCCTCATGTGTACCTCCATGGTTGTTTTCGGATGTGTCCGATCTCTGAAGCGCTCAGGAAATCTAAAAGCTGTCGGCTGTGAGTAAAACTTAAAATAAATTCACGGTCACACTAACACAGCTTCCTAATACGTCTTCCTGTCTGTAGTTAACTTCCTTATTAAGCAAGTAAAAGTGCCAGGAACACAGAAGATCTCTGAACGCGTCTGATTGTTTTTCTTTTCTCTTTATATTTGTAATGCTTGTATGTTACATCACACAATCAATCACATCAGGACACTTTTGTATTTATTACTTAAATTAAATTCTTAAATTCAATAAAAAGAATGAGCGATGATTGTTCATTTTGTATTCATGGCATGAACTGTCCACCGTGTGGTTAGTGGGCTGTAGGTAGCAGCAGGTACTGCATCTATCAAGTTAGTAAAGTGACAACAGAGAAGAGAGCACATTTCATGTCATGACGTTCACTTGATGGACTTTACATATTTTTTCCTGTGATGGTTTAAGTGGGACTGTCAAGCCTCTGTGAGGGAAAACATGCAGGCTGGGTGTAGTAAATCCTCTGCAGTCCTGTGATTGTCATTACAGTAGGCTTGATTTAGCATCCAGGCGTCATTTTTTTATTAAAATGACTGATGGCAGTTTATTTATCATTTAAGCCAACAACTTCTTCTATCATCATACTGCACGTCCAGCTTTTAGGTTCACTTATTATTTGCAAGTAAATATGTTGTTCATGAACGATTTCTGGTGTGTTGGAGGAAAATATGCTGATACTTTTCTCCCTGCAAGAATCACACTTCATACCCGCACAGAAAGCATCCGACTGCAGCATGATGTGTATTCTCTTGGTTGAAAGTTGTCTGTTACTGAAGGAAAAGTTCTCACCTCTAAACATCTTGACATATATACATGAGCACGTCAGAGATGCAATCAACCCACG
This sequence comes from Nibea albiflora, assembly GCA_014281875.1. NCBI lineage: Eukaryota > Metazoa > Chordata > Actinopteri > Sciaenidae > Nibea > Nibea albiflora. Next base: position 30,219,780 of record CM024789.1, read on the forward strand.
AAAACCACACGCAGCTCACTGTTGCTATAGAAACCAACCCCAGACAATGGTTCTGTCAGTTTCTCATGCAACATGCAGACCTGTTATCTGCTGTCATATCATGTTGCTGTTGTCACACACACTTAAACACACCTCAAACTAAACAGAAATAACATAAACCTCACCATCTGCTGTGGCAGATGCAGCCAAGGCAAGTATTTTTAATACAACTCTAACTGTGTTTAAATCCAACTTAACTCCAACTCAGTACCACCAATTTATCTTTGTAATATGTGTGGCAAGAGTGAGGGGGATGTTGTGACAACGGCACCTGGGGTATTTATAACCACAGGAAATTATTAGTTCTTGGTTATTAATGTACAAAGCCGCAGGTTCGATAACACCACGGGGCCAGAGACGGTTTACAGATCGAAAGAAAACTTTATTAAAACACACAAAAACAGAAGCAAATAGAAAACAAATTCAAAGTTCACAGACACACACACACACCACGTACTGACAACAATAATAATAATATAATAATAATAATAAGCTCCTAAAACTAAGAAAGAAACAAAGCTAAGGAAAGGGCTGAGCTTACCAGATGGCAGGAACAAACTGAAAATAGAAATCTTAAATAAAACACCTGTGACACTGCACTCACACTCCAAACAGGAGAGGAAATCATGAAGGGGACCACCAGGGACTGGATTGCTGCCTCTGGGCCACAGCACCTGACCAAACAGAAACAGAAAACAAGTTCAAAACCTTGCCAAAGGTGCTACACAGGACAGGTGTGAAGAACTATTAAAGAAGAGAAACCAAATCCAACAGCTGACGTCACTACAGAAAGCTAAAATCTCCAAAGATTTGACTGAGCTAAAACAGCAGCATGGGTCCCAGGAAAAGTCACTTCTGCCGGGCAGCAAACTACCACAGCCTCTAAAAGAAGGCACAACTATGATTTAATACATCAATTAGGATCATTAATATTCATAGAAAAAATACCTATACATACCCCTCACAGGGCTGGAGTGGAGCCTCGGAGAGATGGGGGTTAAAGGGCTCAGGCTGCGAGTCACCCAGCTACACCAAACGACAACAAGATAATCAGCTGAGTGACAGAACCGCTGGACAGCAGCCAATCACGAACTTACCGACAGGAGCAAGCAAGCGCACCCAGGGAGGGCTTCTGGTGAAGCGGCACGTCCCCACGGACCCAACAGCCGGTCACGCTGAATGGAGGGACCGTACACCGGTAACCACCCTCTTTGATGGCGGGGTGGAAGTGGCAGAGGGGTTCATGAGACAAGACGACGACCCCAACGAGGTCCGGAAACTCGACGACTGCCACTGACTGTTGATTGGCTCGAGCAAAGCAGGGAAAGATTTGTGATGTGTTCTCTGACATGAAGTTAATATTCTGCATTGTATATTACACATAATCTTAAAGACGTCTGCTGTTCTAACTCTTGTGATTGTCATCTCAGTGCTGTGTTTAATGCTGTGTTTTATTTGTTTTTTGTAATCCGGTTAAAACTGTGGGTAAAAAGGTTGTTGAAGCTGTAGAAGAAATAGTAGTATAAATACTATAAAAATCATTTAGAGCTGTGTATGTTTGTGCTAATGCTATCGCGAGTGCTATCGCTAGTGCTACGGCTAAGCTAACGGCTAAGCTAACCTGAAGTATAGCTTTTATTCGGTCCACTACCCGTGTACTGATGTCTCTAGATATTGTTAGCTAACCCAGTTGAACTGATTAAGAGCGGAAAGGCTGTTTTCGACCTGAGGACGGACCAGATACCCGGATACAGAGCGACTTGGACTTGGACTTGGACTTGGACGTGGACTTGATCTGTGCATGCTTTTGGTTACGGCCGAGGAGGGAAAGACACGCTGAGGTGGCTGTGGTGAGACCCGGACCTGCTGCTGAACCTGTACCTGTGCCGGTTGGATCACAGACAAGCCAGGAATTATGGCTTGGTACCAAGTTTTTATTTTGCTCATTGGAGAGCGAAACAGCCATTCTGTTTGGGCTGCCACGATCACGAGCATCGATCCAGGCCTGCAACGTTTTATGTTGGTTTAAGTAACCTGAGTTTGCCGGCTTTAAGGGACAGTTATGCTAAGGTGTGTGTGAGTGGGCTCACTGACACTGAATCTATTGTGTTTATATGTTTACCTAGAAGAGGGTTAATTAAGGTTTGATGACTGAATCTACTTTAAGTTGAAAGTGAAAGTTACTTATTCTCTCGCAGTAATATGGTAAAGTAAGAGTGTTTCTTTAAAGGAAGAAAAGGGTACATTTCACTTTGAAGTGTTGGAGGATATTCCTATAATTTTATTGTTTTTTGTTTCCAAAACTCATCCTTTTGATAAGTAAATAATTGAGTATTATTTCTCTAAAAGCTGAGTGGTGTGATGTTATTGCATTTACCCGACAGTAGGGAATCATTTCATATTTTAAGAGACACTTTTGGTTTAAAATCAGTATTGAAACTAAAACTAAAAAAGGTGAATTCATCAAAGGTGCATTTAAATAGTTTCATGTGTTTAATGTAAAAAGAGATCCAAGATAATTATTAAAACTGAGTTCATCAGGGTTTACAACATTTGATAAAGAACCCAAAAGCCCTTCCCTAATCAATATATCTACTAAGGGGAGCGCTACATTTTAATGCACCACGTTAAGCACTGTTGTATGCAATGTTGTGAACCTGACAAACCTGTGGGACTGCCCACCTTCTGCAGAGCTCAGCCCGGCTGCATGTTCATCTCCAGCTGTGAAAGCAGCCAGGTGCATAAACACACTAACAGTTTCCATTCTCAGGACAAGATGGTGGGACTTAGTAATAAGCACGACAACAATTTAACACGGTAAGTGTTTTTTCCTTCTGTGTGGTTTTCCCTCACAGGACGAACATCTAGGTATGAGGCGCCTTAGCAGCCTTACTTGAACGTCCTTGTACAGGCATATGTTAGCTCTCGACCATCCAATGAAGGACGCCTGGTGCTGCCACCTGAAGAAGAGCCAGCTCTTCAGAGAGTAGCTCGTCTCTTATCACTACCAACAAGTGAACCTGCTGAATCTATTCCTCTTCACTTGATTCTATGCCAGTACTAACATGTCCTTGTCGTACTGTACCTTTTTTGTGTGGCTTTGGATAAAAGCATCAACTAACTGACTAAATGTCATGTGAATGTAATCCAACAGAGCATGGATGAGGACCATGAGCAGTGGAGGATGGATAACAGCAGCAGGTCCACAAGGCCTCAGGAGGATGGGCCACCCCATCCACCTCATCCAGAATCCCAGGATGAGCGTCAGGTGTGCAGGAGCACTAGAAGGATGCCACATCCCGCTCAGTGTCATCTGAACACTCCTGAAGGTTTTCTGCCACCACCAGCCCTGCAACCGTTCTGGATCTCATCCAGTCACTCCTGAGATTTATTATTCATTGGTTTTAATCAACTGTTTAAACTTATTCTGGTCTGTGGTCAGCATCATACTTAAACCTAACTGAAGTTACTACACAGTGAGTCCGCTGTGTTGTGTGAAAGTCTCAGGTGGCGTTACTTACTGCCATCGTTCCTCATCCTCTCTGCAGCGAGTGCAGTGTTGCTGTGCTATAATACATCTTCATGTTTGCTGTATGATTTCCACCAATGCAGAAGAGTGTCAGTGTGATAAATGAACAGAGGCAGCTGCTAGTTGGGTCTATGGGACAGGCTCCAAGGATAGGTAGGTGTGGGCCCTTTGTGGATGCAATGTGTCGCATGACTAAAAGCAACTGTTATCGTCATATTTGCATAGCTAATAGATAAATACTATTTCTATTTATTGGCTTTAAGAAATCACATTAAAGTTCATGTGTTAGCATGTGAAGGGAAGGAACTATCAGGAACTCAACAAGGACTAATTTCACTCATTTTAAAGCAGCAACATAATGGACAAACTTTAAAATACAAAATATTCATATCTTAAGTAATAACTTTTTGTCAGTCCAGCAAACTAAGCTATTCGTTTGCTTCAGCAGCATTAAGTGAGCTGCTGAACTTACATCTTTAAGTTGTGATTCAACACAAAGTGTGAACGTTCAAAAGACTTCACTTCAGAGCTGGAGTCCACACAGGTAAGTCTGAACCTAGTTTTGGTTTATATTCAGTGTTTAATTTTGTGATAAATCACTGGATAAGATCAGCATTATCGTCGAGTAGTGAATGCTAGCAGCTAGCTGATGCTAACGACTAGCCTGTGCTAGCAATGATTAAAATAGCGTCAGCATATTCATTCTGGGTTACATGGTGTGATAAATCAATAAAGAATGTATGCTTTCTAATCAGCAACAGTAAACCTTAAACACAAACGGCTGATAAGCGAGCGATAGCAGCTAGCTGATACTAGCCACAAGCTTGTGCTAGTGTGGCGGCCCAAAGGTGTGAAGGGCGGAGCAATACAAGAGAAGAGTAAAGAAGTCAGCAACGCCACCTGGGGAAACCTAAAGCCCAGGAACGCCACCATAGAGGTGATTTTATATAAAAAATATACATTTTATTCAGCTGGCTGTGAGACTCATTCATAAGACTGCACTGACCTAAATTAACCCCGAATAATTCACATAATGCGACTGCAGATAAATAAATCAAACAGAATAGAAAACAATCAGTGTATGAGTAAAAACAATCATCCTCGTTTGTATGCAGGTGTCAAGTGGCACAGGCTACACCCAGTGAGTGACCGCTTAACCAGCTAGAATTCAAATAAAAGGACACCGACTCTTTGACAGAGATGACACCTGTAACCAGAGCCTTTTCTTGCTATATGCAAACTATGCAGTTACATAACAGCCTGCAGCCACCATGGCCCCCCAAGCTGCAGGTTCAGCCTCAGTATATTTTGGGAAATATTAAAATACTTTTTAGTCTTTATTTGTAGCCAGGCAAATGTCCTTCTTTGTTGCGTGAAGCACTTCTATGCTTTATTCATTTTACTGGTTTGGATTTTTCAGTCACATGCTGCATCTGTTGCATTAATGTACTCCAGTCTGTTTTCCTTATGAAATACAACAGACTGTTGCATCACCACAGGTCATCTGAAAAGGTGCCACAGCTAGTTTCTGTAGAAACTTTTCCCCTGTGGTGTTCCCTCTTACTGAGCTTCTGAAGACCAGAGCAAAGTTTGTGTGCTCTCAGCAGGCCTTCGATCATGTCATGTGTGTCTCTTCTCTTGTTCTTGTTCTTCTTGCCCCAGGTTGATGCCAGCCAGGTGGGAGCAGGCACCGTCGTGCTGCAGGGAGATGACCAGGGTGTGGTGAGACCAGGGAGCTTCTTTTCGAGGAAGTTCAATCGTTACTAGTTTAATTATTCGGTGATCAAAAAGGAGGTGTTGGCTCTGGTTTGGGCATTGCAACATTTCGAGGCATATGTGGGAGGAGGTGCGTCGCTTGTGGTCTACACGGATCACAATCCTCTCACCTTTCTCCGGCCATTGCAGTGCCCGAATCAGAGGTTGATGAAATGGGTTCTGTTTGTGCAGGGATATGACTCTGATAGTCGGCATATCAAAGGGGCTGATAATGTTATTGCGGACATGTTATCACGTGCTCCTTTGCCAATTCTTGACTTCTGAGTCAAGAATGGGGAGCTGTGAACAATGTTCCCTCTAATTTTTCATGTGTCTGGGCATACAACACAAGCTTCCTGAGCACGCTTGAGGACCACTGTGAGCAACATCAGATGTGCACGCTGTGGCCACACACCAGCATCACACCTGTTCAAAACCTTGAATCATAGCAAGTTACATGGCTTATTCAAAGACTCAAATTATAGCAGCAATTACCATTAGTTTACTTTTATATAAGTGATTTGGCCCACTTCAAATGAAAAAGACAAAAGTCTTGTTATTCATAAGATGTGTAGTATGTTATATGTGAGAGTCCTGCTTTGGCCATGGGAAGAGTCCTGCTTTGCCCTAGGTGAGGTCCAGTTGTGGCCTGGGTGAGGGTCGTGTTCTGGAAGAAATGAAACATATACACCTTTCAGACATAACATTTTGTTCACATTAAAACATTCACATTTTGCACAATGACGTGTGCTGTAGCTTGTGATACAGTGTAAATTCCTGTCCACTCTTTGTCTGTAAAATATCTAATTATAGTCTTTTATTAGCATTTCTACTACCCATAAATTATCTAGTAGTAACAGCATTTAATGATTATCTCCATAAATAAAATATCTGTCATTAGAATATGCACTAATCTGACTTCAATTTGACCTTATTTTTCCCGTCTGTCCTTCTCACTTCTCCAATGGTTGTGCACTTTGTCCGGGTTGATGGTTTCGTCTGCTTCTTGCTTTGACTTTATGCGCATCAGCTGGTCCAAATGTGCCACTTCAAGACGATTTCTGGATGCTGTTTTGATGATTCATCATAAATCCTCTTTCACAATCTACAGTGGAAGGTTGAAATGTAGCACAAATATCCACAAGCTGCGAGATCTCCTTTAGCTCCTCACATCTCAGTGCTGCAGCCACCATATCTGAGAATGTGCTGATTGACCCCTGTTTAAGTTTTTGCGTCATTATGTAATTCAGATGTTGCTACAGTCAGCATGTTAGCTGACACGGTCACTCCACTGTACATCCTTCTCCTTCAAGTATTGGGAACACAACTTCTCAGTCTTTGCCCTAGCAAAGCAGTGCCCTCCATCACAGTCAGGTTGCGTCTTTGTAAAGTGAGGCAGAGTTGTGCTAGCTGACCCAAAATATCTCCCAGTGACAGTAACCTTGAACTCTGAATCACTCAGCTTTTTCTCGCAGTATTTTGCCACTGGACCTCTGTTATCAGTGAATTCTCTGCAGTATTCTTGAAGCACAGTGTACTTACTCAGAACAGCATTCACAGCTTGGTGTCGCGACCTCCATCTCACTTTGTTCAGAGGCCTGAATGAGAATGTATCTTCATCACCAATCTTTGCTCCGGCCTCCATTTTGCCCCTCTTCAAAGTGGACCAGGAGAAAGTGGAATAAACCATTCTAAGAAGAGCTTCCACATCTCGCATCAAAAGGCACAGCTTTCCAGACATCATCGATGCCCAAGTCCTCTCTATGGGCCACATGTGTTGTTCAGTTAGATGTGCTATTTGGCGCTTTAACAAAGCAGCAACTCTGTTTTTGTAGCATTACTGAGGCACCATCAGAGGTCGGCATCACCATTCTCTGCATGTCCAGTCCACGTTTGGAGTAAAACCTGCACAATATACTGAGCAGTGCATGCTGTCAGCTGGATGATGCCACCAAACACAGTGTTATAGTTGACATCATTTTCCTCCCTGTATTTAATATATATGACTAGCATTTTGTGTTCTGTTGCTGTCTGTGCTCTCACCTACTATCAGGGTATGCCAGGGTGCGTTTTTAACACTGCACATCGTCTCATTCTGCATCTCGTTGAGTTCACAAATTCAAAGGCATAGTTTTTGCTTTGCCAGCTTTCTGTTATGCTCACTTAGTTTGCCATGTGATCGTGAATTTGTTGAACTGACAGCACGGATGCATTCATTTTGATGGCAAGTCAAATATTGTCAGTGAGAACTTTAACTTGCTCAGGGTCAGATTTTTTTTATGTGACAGCTCGTTCCTTTTCTCTCGGTTCAGTAAGTAAGTTTACTGCAGCCTGACATCTTCTTCCTGCACAGCACCAGCACTGTGCTACCCCTGCCACCGTGCCCCAGAAGCAGATTCCACCACTTTTACAAGCTTGGTGGACTTGGTCCCAAGGTGGGAGCATTCCATCATCCCATCTGCTGACCTCCCAGTGGTCTCCACTGTGGCCCTCAGCACCCAGCCCTCCACTGGTCCAGTGCAGCCAGACAGCCCTGTCATGATGTACAACAGATCAGTGGAGGAGTACCATGAATCTACCATGAAGTGGTAGATGATATGCTAAGGTATGATTTAGACAAAAAAAAGTGTGTTTCCCACATAATACAGTTTTTCATGGCATGGACCAGAATTGCCTCATTTCTGTTTCTTCTGCTCCTCACAGGTACAAGACTGGACGTGGCATCAAGACCAGGCTGAGGGCGCGACTGGGTCATCCAGACTTCACTGCCTCTTTGTGTTTTGGGGTCGGAGTCCATCCCGCATGTCACGATGGCGACATCTCTGGGGAGCTGCAGCCTGGCAAGCTACCACAGAGAGGAAGTAGGAGATGGAATTAAATACACTAAATCTTTGAAGATAGTCAATTAGTTAAACCTGTAGTCATGTCACCCCTGCTACATGAAAGACTGGTTCAACCTTCCAGTCTGTGCCAGATCGTTCAGTGTCCTTTTGTGGTAATTACACAATGGCCAACCTTGTGAAGCTTGTGTTCATTTCCTTGGAAGGCGGAAGGGGTGAATCCTGTTTAACCTTTCTTTCCCTGTGTCAGGAAATGCTGCCAGTCATTCTGCTGCCACATCCAGCTCACTCTCATCTAAACAGCTGCTCCTGAAGTTTTCTGCCTCCACCAGCCTCGCACTGTTCTGGATCTCCTCCATGCAAGATCTCATGCAGTCACCCTGCTCCTGAACTGAGCTATTAAATCTTATTCTAGTCTGCAGCTGTTGTTTGCAGTTTGGGTCTGCTACTGTTCATTCTAACGATCTGTGTAGATCATATAGTACTTTAACGCACTGAGGTGGAAATCCAAACTAAGAAAAAGAAACATCATAAATAAGAGAATAACTTGTATATTGTCTCTGAATTCTGTCACCGTTCGTAGCTGCAAATAACCTGCATGTTGTTGATAAACAATAGGGACCCCCATCACCTATCTTGGAGCACCCCTGTGGTGAGTGGTGGTTTT
>CM024789.1:30228709-30266083 GCA_014281875.1 Nibea albiflora
ACTACCTTTACTCCACTTATGTACCACCTGGTAGGATCAAATTTACCTTTGCAAACCTCGGATCTAGAATGAGAGCACCCCTCGGAGGCCTCCACTTTAGCACAAGAGGAATTGCCTTAAAAACTGACCAGATGCACTAAAACCAGAAGTGGTGGTTTGAGCGGTTCGCACATGTTGATTTCCCCCTCTGCAAATACCAAATGGCTGCGTCACCTTCCTTTTCTGATTTAGATCTAAGACTCTTATCTGTGAAATATCAGGAAGTAGAAGGTCCTGATCACAAAACTGTAAGCAGACGGCAGAATTGTAATACCTTTGATCTTTACACGGCCTATGTTCATAATGCTCTGTCGGCATGCTGTTTGGTTTGACATCTCAGTCCCCTACCTACTGCGGTCAGGTTATCTGCAACCGTGAGGAGACATCTGGTTAAGGCCTCAGATGCCGGCTCTGCATTAACTGGAATCACAGAATCTTGGTTTAATGCAGGGGGAAAACAAATCATGGCACAGATCATGCAACTTCTGCAAAAAATCTGCTGCAAAGGTGGAGAAACCTTTTGTGTACCAATCGGCCTGAATGACTGCACACATACCTGTTTTTGAGACATGATCCAAACCATGTGAGAGTTTTGCAAAGCATGGATACAATTGCATGGATGACACGGTTTGTCATCTGGTCCATACCACACACCCTCCTTCTGATAGCAGTTGTTCTGAATCCACAGCTTCTTCTCTGCTGGTGTAACAAAACTGCTGAGATCAGAAAGAGAAGCAACAGAATGTGACAATAGGGCGGTGGTTTCATGTTTGACATTAATGGGACGTCGAACCGCTACTTTGGCAGCTGAATCTGCTCGAGCATTTCCTCTGGAAATCACATCCTCAGATGATGTATGTGCTGCACATTTACAGACAGAGATCTGTTTTGGAAGCAAAATAGCCTCTAACAAAGCAGATATCTTATCATGATCCAAAATTGGTTTGCCATCAGATTTTAGAAATTTTCTGTGTTTCCACAGGGCTCCAAAATCGTGAACGACACCAAAAGCATACCTTGAGTCGGCGTAGATGGTCACTGTTTTACCTTCTGCCAATTTGCATGCTTCTGTCAAGGCCACCAGCTCTGCTGCCTGTGCTGAGTAATGAGAAGGCAGAGGAGAAGATTGTACAACGCCATGATCATCAACAACAGCATAACCAGTCTGGCATTGTCCTGTGTCTGGGTCTCTTGAAGCAGACCAGGTCGTGGTGTACATATCTGTTGAACTTCAGCTTCACAGCTATGTGGCTCTCCATCGGTTGGGAGAGGCAAAAGAGTAGCTGGATTTAAGACAGTACATCTTTTGATTGTGACATGTGGCAGGTCAAGAAGTGGTACCTGAGCCATCTTGCTGTTGAAAGATGAGATGTCTTCTGTTCTGATAAGAGAGCCGAGACTGCATGTGGAACAAGTAATGTTGATTCTGAAAAGCCCACAAAATCACGTGAGGCCAGAACGGCTCGTTCTGCTGCTGCTACAGCTCTCAAACAATGAGGTAAAGCCTTAGCAACAGGATCAAGAGTGCATGAAAAAAAAGCAACAGGCTTTAACTGTGATCCATGTTTTTGTAACAGAACACTTGTCATACATCCCTCCTTTTCGTCCACATGCTGGACGAATGGTTTATCAGGGGTTTGGAACCCCTAAAGTTGGAGCGGACTGTAGAGCTTTCTTCAAGTTGACAAAAGATGTCTCAGCCTCTGGTGTCCAGGTGAATTTGGAGGAGGCTGTGAGGCCCCTAGCATGTGTGGCATCTCTTAAAGGACGTTCAAGCACAGAGAAGTTAGGAATGAAATGTCTGCAATATGAACACATGGCCAAAAAAGACATAGCTTGTTTCTTTGTGAGTGGCTTAAGTGTGTTCACGATAGCAGATATGCGTTCCGGAGAGAGAGACTTGCCGTTTGGGGTTAGCACGTGACCCAAAAAGGTGACCTTCTGCTGTACGAACTGTAGCTTACTCAGGCTAGCTTTGTGTCCTTCCCGATACAGATGTTGCAGTGTCCGTCTCACACTGCTCCTTAGTGGGAGAAGCAATATGTAGGTCATCAACATACTGTAAGAGAGCAGAGCCTTCAGAAAGAGACAATGTCGATAAGCTTCTGGACAAGGCTGCATTGTAGAGAGACGGAGAGGAGGTGAAGCCTTGACACATTCTAGTGAAAGTGTAACGTTTTCCATCAAACAGGAATGCAAACCAGAACTGCGAATCTGGCTGTCTGACTGTCTGTCTGTCTTGGTGTCGGCCTGTTTCTCTGTGTTTGGGTCTCTGTCTGTATGGCTGGGTCTCTGTCTATGTTAAATTTATCTGTCATGAAGGATGACTTAAGTCTCAAAAGAGCCCTAAGGCCTACCTGCACAGCTGTCAATTGACTTGAAAAGATGAAAATCTTCGACCACTAAATAATCATAATCAAACTTTTTGTTTCAATCTGAGACAAAACAAGTTGCCACAAAGCAACTAAACTGACAAAAAAGTGATGACTCTCTCTCTCTCTCTGTCTCTGCAGGTCAGCAAAACCTGTTTGACAGGAGATGATGGTAGCACAGAATATAAAGAGACATTTATGAATTAACAATTGTCATTTTATCACATATAGTATGCGTCTTCATATAAACCTTTAAACATACACATATTGCATTCCTCTCACCACATGAAACCCATCAGGAACCCAGAAGTGGCCCAGTCAATGATGGAGGAGACAAAGCAGGTCCTCAAAAGGGGACAGCTCCTTCGGCTCTCATATATAGGGTGGTCAACCTAAAAGAGACATGGAAACATATCTCTTTTTCTCTTTTGTGTGTTTCATCACAAATCAAGTATGAATGCATATAACATTATAAGACACATGACATACTCAACAAATCAGAGACGTCTCAGCAGCCAAAGGGTGGTGAAGTGGAGGAAGTAAGAGAGCAAGTCCTTTAAAATGGACGGAGGGGGAACAACTCCTCAGGCTCTCGAATGTCAAGTGGTGAACTGTGTCTGGGTGTCTGTCTAGCTGTCTGCCTGTCTGTGTACGTGGCTGCCTGTTTGTGTCAGTGTGTGTCTCTCTGTATGTTTGTTTGTCTTGGTGTCTGTTTGTCTCTGTCTATCTGTGTCCCGGTCTGTCTGTCTTTATGTCTGTCCATATGTCTTTGTCTACCTTTCTGTGTCTCGGCCTGTCTCTCTGGGTGTCTGCCTGTGTCTCTCTCTGTCTGAGTGTGTGTGTGTTTGAGTCTGTCTGACTTGGTGTCTGTCTGCGTATCTGTGTCTTTTTCGGGTGTCTTCCGTATCTCTGTCAACCTGGCTGTCTATTTGTCTGTTTATCTAGGTGAGGATCTGTCTGTCTTGGTGTCTACCTGTCTGTGTCTTTCCTGGGAGTGTTTCTGTATCTTTGTCTTTCTGGGTGTGTGTCTGTGTCTCTGTCTGTCTGTCTGTCTGTCTGTCTGTCTGCCTGTGTCTCTGTCTGTAGCTTCTGCTGGAAGTCTTTCTCTATCTCTGTCTGTCTGGTGTGTCTTTCTGTCTGGCTGTCTGTCGCTGTGTATGTTTGATTGTGTGTTTATGTCTCTGTGTGACTGTCTGTCTGGGTGTCTCTATTTGGGTGTCTGTCGTCTGTGTGGGTATCTCTCTATTTGGGTGTCTATCTATCTGTCTGTCTGTCTTGGTGTTTGTCTATCTGTCTATGTTTTTTTCAGGTGTCTTTCTATATCCCTGTCTCTTCGTCTATCTGTCTGACTGTCTGTGTCTATGTCTGGGTGTCTGTTTGTGTCTCTGTCTATGTCTGGGTCTGGGTGGGTGTCTGTCTATGGGTCTGTCTTCCAGTGTTGTCTGTATTTCTGGATGTTTATCTGTCTGTCTTTTCCAGGTGTCTTTCTGTATCTCTGTTTGCCTATCTGGCTGTCTCTGTCTGTCTGTCTCCGTCAATGTTTGGGTGTGTGTTTAGGTCTCTGTGTGACTGTATGTCTGGGTGTCTGTTTCCGTCTATGTTTATGTCTCTGTGTGACTGTCTTTCTGTGTATTTGTCTGTGTCTCTGTCTGTCTAGGTGTATGTCTGTGTCCATCTGTTTGGGTGTCTTTCTGTGTCTCTGTCTGGATGTCTGACTCTGTTCTGTCTGTTTGTCTGTGTCTCTATCTGGGGGTCTGTTTACTTGGGTGTCTCTCTGTGTCTATTTGCTTGGATGTCTGTCTCTGTCTGTGTGTCTATCTGCCTTTGTCTCAGTCTGTCTGGGTATCTCTCTATTTCGGTGTCTGTCTGTTTATCTGTCTGCCTGTGTCCCTGTATGTTTGTCTCTGTCTCTCTCTGTCTGTCTTGGTCTGCCTATCTGTATCTTCTTCTGGAAGTCTTTCTCCATCTCTTGTCTGTCTGGGTGTCTTTCTGTCCTGTGTCTCTCTCTCTGTCTGGGTGGGTGTCTGTATATCTGTCTGCCTGGGAATGTGTCTGTCCATCTGTCATTGGTCTATCTGCCTGTGTCTCTGTCTGTCTGTGTGTCTCTGTCTGTCTATCTGCCTGTGTCTCTGTCTGTCTGGGTGTATGTTTGTCTGTCTGGGTGTCTCTATTTGGGTGTCTGTCTGTCTGTCTGTCTGTTTATCTCTCTATTTGGGTGTCTGTCTGTGTGGGTATCTCTCTATTTGGGTGTCTGTCTGTCTGTCTTGGTGTTTGTCTGTCTGTGTCTCTGTCTGCCTGTGTCTCTGTCTGTCTGTGTCTGTGTCTGTCTGGGTGTCTATCTGCCTGTCTGGGTGTCTCTATTTGGGTGTCTGTCTGTCTGTCTGGGTATCTCTCTATTCGGGTACCTATCTATCTATCTGTCAACCTGTCTGTCTTGGTGTTTGTCTTTCTGTCTATGGTTTTTTCAGGTGTCTTTCTATATCTCTGTTTCCTTGTCTGTCTGTCTGTCTGTCTGTCTGTCGGTCAGCATCTCCGTCTATCTGTCTGGCTCGCTCTCTATTTGGGTGTCTGACTGTCTGTCTGACTTTGTGTCTGTCTGTCTTGGTGTCGGCCTGTTTCTCTCTCTGTCTGTGTGTTTGGGTCTCTGTCTGTATGGCTTAGTGTCTGTCTATGTTAAATTTATCTGTCATGAATAACAGTGTGCTGATTAAAAAACTGTGAGAGTCAGAATATGTAGTTATCAACATTTACCAGTTCACCTTGTGGACCAGCAGCTCAGAAGACTAGACCGATTAAAAGGAGAAAGTGGGTCTCGGCAATGAGCATTGAGTGGGCAGAGTGGAAAGGATCACAACCACAGATAGGCTTTTTTCTGTTTGTTATATTGTATTGATACAGTTTTTTAAATAATGGAAAAATAATAATAATATTGCATACACAATGAGATGTGGATCACTAGAAAACAAAAAAAACAACAATAATAATAATAATAAACCTTTAAACATACACATATTGCATTCCTCTCACCACATGAAACCCATCAGGAACCCAGAAGTGGCCCAGTCAATGATGGAGGAGACAAAGCAGGTCCTCAAAAGGGGACAGAGGAAAAACAACTCCTTCTGCTCTCATATATAAGGTGGTCAACCTAAAAGAGACATGGAAACATATCTCTTTTGTGTGTTTCATCACAAATCAAGTATGAATTCATATAACATTATAAGACACATGACATACTCAACAAATCAGAGACGTCTCAGCAGCCAAAGGGTGGTGAAGTGGAGGAAGTAAGAGAGCAAGTCCTTTAAAATGGACGGAGGGGGAACAACTCCTCAGGATCTTGCATGTCAAGTGGTGAACTGTGTCTGGGTTGTAATGGAAAATTTATATTACATGATTGCGTGATCTTTTATAACCATATATAGCCATGTTTGATCTCAGTAATATTTCAAAAGGTTTTAAGTACAAAACGTTGTGCCTTATACTCTTGTTTGGTTTTACTCAGTACCTTGCACTTAGAAACATTTCTCTCATTTATGAAAGTTGTTTGTAGCAGTAGTTGTTTGACGTATAAACTTGACCTTGGTTCACACGGTCCAGCACAGCTTGTTAGTGAGGTTTGATAACGATGAGCACATTCCATTGTAGCTACAGTATCTACAACAGTTAGATAAGTAAATCATAATAAGTAACGAATACTCCCTAGAAGTGTATAAGAATCAGCGTGGGACTGCCCCACCCTGAACATTTTCTGCAGACTGTCTTGTGCATTTGTAGAACTGTTCCTCTTGCAAGAATAAAATGACAAAAACCAGATTGTAAATGAAGTTGATCAGTTTCTCATTATGATGATGTGTTTTGAATCCTCGTGAATTGACACATTTGATGTTGTAGAGAAATTGAATTTTTCTATATATATTCTTTGCTTATAGTATGATTTTTATAATCAAAAGGAGGGAAATGTAATGGAACATTTATATTACATGATTGCGTTAACTTTTATAACCATATATAGCCATGTTTGATCTCAGTAATATTTCAAAAGGTTTTTAAGTACAAAACGTTGCGCCTTATACTCTTGTTTGGTTTTACTCAGTACCTTGCATACATGGGAGGCAAAAATGTGTAGTATTGATTACCACAAACCCAAGCATATCCTTTCATCATACCCAGACCCGGTGTAGACCTTACTACCTTTACTCCACTTATGTTACCACCTGGTAGGATCAAATTTACCTTTGCAAACCTCGGATCTAGAATGAGAGCACCACTCGGAGGCCTCCACTTTAGCACAAGAGGAATTGCCTAAAAACTGACCAGATGCACTAAAACCAGAAGTGGTGGTTGAGCGGTTCGCACATGTCTGATTTACCCCTCTGCAAATACCAAATGGCTGCGTCACCTTTTCTGATTTAGATCTAAGACTCTTATCTGCTGAAATATCAGGAAGTAGAAGGTCCTGATCACAAAACTGTAAGCAGACGGCAGAATTGTAATACCTTTGATCTTTACCACGGCCTATGTTCATAATGCTCTGTCGGCATGCTGTTTGGTTTGACATCTCCAGTCCCCTACCTACTGCGGTCAGGTTATCTGCAACCGTGAGGAGACATCTGGTTAAGGCCTCAGATGCCGGCTCTGCATTAACTGGAATCACAGAATCTTGGTTTAATGCAGGGGGAAAACAAATCATGGCACAGATCGGCCTGAATGACTGCACACATACCTGTTTTTGAGACATGATCCAAACCATGTGAGAGTTTTGCAAAGCATGGATACAATTTCTTTGGCAGACACGGTTTGTCATCTGGTCCATACCACACACCCTCCTTCTGATAGCAGTTGTTCTGAATCCACAGCTTCTTCTCTGCTGGTGTAACAAAACTGCTGAGATCAGAAAGAGAAGCAACAGAATGTGACAATAGGGCGGTGGTTTCATGTTTGACATTAATGGGACGTCGAACCGCTACTTTGGCAGCTGAATCTGCTCGAGCATTTCCTCTGGAAATCACATCCTCAGATGATGTATGTGCTGCACATTTACAGACAGAGATCTGTTTTGGAAGCAAAATAGCCTCTAACAAAGCAGATATCTTATCATGATCCAAAATTGGTTTGCCATCAGATTTTAGAAATTTTCTGTGTTTCCACAGGGCTCCAAAATCGTGAACGACACCAAAAGCATACCTTGAGTCGGCGTAGATGGTCACTGTTTTACCTTTTGCCAATTTGCATGCTTCTGTCAAGGCCACCAGCTCTGCTGCCTGTGCTGAGTAATGAGAAGGCAGAGGAGAAGATTGTACAACACCATGATCATCAACAACAGCATAACCAGTCTGGCATTGTCCTGTGTCTGGGTTTCCTCCTCTGCCTCTGGTGTCCAGGTGAATTTGGAGGAGGCTGTGAGGCCCCTAGCATGTGTGGCATCTCTTAAAGGACGTTCAAGCACAGAGAAGTTAGGAATGAAATGTCTGCAATATGAACACATGGCCAAAAAAGACATAGCTTGTTTCTTTGTGAGTGGCTTAAGTGTGTTCACGATAGCAGATATGCGTTCCGGAGAGAGAGACTTGCCGTTTGGGGTTAGCACGTGACCCAAAAAGGTGACCTTCTGCTGTACGAACTGTAGCTTACTCAGGCTAGCTTTGTGTCCTTCCCGACACAGATGTTGCAGTGTCCGTCTCACACTGCTCCTTAGTGGGAGAAGCAATATGTAGGTCATCAACATACTGTAAGAGAGCAGAGCCTTCAGAAAGAGACAATGTCGATAAGCTTCTGGACAAGGCTGCATTGTAGAGAGACGGAGAGGAGGTGAAGCCTTGACACATTCTAGTGAAAGTGTAACGTTTTCCATCAAACAGGAATGCAAACCAGAACTGCGAATCTGGCTGTCTGACTGTCTGTCTGTCTTGGTGTCGGCCTGTTTCTCTGTGTTTGGGTCTCTGTCTGTATGGCTGGGTCTCTGTCTATGTTAAATTTATCTGTCATGAAGGATGACTTAAGTCTCAAAAGAGCCCTAAGGCCTACCTGCACAGCTGTCAATTGACTTGAAAAGATGAAAATCTTCGACCACTAAATAATCATAATCAAACTTTTTGTTTCAATCTGAGACAAAACAAGTTGCCACAAAGCAACTAAACTCACAAAGTCAAGATGACTCTCTCTCTCTCTCTCTCTCTCTCTGTCTCTGCAGGTCAGCAAAACCTGTTTGACAGGAGATGATGGTAGCACAGAATATAAAGAGACATTTATGAATTAACAATTGTCATTTTATCACATATAGTGATAGTGTGATAGTGATAGTGAAGTGGCCCAGTCAATGATGGAGGAGACAAAGCAGGTCCTCAAAAGGGGACAGCTCCTTCGGCTCTCATATATAGGGTGGTCAACCTAAAAGAGACATGGAAACATATCTCTTTTTCTCTTTTGTGTGTTTCATCACAAATCAAGTATGAATGCATATAACATTATAAGACACATGACATACTCAACAAATCAGAGACGTCTCAGCAGCCAAAGGGTGGTGAAGTGGAGGAAGTAAGAGAGCAAGTCCTTTAAAATGGACGGAGGGGGAACAACTCCTCAGGATCTCGAATGTCAAGTGGTGAACTGTGTCTGGGTGTCTGTCTAGCTGTCTGCCTGTCTGTGTATGTGGCTGCCTGTTTGTCAGTGTGTGTCTCTCTGTATGTTTGTTTGTCTTGGTGTCTGTTTGTCTCTGTCTATCTGTGTCCCGGTCTGTCTGTCTTTATGTCTGTCCATATGTCTTTGTCTACCTTTCTGTGTCTCAGTCTGTCTCTCTGGGTGTCTGCCTGTGTCTCTCTCTGTCTGGGAGTCTGTCTGGGTGTGTGTGTTTG
Organism: Nibea albiflora; assembly: GCA_014281875.1. NCBI lineage: Eukaryota > Metazoa > Chordata > Actinopteri > Sciaenidae > Nibea > Nibea albiflora. The sequence goes on from CM024789.1 coordinate 30,237,975, forward strand.
AGTCTGTCTGTCTGCGTATCTGTGTCTTTTTCGGGTGTCTTCCTGTATCTCTGTCAACCTGGCTGTCTATTTGTCTGTTTATCTTGGTGAGGATCTTGGTGTCTACCTGTCTGTGTCTTTCCTGGGAGTGTTTCTGTATCTTTGTCTTTCTGGGTGTGTGACTGTGTCTCTGTTTGTCTGTCTGTCTGCCTGTGTCTCTGTCTGTAGCTTCTGCTGGAAGTCTTTCTCTATCTCTGTCTGTCTGGTGTGTCTTTCTGTCTGGCTGTCTGTCGCTGTGTATGTTTGATTGTGTGTTTATGTCTCTGTGTGACTGTCTGTCTGGGTGTCTCTATTTGGGTGTCTGTCGTCTGTGTGGGTATCTCTCTATTTGGGTGTCTATCTATCTGTCTGTCTGTCTTGGTGTTTGTCTATCTGTCTATGGTTTTTTCAGGTGTCTTTCTATATCCCTGTCTCTTCGTCTATCTGTCTGACTGTCTGTGTCTATGTCTGGGTGTCTGTTTGTGTCTCTGTCTATGTCTGTCTATGGGTCTGTCTTCCTGTATTGTCTGTATTTCTGGATGTTTATCTGTCGGTCTTTTCCAGGTGTCTTTCTGTATCTCTGTTTGCCTATCTGGCTGTCTCTGTCTGTCTGGGTGTCTGTCTCCGTCAATGTTTGGGTGTGTGTTTAGGTCTCTGTGTGACTGTATGTCTGGGTGTCTGTTTCCGTCTATGTTTATGTCTCTGTGTGACTGTCTTTCTGTGTATTTGTCTGTGTCTCTGTCTGTCTAGGTGTATGTCTCTGTCCATCTGTTTGGGTGTCTTTCTGTGTCTCTGTCTGGATGTCTGACTCTGTTCTGTCTGTCTATGTCTCTGTCTGTTTGTCTGTGTCTCTATCTGGGGGTCTGTTTACTTGGGTGTCTCTCTGTGTCTATTTGCTTGGATGTCTGTCTCTGTCTGTGTGTCTATCTGCCTTTGTCTCAGTCTGTCTGGGTATCTCTCTATTTCGGTGTCTGTCTGTTGATCTGTCTGCCTGTGTCCCTGTATGTTTGTTTGTCTCTGTCTCTCTCTGTCTGTCTTGGTCTGCCTATCTGTATCTTCTTCTGGAAGTCTTTCTCCATCTCTTGTCTGTCTGGGTGTCTCTGTCTGTCTATCTGCGTGTCTCTGTCTGTCTATCTGCCTGTGTCTCTGTCTGTCTGGGTGTATGTTTGTCTGTCTGGGTGTCTCTATTTGGGTGTCTGTCTGTGTGGGTATCTCTCTATTTGGGTGTCTGTCTGTGTGGGTATCTCTCTATTTGGGTGTCTGTCTGTCTGTCTTGGTGTTTGTCTGTCTGTGTCTCTGTCTGCCTGTGTCTCTGTCTGTCTGTGTCTCTGTCTGTCTGGGTGTCTATCTGCCTGTCTGGGTGTCTATCTGCCTGTCTGGGTGTCTCTATTTGGGTGTCTGTCTGTCTGGGTATCTCTCTATTCGGGTACCTATCTATCTATCTGTCTGTCAACCTGTCTATCTTGGTGTTTGTCTTTCTGTCTATGGTTTTTTCAGGTGTCTTTCTATATCTCTGTCTCCTTGTCTGTCTGTCTGTCTGTCTGTCTGTCGGTCAGCATCTCCGTCTATCTGTCTGGCTCGCTCTCTATTTGGGTGTCTGACTGTCTGTCTGACTTTGTGTCTGTCTGTCTTGGTGTCGGCCTGTTTCTCTCTCTGTCTGTGTGTTTGGGTCTCTGTCTGTATGGCTTAGTGTCTGTCTATGTTAAATTTATCTGCAACCTTCCGCAGCTCTAACAGTGTGCTGATTAAAAAACTGTGAGAGTCAGAATATGTAGTTATCAACATTTACCAGTTCACCTTGAAGACTAGACCGATTAAAAGGAGAAAGTGGGTCTCGGCAATGAGCATTGAGTGGGCAGAGTGGAAAGGATCACAACCACAGATAGGCTTTTTTCTGTTTGTTATATTGTATTGATACAGTTTTTTAAATAATGGAAAAATAATAATAATATTGCATACACAATGAGATGTGGATCACTAGAAAAAAAACAACAATAAAAAAATAATAATACAGTTTCTCTGTGAGAAGTCTCTGTTCTTTTCCGTTTGGGTGGCTCGCCAAAACCACTGCGGCTCCTCTCTACCTTATATAGATGGAGGAAACCCCAGCAGAAGAAGTCGATCCTATCACAGGATTTCCATCCAAGAAAAAGACCCGGCCTATAAAGGCCAAAACGAAGGGAGTTACATACATACACATACATACTAATTGTAACATTGGTCTTAATAACCTATTAACTATAACTCTCTGTCAAATGAATGAATTAAACACATTTCTAATAATAACAAAATAGTGGAACATTCCTTTAAATTTGTTTCTTCTTTTCTTTTCTTTTTACCGCCACTCGCTGAAAAAACACCGAGCGAAGGTGACGCAATTTACATATAAAACACTTTACGCTAAATAAATGGATAAAACCATAACCCATATTAACAGTAGCATCAGACATTTAACATTAAACTACTCACCAGAGGTTCATGTACCAACACACATACACACTCCAGGCAAAAAACACACGGCTCAGTCCAGGTTTTCGTCTTGGAAGAAACAGGGACACGGGAGTTCAGTTATGTGTAGCAGTGAAAATATGGCTAATAGCGGAAGCTAGCGCCGCTAATGCTAACAATAACTTACTTCGTCTCTGCAACCCGGTCCGCTTGGCAACTCACAAAGGGATTAATGGTGCTCGCTCTCAGCGTTTCGAATAAAAAACAAAGACTTCTTTGGTGAAATATCTTGTCTTCTTGTACAAACTTACCCGCTAAGTCTGCAGCAGAAACTACGCATGCAGCCACCTCTACGAGTCCGAGAGAGAGAGCGGAAAATAAACTAAAACACAACGGCACGTACGCCTTGACAGCGTCTGATTGGCCTATCCACGCAACTTCATGTGAACTCCTCACGTCAGCTGAATCTTGTACACTTGAAGAAATGCACTTTCATCACATATTGAAAATGAAATGAATGAAACACTCTTTTTAAATACATAATGATTTTTTTCTGTGCATATCGATCTCTTTCATTTCGATCTATTTATGATTTTAATCATAGATTCTATTTGTTCATGCAAGATTGTTCCAACCCAAACTATTTATTTATCTGTGTATCTATTTATGTGACACAAATCATGGACTTATTAACTTATTGTTCCAATTAATCAAATGAAGACTGGACTTTTATTAAGAGCCTAGTAACCTGGGTTACATGAAGGATGACTTAAGTCTCAAAGAGCCCTAAGGCCTACCTGCATAGCTGTTTATTGAACTTAAAAGATGAAAATCTTCGACCAGGAAATAATCATAATCAAACTTTTTGTTTCAATCTGAGACAAAACAAGTTGCCCAATAAACTCACAAAGTCAAGATGACTCTCTCTCTCTCTCTGCAGGTCAGCAAAACCTGTTTGACAGGAGATGATGGTAGCACAGAATATAAAGAGACATTTATGAATTAACAATTGTCATTTTATCACATATAGTATGCGTCTTCATATAAACCTTTAAACATACACATATTGCATTCCTCTCACCACATGAAACCCATCAGGACCCCAGAAGTGGCCCAGTCAATGATGGAGGAGACAAAGCAGGTCCTCAAAAGGGGACAGAGGAAAAACAACTCCTTCTGCTCTCATATATAGGGTGGTCAACCTAAAAGAGACATGGAAACATATCTCTTTTGTGTGTTTCATCACAAATCAAGTATGAATTCATATAACATTATAAGACACATGACATACTCAACAAATCAGAGATGTCTCAGCAGCCAAAGGGTGGTGAAGTGAAGGAAGTAAGAGAGCAAGTCCTTTAAAATGGACGGAGGGGGAACAACTCCTCAGGATCTCGCATGTCAAGTGGTGAACTGTGTCTGGGTTGTAATGGAAAATTTATATTACATGATTGCGTGATCTTTTATAACCATATATAGCCATGTTTGATCTCAGTAATATTTCAAAAGGTTTTAAGTACAAAACGTTGTGCCTTATACTCTTGTTTGGTTTTACTCAGTACCTTGCACTTAGAAACATTTCTCTCATTTATGAAAGTTGTTTGTAACAGTAGTTGTTTGACGTATAAACTTGACCTTGGTTCACACAGTCCAGCACAGCTTGTTAGTGAGGTTTGATGATGATGAGCACATTCCATTGTAGCTACAGTATCTACAACAGTTAGATAAGTAAATCATAATAAGTAACAAATACTCCCTAGAAGTGTATAAGAATCAGCGTGGGACTGCCCCACCCTGAACATTTTCTGCAGACTGTCTTGTGCATTTGTAGAACTGTTCCTCTTGCAAGAATAAAATGACAAAAACCAGATTGTAAATGAAGTTGATCAGTTTCTCATTATGATGATGTGTTTTGAATCTCGTGAATTGACACATTTGATGTTGTAGAGAAATTGAATTTTTCTATATATATTCTTTGCTTATAGTATGATTTTTATAATCAAAAGGAGGGAAATGTAATGGAACATTTATATTACATGATTGCGTTAACTTTTATAACCATATATAGCCATGTTTGATCTCAGTAATATTTCAAAAGGTTTTTAAGTACAAAACATTGCGCCTTATACTCTTGTTTGGTTTTACTCAGTACCTTGCATACATGGGAGGCAAAAATGTGTAGTATTGATTACCACAAACCCAAGCATATCCTTTCATCATACCCAGACCCGGTGTAGACCTTACCACCTTTACTCCACTTATGTTACCACCTGGTAGGATCAAATTTACCTTTGCAAACCTCGGATCTAGAATGAGAGCACCACTCGGAGGCCTCCACTTTAGCACAAGAGGAATTGCCTAAAAACTGACCAGATGCACTAAAACCAGAAGTGGTGTGTGAGCGGTTCGCACATGTCTGATTTACCCCTCTGCAAATACCAAATGGCTGCGTCACCTTTTCTGATTTAGATCTAAGACTCTTATCTGTTGAAATATCAGGAAGTAGAAGGTCCTGATCACAAAACTGTAAGCAGACGGCAGAATTGTAATACCTTTGATCTTTACCACGGCCTATGTTCATAATGCTCTGTCGGCATGCTGTTTGGTTTGACGTCTCCAGTCCCCTACCTACTGGGGTCAGGTTATCTGCAACCGTGAGGAGACATCTGGTTAAGGCCTCAGATGCCGGCTCTGCATTAACTGGAATCACAGAATCTTGGTTTAATGCAGGGGGAAAACAAACCACGCAAGAAGAATTTGGAGCTACCTCTCTGACATTATACATGAGCCAATGAAACCATCTGTTTGTGTTCCACTCTGGAGGAAGTTGGAAGTCTTGGGGTGTATACCACCAATCTTGCTGAAAGTCTTTTAGTCATGTTGAGAGAAGGGAGGTTGTCTCGTGTGTCAGAGTCAGTGTCAGTGGGCTGATTCAGTTTCAGCATTTCTCTTTTCCCACCACAAAATGGGACCTGTGAAAAGAAGGGTTAACAGTATCAGAATGCTCACAGTTCCTCTGATGCCACAGAGGCCTGGATGTCTGAACGGATGCCATGGGCATGGTCTCTCCATATTCTGGGTTTGAAGTCAGCTTCTTCTGGCCGTGTGTGTGACTGTATGTGTGGCCTTGGCACGTCTGTATGCCTAGTCTACAGTGAGAGGTTACTAGCACATCACTGATTATTCTCCTACTGTCGCTGTGGTTGTGGAACTCTTCTGCAGGGTGTTGCGTGAATCCAAGTGGCACGTTCTGCAACCTTCACAGCAGTGTGAGTGACCAGGAGGACTTGGAACGGTCCTAACCAGCGACGATGTCTCCAAGACTTTCTCCTGAAGTTCTTTACCACCACAAAATCTCCAGGCTTAATGTCGTGTAGAGGACCTGAGCCCGCTGAGGGCTGTCTGTCTGTCTTGGTGACTGTGTGCCTGTCTGTATCTTCTTCTGGAAGTCTTTCTCTATGTCTCTGTCTGTCTGTCTGTCTGTCTGTGTCTCGGTCTGTCTGTCTGACTTTGTTCTGTCTGTCTACGGCTGTCTGTCTGTGTCTCTATCTGGGGGTCTGTTTGATTGGGTGTCTGTCTGTGTCTCTGTTTGTCTCTATCTCTATCCCCCGATAGAGATAGAGACAGACAGAGACACAGACAGACACCTGACATCTGTCTGTTTGCTTGGGAGTCTGTCTGTCTCTATTTGGGGGTCTGTCTGTCTGTCTGTCTATTTGTGTCTCGGTTGGTCGGTCTGTCTGACTTTGTTCTGTCTGACTGTATCTGTAACTGGGGCTCTGTCTGCTTGGGTGTCTGTCTGTGTCTCTGTGTGTCTATCTGCCTGTGTCTCTCTATATGTGTGTAATGTTCTGTCATATGACCTACTATCTGGGTGGTTTCCTGTGTTCTTTTCTTACGTGTATCAGAGACAGTGAGTGAGGTGAGATGATGTCTAGGTTCTCCAGAATGGATACCACGACTGGTCACACTGTGCGCCGTGTTCCGTCCATATTGCTCGCCCTTCTGGCTCGTCACCAGACCGCCGCGGAGTCGGATCTGAATCAACTCCTAAGAGAGTGCAGAAAACATAACCATTACTCTCTATTCAAGATGCAAGACATACCGAATTCGGGTCATTGTAAATGAGTCTGTATACATTTGCAGTACTGTATAAGTATTTTTACCATGACAATAAAAAGCGAAAAATAAAGAAAAGCAGTACTCCCTTGAATTGTCCCTTGAACATCAGGTTGTTGCTGGTAATCATGCTCAAGTGAAATGGTAAGGCCTGAAGAAACACAAACAAGGACAACAACGACAAAAAGAAGAAAATCAGTAAAGCTCCAATCATTGTAAGGAATTCATGGTGGTTAAGTGACCACAGCAGCTCTATCTCTCTATTTCAGAGTCTGTCTGTCTGTCTACCTGTGTCTGTATGTTTTTTTGTCTCTGTTTGTTTGTCTGTCTGGATTTCTGCCTGGCTGTCTGTCTGTCTTGGTGACTGTGTGCCTGTCTGTATCTTCTTCTGGAAGTCTTTCTCTATGTCTCTGTCTGTCTGTCTGTCTGTCTGTCTGTCTGTCTGTCTGTCTGTCTGTGTCTCGGTCTGTCTGTCTGACTTTGTTCTGTCTGTCTACGGCTGTCTGTCTGTGTCTCTATCTGGGGGTCTGTCTCTATTTGGGGGTCTGTCTGTCTGTCTATTTGTGTCTCGGTTGGTCGGTCTGTCTGACTTTGTTCTGTCTGTCTGTATCTGTAACTGGGGCTCTGTCTGCTTGGGTGTCTGTCTGTGTCTCTGTGTGTCTAACTTTTTTGTAACCCTATCACTGTTCATCTAACGTTAACAAGACTTCAATTATTTCACTAGACAACATACTGGACTGGTCCACAAATACAGAGGCCGTTTATAAGAAGGGCCTGAGTCGGCTTTACTTCCTTTACTTCAGTGTCTGTGACAGGATGTTGCAGATGTTCTGTATGGGTGGGATGCAAATTTGTGTTGATATGATGTCAGTTTATGAGGAATGTTTTATGATATTTGTTAAGTACATAAGGTGTTATATTGCACTGTAGCTTTTTAAATACTGTTCGTTTACAGATAGAAAGAGTTAAGGTAGAAAGAGAAATAGCCTGCAGTTGAAAAGATAAATAGTGATTAGAGGAGCTGTTTGAAATATAAATTATTTGTCATTATTTATTTGTGATTATTTGTCAAATTGTGTGTACAGTAGTTCAAGTTGTTATAAGCTGCCTCTTGTTGTACACACTGTCAGCCCTACTGGGTAAAAGATGCTTGTAAAAGATACGTCATGCTGTTATGAGCTTGTGACCCCCTGCCCAAGAGGCATAGCCCTTGGCATTGCTGGAGTTAAGAGTTGGAATTTATTGGCAATATGTTTATTGAACATTTAAAAAAAATCTCGTGACAATGACATTAAACTAATTGGTGTTATGTTCATACATGTGCAAGTACAAGGATTTTTATGCTGTGTTTTTGTATAACAGGCTACTTTTGAGTGGTTAATAAAAGTTCTGTTTTGAGAAAAGTTGTGATCCCCCCTCTGTTAACAGCTTTCTTCTATTTTTATCATTTTGACATTTTAATTGGACAAACTAAACTCAATTAAGACTAATTTAACCACATCAAGTTACTCTGACTCAATAACCCTGTGTTGCTTTAATGAATATCCAGTTCATTCACTGAACTTAACCATATCACGTAAGTTTAATTTAGGCTTCATACATAAAATGAAAGTAACCCAATTAAGTTAAAGTCACTTAAGTCACTGTTGTACAATATACTTCAATATATTGAGTAACTGGTATGAAAACTGGTTTATTAACATCTACTTAACAAAGTTATGTGGAACCACTTGAAACAACATTTTTAAGTAAATCCAATATATCTTTTTTTTGAGTGTGCGAACACCCTGCGGGAAAATACATGTTACAAATGGCAATTCTAGAACTTTACAACTGAGTGACAACTGACACATTAGAGGGATATGATATGAACATGATATATTATCATGTTGACAATATCGTTTATCAGCAATAATTTGTGGGACAATATATTGACCAGTAAAATGTGTTATGTCCCAGGCCTAATCTACTGTTTCTTTTGTTTCAGCAACATCAACATTTTTGTTAAATTAAGCTTTTGATTCACTTTCAGCAGTTTTAACTATACGCCTACAGAGGGCAGCAAGTGTCTTCTTGTTCCCTCAGTTTGTGTTTCAGAGTACCATTACATGTATTTGGTGTTAGTCTGAGCTTTTCTTTGATTGTCAGGTGATCATAGTAACAAACCATTCAAAGAGACAACTTCATGGACTTTGAGTCCTGAGTGCAGCCTCAGATCATCAGCTCTCTATTTTACCCTTTTGTATTTCTGTTTTGAATCAGATGATGTCAGATAAACCTAATTCCTGTATTAATTCACTTGCCATCTCTTAAGCTCAAAGAAAATTAAATCAGCGTAGAAACATGTTGAAATAAGGTTTGAAGTCATCTCACATGAGATCAGTCTTCCTCTCATGACCAGGGTCAGTCTGGTCATCCAGTTATCTCCTGTTGTCTTTGCAGTTTCACCTACACAGGGGATCCAGACTATGGCCTATCTCTGCTGAATGTCAATGGTTTGGCTGAAAATTCAACACAAAATACCTACTGGGAGCTGCTGGTCAAGAAACCAGACAACAGTATCATAAGACCTGATGTTGGTGAGTCAGCCAAGAGAACACCTTGTCTGTTTTTTTACACTCTGGATTGGGTGGGCGGGTATGGTTGATTTGTTTATGTTTTTTATGTTCACTGTTCTGTAATCTGAAATTTCTGGAATATAAATGAAGTTCTCAACAAAAAAAAAAAGAATGTTGTTTTCTGCTCATTATTCTGTGGCTCTGTCAAACTAGGAGTTAAAGATAAAATAAATGCCTCCTTTAAAGCATTAAAAAATGTTGTTTGTCTATTTTCTGGTGAGAACGCTGCACTGTTTCGCTCCAAAAGCAGACTAAACAGGACTGCCAGAAAACAAAATGAAGGCTGATATGTAGAAGAATGCTTTTCACTGTTCATTATAAAGACTGTTGTACCTAATTGCATGAAAGTAGAGATATGTCCCACATTTGATTTGGCTCTGCAGAGCAAAAAGATGTGAAACAATGTCTCTTTACAACAGTTTACTACATAATTCCATGTGTTCCTTTATGGTTCCTTCTGGTTTTGTTCTTGACAGTATTAATCTACGATGTAGAGTAGTAAAAACAAAGTTTTTTTGTTGTTGAATGAGAAGGCGTGTCCAAACTTTCACTGTATTTGTTCAACAGTGGTGGCAACAAAAAAGGCAAATCCGCATGCCCACCTAAAGCACAACCACCTGACCCAGTTTTCCCAGCTGGGAAAAAAAACTGCACCTCGACATGCAGAGCCTTCGTCCTGACAGTCAACACATCACTGAGGCGTTCGGTCGACGGAGTATATCTAAACTTGTGTGCGCTCACAGAAAGTGTAGTTCTCTCCATCGCAAAAGAAGTGCTGCCCTTTAATACAGCTGAAAGGCCAGCATTTAGAGAAACACCGCAGACGTTTGACAGACAGTACACTCAAAAAAAAAAGGAAATGTCACTGTTGTTGGCTATAATACATAGTGTAGCGACCCTGCAGTAATGTTACAGTGTTGTATGTGTTCTGTGATTTCCTATGGTCTGTGAATGCGTGTCTGAGTGGATGTGAGAGCGAGGGGGCGGGGGGGAGCAGGTGAGAGAGTGAGCGCCGGTCCGAGAGGGTGTGTGGATGCAGGACGGCACGACTGAAGGAGTTGAGTGGGAGCGTGATTGTTTGTTTGTTCTTTTGGCGTGGTTACGGCCAACAGTAACCAACTCGTTCATTAATAAAGACACGGTTGGTTGAACAACGCCTCATTATTCCTCGCGTCTGGTCGGACGCTACAATAGTATTATATTTTAATTACTCAAAAAACACTAGTTTTTTATATCAACTTAAGTTGGTCGTGGTGGTTGGAAGCAAAAATATGCAACGTCAGGTTTACTTGGCCTTGTTAGATACCCCTACTCAACTCTGTTATGTAAAACCAAAAGGACTTCATAAAAGTTCGCACATCCCGTTTAATCTCGTGCACAATCACGCAAGATTATGTTGCCTCCGCCATTATCCTTTTCGCTGCTCATGGAGAAACACACCCTAGATAAATCCGCAGCCATCCTCGAAATAGAGGTAAGTAAACATCTTGTTGCTGCTTGTACTACTTGTACTACTGTTCTACTCGTAGTTCCGATTCTGATCGATCCAATACCACGTGTTTCTGTTTGGCAGTTAGCTTCGTTAGCTCGGTAAAACGTTCGACTGTAGCCGAGCTAACGACGCTAACGGAGCTAACTGGAGCGTCTCGTTTATTGAACGAGGTGAGAGCAGCGCTACATACAACCTGCGTAATGTTCTCAGATAGAATTTTTATTTTTTTTAAAATCGGGACTCATGTAAACATGACGTGCGTATTTTCCCCGCTCAGTTGCTATGGAAACACGACACACCGCCAGTGGTGCAGCGTTTGGACCGGAGTGAAAACAAACGTGTATGAGCTGAAAAATGAAAAAACATATGACTGTATACACCAGTGTGTATGAAAACTGTGAAAAATGTCTTTCTTTTGCTGTGTTTCATTGATGTTTTTCAAAGGGTTTAACCCGAACCAGGCCTCACAACAATAATAGTCACAGAACATCCATGCAGGCATAGTAGTATACCACACAGTGAAGGGGTAGTGGGTTGCCAGAGGAGGGGAGGCCTGGAAAAGGCAATTGAAGGATCTGTTGTCTAGGACTGCCTTTAATGTTTTGATTCTAATCTCACTTTGTTTTTTCAACAGATATGAATGTGGTCTTGTAAAGACTGTGGGACAACTGTATCAACAAGAGTCCATCTACTCATCGGCCGTATGAGGTGGTTCAAGACATGCCCTTCATCGCAGAATTCAAAAGTAGGTGGCCGGCTCTTTTTATGGAACATGAGGCGAGTCTTGAAAGTATCATCACAACTTTAATATTTCTGGTAATTGGTCAAAAATATTTTGACATTGTACTTATTGCCTATATCTAACAAAACTTTAAAGATACATTCTGCATAAAGTACCTCAAACTGTTTCGTATTATATATTTGTGGTTTTTGTCTTGTTGAAACATGTACCTAGGTAAGCGCAGAGTTCACGCGAATAACCACCATCCCGCTCATCCCAAAGTTTATGTCGCAACTGGACCACTACTTTGACAGGTTGGCTACAGTGCTCCGTACGAAAGGAGGAGCAGCAGGAAACAAAATCAAAAAGATCATGGCTGTTATTGACGAGGTTTGTGTATAAATACTTGCATGGTAATGGATACCTCGGTTGCTGTGGATAATTATATTTCTATACTTATACTAACACAATTAACTAATTGGCAAATGCACCTGCAGTTAACTGTGAATTTATGAATGTCTGAGTGACCTCTGCATGAAAACTGGCTGGCCAACTAACATCTGTGTCAGGGATCACTTTCTGGATTTTTTCCATCTTCTAAATGTCAGTGACTTGTTTATACACTATATTTCCTGTTTTGCAGTACGACTCCATCGAAACAAGGAGAGCTTGCAGCCTCCAAGCACTAGCTTTGTATTTCAATGAAGACCCTGAAGAGCTAGTGAAGGAATACGGAGTAAGTGTTATCAGTTATATTTCTTTAACATTCAGTGCTAAATATGCTCTCATCAATGTTTTTATTTTTTATACATTTTTTTCATTTAACTGACTTAACTTACTAGTGGAGTCAGTTACCAATGTGAATATTAAAATGTTTCCTGTGAATTATGTGCTTTCGTTGGGTGAGTTTTTAGTAAATTATTGTTGTCCCTTTTTGTCTCTTTCTAGAGCGAGAACCCCGATGAAAACCCGGAGAGATTTGGATCAAACGGTCATCGGCATCTATGTGATAAAACATCCAGGTGCAGATGTTGGTCAACCTCCAGAAGATGTGGGCATCATAGTTGAAGGCGCGCAGGTGCTCTCTGGACTCAAAGATGTCGCCACTGCTTGTGCCTTACTGTTTGGTATCATCTACGACCTGAACCTGAGCTATCCAACTGACATCAGGTACACGTTTGAATTCATTCAAAAGATCCTGATGGAACTTGATACACACAGGCTTTCAACCAAAATCCAGGTACTCAAAAACAAACTGCTTGAATGAATGCATGAAGCCATTGTGTTGTGACCTGGAGGCTATTCAGTGTGCTGTCGTGTTTTTGTTATTTTGGCTACTTGAGCTATAATTCTAGTACTGACCGCATGTCTTGAACCACCGTATGAGGTGGTTCAAGACATGCCCTTCATCGCAGAATTCAAAAGTAGGTGGCCGGCTCTTTTTATGGAACATGAGGCGAGTATCATCACAACTTTAATATTTCTGGTAATTGGTCAAAAATATTTTGACATTGTACTTATTGCCTATATCTAACAAAACTTTAAAGATACATTCTGCATAAAGTACCTCAAACTGTTTCGTATTATATATTTGTGGTTTTTGTCTTGTTGAAACATGTACCTAGGTAAGCGCAGAGTTCATGCGAATAACCACCATCCCGCTCATCCCAAAGTTTATGTTGCAACTGGACCACTACTCTGACAGGTTGGCTACAGTGCTCCGTACGAAAGGAGGAGCAGCAGGAAACAAAATCAAAAAGATCATGGCTGTTATTGACGAGGTTTGTGTATAAATACTTGCATGGTAATGGATACCTCGGTTGCTGTGGATAATTATATTTCTATACTTATACTAACACAATGAACTAATTGGCAAATGCACCTGCAGTTAACTGTGAATTTATGAATGTCTGAGGGACCTCTGCATGAAAACTGGCTGGCCAACTAACATCTGTGTCAGGGATCACTTTCTGGATTTTTTCCATCTTCTAAATGTCAGTGACTTGTTTATACACTATATTTCCTGTTTTGCAGTACGACTCCATCGAAACAAGGAGAGCTTGCAGCCTCCAAGCACTAGCTTTGTATTTCAATGAAGACCCTGAAGAGCTAGTGAAGGAATACGGAGTAAGTGTTATCAGTTATATTTCTTCAACATTCAGTGCTAAATATGCTCTCATCCATGTTTTTATTTTTTATACATTTTTTTCATTTAACTGACTTAACTTACTAGTGGAGTCAGTTACCAATGTGAATATTAAAATGTTTCCTGTGAATTATGTGCTTTCGTTGGGTGAGTTTTTAGTAAATTATTGTTGTCCCTTTTTGTCTCTTTCTAGAGCGAGAACCCCGATGAAAACCCGGAGAGATTTGGATCAAACGGTCATCGGCATCTATGTGATAAAACATCCAGGTGCAGATGTTGGTCAACCTCCAGAAGATGTGGGCATCATAGTTGAAGGCGTGCAGGTGCTCTCTGGACTCAAAGATGTCGCCACTGCTTGTGCCTTACTGTTTGGTGTCATCTACGACCTGAACCTGAGCTATCCAACTGACCTCAGGTACACGTTTGAATTCATTCAAAAGATCCTGATGGAACTTGATACACACAGGCTTTCAACCAAAATCCAGGTACTCAAAAACAAACTGCTTGAATGAATGCATGAAGCCATTGTGTTGTGACCTGGAGGCTATTCAGTGTGCTGTCGTGTTTTTGTTATTTTGGCTACTTGAGCTATAATTCTAGTACTGACCGTGGACCAAATGCTGCTTGTCGATGCTTTTTAGTCTAGTAGGAAGGAGGGGTCCCAGTGTCCCAGAGACAAACGTTTTTGAAACATGTTTTTTAGGACCCTTAAGGTGTCTACTTAAGATCTTTGCTTGCTGCCGGGGTCAACTAATGTCCCATGGGGGTTTTTTGGTGGCCATTTTGAACTTGTCCACACGAATGGTCGAAAACGCCAATTAAGTCCTAAACCAGACATCATACAAAGACAAATGAACACACGTTTTCTGATAATTGTGACACCAGGGGACATTGGGACCCCCTCCTTTTTCAGTGACATGATTATTTGTCAAATTGTGTGTACAGTAGTTCAAGTTGTTATAAGCTGCCTCTTGTTGTACACACTGTCAGCCCTACTGGGTAAAAGATGCTTGTAAAAGATACGTCATGCTGTTAAGAGCTTGTGACCCCCCTGCCCAAGAGGCATTGCCCTTGGCATTGCTGGAGTTAAGAGTTGGAATTTATTGGCAATATGTTTGTTGTGTGACTATCAAAAACCAGTTTTAGTCACTGAGAGGAGAAAGCAGAGCTCTGTTCTGACACGCTGAGTTCAAGGATAAAGCATCACCTTCACTGCAGGTTGATGTTGTTTATTTATCTTTGCAACAAACATACATTTATGCTGCTGAGTGATGAGAAATTAACTTTTGCGGTCAACAGAAAATATCGGGCCTCTACCTCACACTCTCTCTATACCAGAACAAAAGATTCACAGGCAGGTGCAGGTGATATTCATTTCGCAATCACTCAGCTCACACTCACGCCCACACACACATGTAGCCACACCCACCACCCAGGTGACAAGCGAGAAAATCTCCGCCTCTACATTCCGGCCCCTAATTATTATAACATAATAATTACTGAACAATCATGGAAACATTTGATACAAAACAAACAAGTTGAACATCAGATTTTTTTTTTTTTTTTTTTTTTTAGACATGAGGCTAGTTTATTTTCAATGTCCTTGAATGAGCAGATTCTTCACATGTCTTCAAGAGTCTCTAGGCCAGAGGTTCCAGAACATTCTGAGCCTAGACAGAGTGTAGTCTATGTCATAAAACATATTCAACGTCAAGTCGTGTCAAAACAAGTCATGTCAACAAGTAATCCCATCAGGTGTCCTCGGCTTCCTGAAGCAGACACATCTTGGTGACGGGCCTGTCCAGACAGCTTGTCCTGGTCTTAATCTTGGCTTGTCGAACAAGTCCTCTTTTATCTTGAACAACTTTAACAACTTTCCCCATTATCCAAGAATTGCGGGGTGCAGAGTCATCCACAACAAGTACAATATCTCCTGGAACAAAGTTGCGCTTGCTTTTATTCCACTTTTGTCGCTCCTGAAGCTGCGGTAAGTATTCCTTTGTCCATCGTTTCCAAAATAGGTTGGACATATACTGTATTTGTTTCCATCTACGCACAGCATACAAGTCGTCCTTTTGGAAAACACCAGGTGGAAAAGATGGCTGACCCTTGAGGAGAAGAAGATGGTTGGGAGTTAGAGCCTCTAGGTCGTTAGGATCTGTGGATGCCTTTGTAATTGGTCTGCTATTAAGAATAGCTTCGACTTCACACAACACAGTATGGAGGCCATCTTCATCCAGAGTTTGTACTCTCAAAGTTGAGTTGAGGACTTTCTTGATCGAACGAATTAATCTCTCCCAGGCTCCCCTATGATGGGACCCACCTGGAGGATTAAACTTCCATTTTATTCCTTTCTGTAGGAGTTCATCATGGATCTGAGTCTGATTCCACTGTTCCAAAGATCTTTTCAATTCTCTGTCAGTGCCAACAAAGTTGGTTCCATTATCTGAGCAGAGTTCCTTGACTTGGCCTCGCCTTGCTATGAAGCGACGTAGGGTGTTAATGAAAGAATCCGTCTCCAATGATGCAGCTACTTCAATATGTACAGCTCTCAGCGCTAAGCAGGTGAATATTACTCCATATCTTTTCACTTTTGTTCTCCCACGTTTCACTTCAAATGGACCGAAGCAATCAACCCCCACTGAGGTGAATGGCGGTTTATCTGGAGAAATCCTGTTAAGGGGCAATTCTGCCATCTGTTGGCTGGCTGGTGTTGCCAGAACCCGTCGACAGACGACACACTTGGTCAAGATTTTTCCAATAGCCACACTGGCCCCAATAATCCAGTATTTCTGGCATAGCCTTGCCAACATGTGGGATCTTCCACCGTGGCCAACTTCTGTGTGTACTTGTCTTAAAATGAGGTCAGAAATATGTAGGTCTTTGGCCAATATGACTGGATGCTTTGATTCTTCAGGCATTGCTGCCCTACTGAACCTCCCACCGACTCTCAAAACGCCATTATCAAGTATTGGGTGAAGTTTGTAGATATGACTTGTCTGTTTCACAGTCTGATTCTTTAGGAGTCTGGAAAATTCCTCTGGAAATCTTTTCCTTTGGCAAAATCCAATTGTTGCCAATTCTGCCTCTCTTAATTCCTCCACAGTGAGATAAACATGGAAAGAGTCTTTGACACTCTGCAGCTCCCTGCTCAGAACATCCCTCTGCTCCCTCTCATCTGTGTTTGAGTGTGACAGCACCACCTTGACCTCCTTCCTCTTCTTCCAGAGACTCAAGAGTCTATTTTTGAATCTTAAGACCCAACCCATCACTCTTTTCAGACTGATCCAAGATGAGGTACGGTTGATCAATTGAGTCACTGAGTCATCTTCTTCTTTGGCTAAAACAGTATTAGCAACAATGCTCATTTTGACTTCATCATCTTGCTCTGATTGTGCTTCTGACCAGTCTGGATTTGTAGGCCACTGCTGCTCTGATAATAGCAGAAATTGTGGGCCACACATCCATTGTTCATCCTTGAGGAATGACTTCACTCCAAGTCCCCTTGAAGCAAGATCTGCTGGATTAGACAAGGTGCTCACATATCTCCACTGAGCTGCATGAGACACTTTGAGGATCTCCGAGACCCTATTAGCAACAAATGTTCTAAATCTAGAGGTCTCATTCTTGATGTATTTTAGCACTGAGGTGCTATCGGCCCAAAAGACAGAGTCAAGCAATGGCATCTGCAGCTCCCTTCTCCACAATGTGTCCATACGTGCTGCAACTACTGCTGCTGTTAGCTCCAGTCTGGGAATGGTAATTGGTTTTAAAGGTACCACCCTAGACTTTCCCATGACAAGAGTACTGCACGGCTTTCCATTGGTGTTGCATAACAGCAGGTAGGTAGCTGTTCCATAACCTACCTCACTTGCATCTGAAAAATGATGTAATTGGGCAGAAGCTACAGTGCCAAAGTCTGCAGGCTTGAAACATCTCCTGACCTTGAAATCCTCCAATAGATGGAGCTCCTGCATCCAATTTATCCATTTCTGTGCAATGGGTTCAGCAACAAGATCATCCCACCCAAAGCCTCTCCTACACAGATCCTGCAGGATTAGTTTGGCCTTTAGCACCACCGGCACAAGGATTCCAAGTGGATCGTAAATGGAACTGACCACAGATAAGATCCCTCTACGGGTCAAAGGTCGATCTTGGATTGAAATCCTGAACTTGAATGCATCTGATTGCACACACCATTGCACTCCCAGAACCCTGAGAAATGTGTCAGGGTCCAAATCCATTTCCTGTACATCCACTGCCCTTTGCTCTTCAGGAATTGCAGCCAACACATTTCGACTGTTACTTATCCACTTCTTTAACTGAAAGCCACCTCTGGCACAAATGGCTCGAAGACTATGATAGAGAGAAACAGCCTCGGACTCAGAGGGCACAGATACAAGACAGTCATCTACATAAAAGCTGTGCATGATGGTGTCCACCACCTGCTGACTGTAAGAGTTGCTGTTATCCTCTGCACATTTTCGTAGAGCAAAATTTGCACAGCTCGGTGATGAGGTTGCCCCAAAGAGATGCACACACATCCTGTACTCTTCCATAGGTTGAGAGAAATCCCCACCTGGCCACCAGAGAAACCTCAGCAAGTTACAGTCTTCAACTGGCACACGCACCTGGTGATACATGGCCTCAATATCTGCTATCAAAACGATGGGTTCTTTCCTGAATCTGGCTATGACTCCAATCAATGAACTGGTAAGATCAGGTCCCTGCAGCAGCTGTGTGTTCAGCGATGTACCTTGGAATGATGCAGCACAATCAAACACCACTCTGATCTTCTTCTTGTGCGGATGGTATACACCATGGTGTGGAATATACCAGGTTTTGCCATAGTGACATGTCAAATCTTCAAGAGGCACCTTTTCAGCATAACCACAGGAAATGATGTTGTGCATAAAGGTGGTGTAGTCTGCATGGAATAGAGCATCCTTTTGGAACCTTCTTTTCAAATTCAAGGCACGTTGCTCGGCTAGCTTGCGGTTATCAGGCATGCACACATTTCCTTTTTTTTAAAGGCAAACCAATGGTGTAGTGACCATCCACCAACTTAACAGAGCTTTTCACCATTTCCATAAACTGGCCATCTTCTCTTGATGGACCCAGCTGCTCTTCATGGCTGCATTCAGGGAAGTCAAGTTGAAACTGTTGCTTCCACAGCTCATCCAATTTCACTACAGAGATGCGGTTAGCAGTAATGCTGGGTTGCTCCAAGTCTGCTTCACCACACATTGGCCCGTTAACAGTCCATCCCAACATGGTCTGAACAGCGTACGGTCCTCCATCTTGACTTGGAATCACCTTTGTTGGTTCCAGAGCTGTAGGTGCATTTAAGCCAATCAGCAGCTCAATATCTGCATCAATTTCAGGTAGGTGTACACCACGTAAATATGGCCATCTGGCTAGATCTTGCTCCCTTGGTATGTTGCTCTTGCACACAGGCATTTTCTTCTGTGTAAAGACATCTGGCAAGTCACAGTAGAGATCGCTTTCCAGACCAGCTATCTCCAGATCTGATACAATGCAACATCCCACAAGCCTTTCCTGGCCCATAGTTCGTAAGATAATTTTAGTTCCTCTTCCTGAAACATTCAGCTTATTCATCAAACTTGATGTACAAAAGGAGCCAGAACTGCCTTGGTCCAGAAACGCATAAGTTTCCACCACTTTGTGACCTCTTTTGGACTTGACCTTGACTGGCACGATGGAGAGCTTACAACCATGGTCACCGGCCCCAGTAAGACCACTACTTTGCACTGCTACCACAGAGCTGCCCGCTGCTGTGTTTGTATCGGCCACAACTGATAGATCTTTCTCTTGCTCCTTGTTTTTTGGATGAATATGAAGCATGCTAGGGTGTTTAGCGCCACATGTTTTACATGACAGTCGCCTCTTACAGTCCTTACTTATGTGCCCTATGCACAGACAACCAAAGCAGACTCCATGTTCTTTCAAAAAAGTGATCTTGTCACTATGTGCCTTCTTTCCCAGTAGAGGGCACACCTCCAATGCATGTCCACTCTTGCAATATAAGCAGGTCCTTTTATCCAGTGGGGCTTCTTCCTTTTTCACATGAGTTTTTCCATTAACTGATGTTACTGTAGTAGCAAAACTTCCTTGGTTACGTGTATGACGCTGATAGCTATCTTTGCTGGCATTTTTTGTTTGCACTGTCTTTGGAGTATCCTGAATATGTCCAAATACAGGGTCTGCTACAATTCTTATCTGACGTTCAATAAAACCGACAATGTCAGGGAAAATAGCTCTTCGACGACACGTCTCTTGAATATCACAAGCTACTGTCCTCCATTTATCTCTTAACTTGTATGGTAACTTCTTGATCACCATCAGCATGTTAGCAGGCATGTTGAGCTCAGACATGTACTGTATGTCATCCATTGCATTACAACATCCTCTTAAGAAGAGACCATATGCTTGGAGAGATTTGACATCCTCTGCCTTAACCAAGGGCCATGAGAGTGCCTTGTCCAAATAAGCAGAAGCAATCTTTTGCTCATTCCCAAAATGCTCTTCCAACAAAGCCTTAGCCTTTTGATATGCCCTGTCTGGAGGCATTCGCTGACAGCTTCGAACAAGCTCATGTGGTTGTCCCCTTGTGTATTGTGCCAGGAAGTGCAAGCAGTCTCCAGCATCATTTGTCCTTTCCTCAACATTGTGCTCAAAGGATCTCATAAAGGCATGATAGTTAAGAGGGTCTCCATCAAACACCTGGATCTCTCTCCTTGGCAAATGAGAGATGTTCTGTTGTCGTGCCAGCAGATCAGAGATTTCATTTTGCCTTGCTATTATGGATAGCAAATTGTGATTGTCATCAATGACTGGTACCTGAACTTGTGGACTAGCTGTAAGTTGAGAAGTCAAAACATTATTATTCACATTATCATTCACATTAGGAGCCACTGGGAGCCTCTGCTGGACTATTTGAGATCCAACATCAACTTTCCTTTCATTTGGTTTTATTAAATGAGACTTAGATGTATTTTGACTGTCATGCACTCCATTGCCACCAGGCACAAATGAGTCAGCCTCAGCATCAAGACCAGCATGTGCCCTTTTGGCCAGATAAGAGTCCACGCCATCAGATTTTTTATATCTGGTGCCTTTCACACTGCTTCCTGAGACTCTTAAGACCTCCATCCGAGCCTGAGCAGCTGCTATCTCCATTTCAAGCTCAAATCTCTCTTTCTGCTTCCTTATTTCCTCCTCTTGCTGATCCAGTCTTTGCTTTTGTTTGAGTAGTTTTTTACGAGCAATGAAGAGCAGCCATTTCAGCTTCTGCTTTGACACGAGAAGAGGAAGTAGAGGAGCTTGAAGTTCTTGAAATCCCAGTTTTTGACCCATATTTTGTGCTTCCAACGTTTGAGATGCTGTCCTCTGGCTGAATGTCATCATGCATTACTTCAAGTGTAGCATTTTCCCTCCACATTGTCATGTGTTTCATGTGTGGGACTGATCTCTTAGTTTCAGAGAGCCACTGTGTGACATCCTCAATAAATCCTTTGTTGTAGGTATTGATGCTTGCAAACCACACTTTTTGTTTATCCTTTTCCACCTCAGGTAATATTTCCACCAACGACTCATGCAGGGAAGTTGTCTCTTTATGTAATTGCATCAAAATGTCCACCTGAGTTTGTACCTTTGAAATATTTG
Source organism: Nibea albiflora (assembly GCA_014281875.1). Taxonomy (NCBI): domain Eukaryota; kingdom Metazoa; phylum Chordata; class Actinopteri; family Sciaenidae; genus Nibea; species Nibea albiflora. Next base: position 30,259,223 of record CM024789.1, read on the forward strand.
AATCATTCTCCATGAGCTCCTTATATACAACGTTATATAACGTACAATAATGATACGTTTCATTTCATTCACTCTTGTTTGGCGTTCTTTTTGAAGCTTCTCCATTTTGCACCCTAAGGCCTTTCCGGTGAGAATGATTTTTCTTTTCACAATTTCATTGTTATCAGTTTCATTTGCATTTGAACCAGCCTTTGATCCATTCATCTTGACACCCATCAATGTGTGCACCACAAAAGTTTAGACAACATATGTCACAATCCACATTTGCATCATGAATCCACATCCAACTTTGCTGTTTTGGTTTGGCACAATTGTGACTCCATACATGAATTCACTGTTGCTTTCAAATCCACTTTTATTCAGGCTTGACCATCAGCAATAAATGCATCAAACATCCACTTTCAACTTCACTTCCTTAATGTGCACCACAAGTGAAGAACTTTTCCACAGGTTAATTTATTCTCAAGTGATAATGACATCAAATGACAGCCACAGATATCCAATATGCAGCAGTAATCAGCATCAACTGTGTCCAGGGCAAATATACTTCACAGTATGAATGAACTGAGTTTCACACACCATGGGTTGTACTGCGCTCCTTTGTTTCATTCAAAGTTACTCACGGTCACCATCCAAAGAGGCTGAGTGGTCCAAAGTGCACAAATCCAGTGAAGCATCAGAAGGTGTCGGATCCGTAGCCTATTTCTGTTGACAATGTTGTGTGGACTATCAAAAACCAGTTTTAGTCACTGAGAGGGAGAAAGCAGAGCTCTGTTCTGACACGCTGAGTTCAAGGATAAAGCATCACCTTCACTGCAGGTTGATGTTGTTTATTTATCTTTGCAACAAACATACATTTATGCTGCTGAGTGATGAGAAATTAACTTTTGCGGTCAACAGAAAATATCGGGCCTCTACCTCACACTCTCTCTATACCAGAACAAAAAGATTCACAGGCAGGTGCAGGTGATATTCATTTCGCAATCACTCAGCTCACACTCACGCCCACACACACATGTAGCCACACCCACCACCCAGGTGACAAGCGAGAAAATCTCCGCCTCTACAATGTTTATTGAACATTTAAAAAAAATCTCGTGACAATTTGTAATGTTATGTTAAAATATAGTTATGGCGCTCTTAAATCTCAGCTAATGACAGTACATTAAACTAATTGGTGTTATGTTCATACATGTGCAAGTACAAGGATTTTTATGCTGTGTTTTTGTATAACAGGCTACCTTTTGAGTGGTTAATAAAAGTTCTGTTTTGAGAAAAGTTGTGATCCCCCCTCTGTTAACAGCTTTCTTCTATTTTTATCATTTTGACATTTTAATTGGACAAACTAAACTCAATTAAGCTAATTTAACCACATCAAGTTACTCTGACTCAATAACCCTGTGTTGCTTTAATGAATATCCAGTTCATTCACTGAACTAACCATATCACGTAAGTTTAATTTAGGCTTCATACATAAAATAAAGTAACCCAATTAAGTTAAAGTCACTTAAGTCACTGTTGTACATATACTTCAATATATTGAGTAACTGGTATGAAAACTGGTTTATTAACATCTACTTAACAAAGTTATGTGGAACCACTTGAAACAAACATTTTAAGTAAATCCAATATATCTTTTTTTTGAGTGTGCGAACACCCTGCGGGAAAATACATGTTACAATGGCAATTCTAGAACTTTACAACTGAGTGACAACTGACACATTAGAGGGATATGATATGAACATGATATATTATCATGTTGACAATATCGTTTATCAGCAATAATTTGTGGGACAATATATTGACCAGTAAAATGTGTTATGTCCCAGGCCTAATCTACTGTTTCTTTAGTTTCAGCAACATCAACATTTTTTGTTAAATTAAGCTTTTGATTCTCACTTTCAGCAGTTTTAACTATACGCCTACAGAGGGCAGCAGTGTCTTCTTGTTCCCTCAGTTTGTGTTTCAGAGTACCATTACATGTATTTGGTGTTAGTCTGAGCTTTTCTTTGATTGTCAGGTGATCATAGTAAACAAACCATTCAAAGAGACAACTTCATGGACTTTGAGTCCTGAGTGCAGCCTCAGATCATCAGCTCTCTATTTTACCCTTTTGTATTTCTGTTTTGAATCAGATGATGTCAGATAAACCTAATTCCTGTATTAATTTCACTTGCCATCTCTTAAGCTCAAAGAAAAATTAAATCAGCGTAGAAACATGTTGAAATAAGGTTGAAGTCATCTCACATGAGATCAGTCTTAAAAAAAAAACTCTTTTCCTCTCATGACCAGGGGTCAGTCTGGTCATCCAGTTATCTCCTGTTTGTCTTTGCAGTTTCACCTACACAGGGGATCCAGACTATGGCCTATCTCTGCTGAATGTCAATGGTTTGGCTGAAAATTCAACACAAAATACCTACTGGGAGCTGCTGGTCAAGAAACCCAACAACAATATCATAAGACCTGATGTTGGTGAGTCAGCCAAGAGAACACCTTGTCTGTTTTTTTACAACTCTGGACTGGGTGGGCGGGTATGGTTGATTTGTTTATGTTTTTATGTTCACTGTTCTGTAATCTGAAATTTCTGGAATATAAATGAAGTTCTCAACAAAAAAAAAAGAATGTTGTTTTCTGCTCATTATTCTGTGGCTCTGTCAAACTAGGAGTTAAAGATAAAATAAATGCCCTCCTTTAAAGCATTAAAAAATGTTGTTTGTCTATTTCTGGTGAGAACGCTGCACTGTTTTCGCTCCAAAAGCAGACTAAACAGGACTGCCAGAAAACAAAATGAAGGCTGATATGTAGAAGAATGCTTTTCATCACTGTTCATTATAAAGACTGTTGTACCTATTTGCATGAAAGTAGAGATATGTCCCACATTTGAATTTGGGCTCTGCAGAGCAAAAAGATGTGAACAATGTCTCTTTACAACAGTTTACCTACATAATTCCATGTGTTCCTTTATGGTTCCTTCTGGTTTTTGTTCTTGACAGTATTAATCTACGATGTAGAGTAGTAAAAAACAAAGTTTTTTGTTGTTGAAATGAGAAGGCGTGTTGTGTGCGCTCACAGAAAGTGTAGTTCTCGTCCATCGCAAAAGATTGCTGCCCTTTAATACAGCTGAAAGGCCACACTTTAGAGAAACACCGCAGACGTTTGACAGACAGTAACACTCAAAAAAAAAAAGGAAATGTCACTGTTGTTGGCTATAATACATAGTGTAGCGACCCTGCAGTAATGTTACAGTGTTGTATGTGTTCTGTGATTTCCTATGGTCTGTGAATGCGTCTGAGTGGATGTGAGAGCGAGGGGGCGGGGGGAGCAGGTGAGAGAGTGGAGCGCCGGTCCGAGAGGGTGTGTGGGTGCAGGAAGACGGCACGACGGAAGGAGTTGAGTGGGAGCGTGATTGTTTGTTTGTTCTTTTGGCAGTGGTTACGGCCAACAGTAACCAACTCGTTCAATTAATAAAGACACGGTTGGTTGAACAACGCCTCATTATTCCTCGCGTCTGGTCGGACGCTACATAGTATTATATTTTAATTACTCAAAAACACTAGTTTTTTATATCAACTTAAGTTGGTCGTGGTGGTTGGAAGCAAAAATATGCACGTCAGGTTTACTTGGCCTTGTTAGATACCCCTACTCAACTCTGTTATGTAAAACCAAAAGGACTTCATAAAAAGTTCCAACATCCCGTTTAATCTCGTGCACAGTCACGCAAGATTATGTTGCCTCCGCCATTATCCTTTTCGCTGCTCATGGAGAAACACACCCTAGATAAATCCGCAGCCATCCTCGAAATAGAGGTAAGTAAACATCTTGTTGCTGCTTGTACTACTTGTACTACTGTTCTACTCGTAGTTCCGATTCTGATCGATCCAATACCACGTGTTTCTGTTTGGCAGTTAGCTCCGTTAGCATCGTTAGCTCGGTAAGACGTTCGACTGTAGCCGAGCTAACACGCTAACTGAGCTAACTGGAGCGTCTCGTTTATTGAACGAGGTGAGAGCACGCTACAAACAACCTGTGTAATGTTCTCAGATAGAATTTTTATTTTTATTTTTTTAAATCGGGACTCATGTAAACATGACGTGCGTATTTTCCCCGCTCAGTTGCTATGGAAACACGACACACCGCCAGTGGTGCAGCGTTTGGACCGGAGTGAAAACAAACGTGTATGAGCTGAAAAAACATATGACTGTATACACCATTGGTGTATGAAAACTGTGAAAATGTCTTTCTTTTGCTGTGTTTCATGATGTTTTACAAAGGGTTTAACCTGAACCGGCCTCACAACAATAATAGTCACAGAACATCCATGCAGGCATAGTAGTATACCACACAGTGAAGGGGTAGTGGGTTGCCAGAGGAGGGGAGGCCTGGCAAGTCAATTGAAGGATCTGTTGTCTAGGACTGCCTTTTATGTTTTGATTCTAATCTCACTTTGTTTTTCAACAGATATGAATGTGGTCTGTAAAGACTGTGGGGGACACTGTATCAACAAGAGTCCATCGACTCATCGGCCGTATGAGGTGGTTCAAGACATGCCCTTCATCGCAGAATCAAAAGTAGATGGCCGGCTCTTTTTATGGAACATGAGGCGAGTCTTGAAAGTATCATCACAACTTTAATATTTCTGGTAATTGGTCAAAAATATTTTGACATTGTACTTATTGCCTATATCTAACAAAACTTTAAAGATACATTCTGCATAAAGTACCTCAAACTGTTTCGTATTATATATTTGTGGTTTTTGTCTTGTGAAACATGTACCTAGGTAAGCGCAGAGTTCACGCGAAAACCACCATCCCGCTCATCCCAAAGTTTATGTCGCAACTGGACCACTACTCTGACAGGTTGGCTACAGTGCTCCGTACGAAAGGAGGAGCAGCAGGAAACAAAATCAAAAAGATCATGGCTGTTATTGACCAGGTTTGTGTATAAATACTTGCATGGTAATGGATACCTCGGTTGCTGTGGATAATTATATTTCTATACTTTACTAACACAATTAACTAATGGCAAATGCACCTGCCAGTTAACTGTGAATTATGAATGTCTGAGGTGACCTCTGCATGAAAACTGGCTGGCCAACTAACATCTGTGTCAGGGATCACTTTCTGGATTTGTTCCATCTTCTAAATGTCAGTGACTTGTTTATACACTATATTTCCTGTTTTTGCAGTACGACTCCATCGAAACAAGGAGAGCTTGCAGCCTCCAAGCACTAGCTTTGTATTTCAATGAAGACCCGGAAGAGCTAGTGAAGGAATACGGAGTAAGTGTTATCAGTTATATTCTTCAACATTCAGTGCTAAATATGCTCTCATCAATGTTTTTATTTTTTATACATTTTTTTCATTTAACTGACTTAACTTACTAGTGGAGTCAGTTACCAATGTGAATATTAAAATGTTTCCTGTGAATTATGTGCTTTCGTTGGGTGAGTTTTTAGTAAATTATTGTTGTCCTTTTTGTCTGTTTTAGAGCGAGAACCCCGATGAAAACCCGGAGAGATTTGGATCAAACTTCATCGGCATCTATGTGATAAAACATCCAGGTGCAGATGTTGTCAACCTCCAGAAGAGGTGGGCATCATAGTTGAAGGCGTGCAGGTGCTCTCTGGACTCAAAGATGTCGCCACTGCTTGTGCCTTACTGTTTGGTATCATCTACGACCTGAACCTGAGCTATCCAACTGACCTCAGGTACACGTTTGAATCATTCAAAGATCCTGATGGAACTTGATACACACAGGCTTTCACCAAAATCCAGGTACTCAAAAACAAACTGCTTGAATGAATGCATGAAGCCATTGTGTTGTGACCTGGAGGCTATTCATGTGCTGTCGTGTTTTTGTTATTTTGGCTACTTGAGCTATAATTCTAGTACTGACCGTGGACCAAATGCTGCTTGTCGATGCTTTTTAGTCTAGTAGGAAGGAGGGGTCCCAGTGTCCCAGAGACAAACGTTTTTGAAACAGTTTTTTAGGACCCTTAAGGTGTCACTTAAGATCTTTGCTTGCTGCCGGGGTCAACTAATGTCCCATGGGGGTTTTTTGGTGGCCATTTTGAACTTGTCCACACGAATGGTCGAAAACGCCAATTAAGTCCTAAACCAGACATCATACAAAGACAAATGAACACACGTTTTCTGATAATTGTGACCCAGGGACATTGGGACCCCCTCCTTTTTCAGTGACATGATTATTTGTCAAATTGTGTGTACAGTAGTTCAAGTTTGTTATAAGCTGCCTTTGTTGTACACACTGTCAGCCTACTGGGTAAAAGATGCTTGTAAAAGATACGTCATGCTGTTAAGAGCTTGTGACCCCCTGCCCAAGAGGCATAGCCCTTGGCATTGCTGGAGTTAAGAGTTGGAATTTATTGGCAATATGTTTATTGAACATTTAAAAAAAAATCTTGTGACAATTTGTAAGTTTATTTAAAATATAGTTATGGCCGCTCTTAAATCTCAGCTAATGACAGTACATTAAACTAATTGGTGTTATGTTCTACAGTGTGCAAGTACAAGGATTTTTATGCTGTGTTTTTGTATAACAGGTACTTTTGAGTGGTTAATAAAAGTTCTGTTTTGAGAAAAGGAAAGTGTGATCCCCCCTCTGTTAACAGCTTCTTCTATTTTATCATTTTGACATTTTAATTGGACAAACTAACTCATTAAGACTATTTAAACACATCAAGTTACTCTGACTCAATAACCCTGGTGTTGCTTAATGAAATCCAGTTCATTCACTGAACTTAACCAGATCACGTAAGTTTAATTTAGGCTTCATACATAAAATGAAAGTAACCCAATTAAGTTAAATTCACTTAAGTCACTGTTGTACAAATACTTCAAT